>CM052254.1:4022526-4562310 GCA_028455795.1 Lasioglossum marginatum | reverse complement strand
CATCTGTTTTTCTAAGTTTTTAAATAAAAATTCCTTTTTTGACGTTGTAAAATATATCGGTATTCCCGTTCAGAATATACTCTACGACTAAAAGACAACATGTTAGAATACTAATACTAGAAAATAATATGCGAGTATATGTTTACGGATTACAAATTATGCACCTCATATGGTAATTTCATTTTATGTTACGGTGGTTGTTAAATATTCATACCCACTACGCCTAGGAATAAAAATCACGTTTAACCCCATACTATTTATTTCGTCATTAGGCTCTGAGAAATTACTTGTATTCGTTATGCTGTTAATCAGTTGCTAGTCGAACCAGAAATTAATCGTTATTTATAATGAAAGCATATATTTATTGTCTTTTGTAAGAATATATTATATTTGCCTTTAGTAATTAATTAATTTCGATTTGAAATTTTTGGTCTGGCGCATCGTATATTTTTAATATCTAATTTTCATATTTAATTGCAATTTTATTGGTTACATAAATTTACTTTAATTAATCCATAAATAAAATTGCAATTCAAATACTTATGAGATGTAAATGTATAGGAATTATATTCATAAAAGATTTGCACTTTGATTGACATTTCAGAAAAATTAAATACACGTATGTAACGATTTAAGCTGATAAGAAATAACATGAAATATAGTATTACATTCCATGTAACATTATATTTCACTAGTTTCAAGAAATCTTTGAGAACCATCTATGGATAAACATTTACATTCTATTGATAAATATAAAATTCGATAGTATTTTTATTATTTGCAAATTAATATTGTGTAGGAAAAGTTTAGAGTTTCGCAGTGTCGATGCTGATAATAGTATCCGAGGTTGCGTATTACCTTTGTATACTTTCATTTCCTCGCTGTTTCGCCCATCTAAGTTAGTTTAACTCCTCCAGTCCCAACGGGGTCATTTGTCCTCACAAAATTTATACGTCTTCGTAAAAGAAGTCTCTCAGCCTAAAATTCTATTTCAGCGCGCGGGACCTGTAGCGATAGATCAGTGCACGTATTGACTTCTCTGTTTAGAAGATCTATGTGTACATTCAAGTAAATATTCAGTATTTGGGAGTTTTCATGGGAATTTATCATGGTTGTGTCATGTAATAAATTCCTAGTCTTGATAAATTCAAAATAGTGTCTAAGAAATTTCTTATGTTTTTCAAAATAACTATATTAGTATTTAAAAATTGCTCTCAACTGTTTATTGGATTCTGTTCAAAAGCATTCACTATCTCTCTCAACTTTCTGCTCTTTCTGCTTAAGTGCAAGTGATCAAATATTATATATAAAATAACGTTGCAATTATTTAACATTAATATAATAGCATTATATTATATATATATTATTTATATTATATATTACTATTATTATATGTATATTATTTATATTATATATTACTATTATATATATATTATTTATATTATATATTACTATTATTATATATATATTATGTATATAAATAGCTTATTCAAAAGATTTAATCCACAAAAATTTTAATATGCCCAAGCAAACATCATTATTAAAGGGTTGAAACATAATCGTAGGTGTACAATATTTTAACGTTTTCGTTCACGCGAGTTCAACAGAAGCCCTCCTGAATTTGGTCATTTCATCGTGTAGATAAGAATGTGAACACATCGTAAACCTACTTTATGATGCAGGATATTAGTCATAAAAACGTACTTATCGCAGTCATAACCGTAGGAGTTATGTCAAATCGGATTAGTGGCATGTGGTATAATAACGGCATATGTAAATAATATAATTCAGTGTAGTTCAAAGTGTTGAAATATGCATAACCTATTCGAATCTCTCTTACAGAATAACATATGCATGGTTATGGTGATGCTTTTGGTGTGGTTTGCTGTTAACGTGTTAACAATTAATCAATTTGATCAGTTTACAAGCTCGGACCAATTTGAATTCAAATACCTATAGGTAGAATATCATATTTTGTGCGACAAGTTTTATAATACATTTCTGTTACTATTATACAGAGTTATACACATATTATATTATTATATATTATTATACAGCGAATTGGTGAAATACAAAATTGTGAAAATATTAAAAGAATTTAAGAGCACTAATACACTATTTTTAGCTTATTAACAATTGACTTAGAAAAGTTTTACGTTGCATAAAAATCTGCAAACTCGTCATAGTTAACTGAGCTTTGTTTGAAGAATCGAGCAGCATAAATGTAGCCATAAAATAATAAAAATGGCATGGTTGAGGAAGCAGCCAGTTAAAGGATTATATGAAATACTAAAAATTTATGGTTTTCTTCATTTTACAAAATGGTCATTAAATTGTTCGTAAATGCATTCTTCTCAATAATTTAACTAGTAATGATTTATTATTATAATAAACTCGGAGAGTTGTGTACGATACAATTTCGAGATCGTAGTGATTCCCATAATGCAGATGTCCTGTCGCATATTCATCGTTAAAAATCAGCTGTTCGCGACGTCCGTTTCATGCCTAATGTTTTCTGCAACAGCTGCGGAAGTATGTGTGCAGTGCATAAATGCATTTGAAACCGCGCGCGGCCAGTTGTTAATTTTACTGAATGGATCGGTTATCCAAGCACATTACAAGCGAATCATTACTGGAGATTCAATGGTCCCCGGCTTTTGCAAATTTGACATGCAACCGTTGTTATCGAAACTATTATTAAACTGATTGACATATCATGAGCTCATGCAAATCACTGTGTCACTTGTTTGCTACATAGATAGTATCACACATTACACGGTTGATTACAAACTGTTACACTTACCGATGATATAACATTGCAGTGGTATGGCACAGTAATGACAAATTTAAAATGTTCATCTTACAGGTTGACCAATTTTGATCAATTCGTTGTGTTTACGTACAATCAACTATTTCACACGCGAATAGATGCCAGTTCTTTAACCCCTTGCCGTATTTTAACTAGTCACACTCGTGATGGAGATTTTGAACGAAGTCTAATGAATGTCACGCCTTTCTTTTTAAATGAAATAAAATTTGATTCGTTTGTAATCAATATTTAAGCATTGAAATAAATCTAGCCATACAGAAAATATTTTTCTTTTCTCTTCTACGACATTTCTGGGGATAAAGACGTTTCAATCCGTAACTGTAAAGAAAATGATACGGCAAGGGGTTAAAGCGCGTCATAACGAGACTACGGATTTTATGCATTTATGGCAAAAATGGGTGGGTGTAATTTCAAACGATAAAAAATTAGAAGAATTTAAGAGTCATCAATACATTTCTTACAACTTAATAAAATTACTAAAAAGAGAAATAAATTTCCATTTGATTCCCATGTCTTACAATTACTCTATACGAGTTTTTATTTTGCATAAAGATCTGCAATCTGGTAGTTCAGAATTATGAGGACATCATGGAAATTCTAGAATGTCGAATTACAACTAATTAAAATTGTTAAAAGGAGGAACATATTTTCAGTCAACCCATAAATATGACATAAATAATAATAATAATATCATGCTAGAAATATCTTATTTAAATTAAGTGTATATATTTTTTAGTGAAATATGAAAATATTATCATACACTTTGAAATGAGTCCAGGTATATTGTTGCACTATTTTTCTCAACGAAATGATCACAGTTTAAATATCGATGATTTCTCCAAAAATTGAGTGTTCAAATATTTTCTGGATCCACTGTAGATTAAGAGTGCTCGCACAATCTCTGCACACAGTCTAGAATTTTTGCGAACTGAAATTCCCGGGGTGCAAATTACATGGCGAAACCCGTCGGAGGATGGTGCCGAGATTCCGGTGTCCGATCGAAACCTTCGAAATCTCATCAACAGTTTTGCTTTATGGACCAAGAGAAGCATTCGTTTATTTTTTTTCGTTTCCGGCGGGACTCGAATTTTCCATCTTTTCTTTGCCCGTGAAATTCACGCTTTCCATAAATTTCTGGCGTCACCCTCGCCCGCGCCGGAGAATGAACACGCGGCGAGAAGGGGAAATGATGAAGAAGGGAGGAAATTGGAAATGAGGAAGATAGTTACGACACGCTGTTACGTACTTTCTTGGAGCGGAACGAAAATGACGCGATAAAACTGAGCGGAGAAAATTTCGTGGGACATCGAGACCTCCATATCGAAGACTAACAAACGCTCGAGGATCGGCGGCGGCGGCGGAAGATTTTGATCCTCGGCGCCGTGAATTATATTATAACTTTACAGTCGACGACGAGGTGGTTCGTTCCGGTGCTTGAAGAATTAATGGAACTGATTCTGTCGAATAATATTTCGGAAAGGTTATTGATATATATGATACGAATATGATATTATACGAATATAATATTCGTAATAAACAATTACGGCGTTATCTCTTTGTTGGCTCTTTATTTCGAGTTTCCATTAATAAATTAATCTACTCCGTTTCAGATATTTTGTTTTCATTGTGACCATTGTGTACAATAGAAATTATTCTTTGTCGATCGTAAATTACTGAATAAACTTTTTAATGATTTCGGCTAACAAGCAATTTTGCAAATTTTTAAATTATTCTTAACGTTTCGATCCGGATATGGATCCTTTTCAAGAGAAATTGCGTAAAAGATCGTATATTTTAATGTATGTTAACTGGATAAAATTATGAGTTAACTGAATTGTGTACAATGTTGTACATTTGTGTTCAATGGCATTTATAATAATAGTCTGTTATATTAAATAGTCTTGGCTTTATGAGCTAATTATGTAGTTCTTTTTTCATACAATTAGAATATAATATGATATACTAGACTAGGCCTCTAAAACTTACTAGGCCACCTAAACTTGCGGCTCGCGAGCCCCAGAGGGCTTCTCTCCCCACTTCTGGGTCCTCCCCACCAATCTCCTGTGGAGTATAGGTTGGGGAGGGAGTTATACACTTATGTAGGAGGCCGTATCCTCGCAGTCACGCGAGGCGAAGCATGGTAAGAGGAATATAAAATAGTGGAGGAACCAGTACAGTGGTAGTGGGGGAACTAGTGCACTGGTAGTGGGAGTCTTAAAGTGGCAGCGGAGAAGTTGCCCGGGTTTGTACTAGAACATAATATATGTTATAATATGATATAAACATGTAGATATTGTAATATGATATAAAAATGTGGATATTGTAATATGATATGAGAATATGGATATTATAATATAAAAATGAAGTATGAATTGATATCATTCAAATTGCATACAAAACATTTTCTAAACCAATTTACAAATTTCATGATAAAAATGAATAGTTGATATACAAAACAATGAAGACATTTTATTTCGTATATCAAGTACTTTACAATTAGAAATTTTATGATAAAAATGAATAGTTGATATACAAAACAATGTAGACATTAGAAAAATTTAAGAATATGTTATTACACTATTTTCAAACTTAATGAAATTGTGGAAAGGAATAAATCCAGTTTTATTCAACTTTTGTTTCTTACAATCAATTTTGGTTCTGCATGAGGAACCACAGTATAGCATACTCAGTTAGCTACCCTTAGTTGAACCACTCTGCACATGTTAACAATTGTGCATTAAACACGAATTTGAGAAAAGCAATTCGCGAACACGGTCGAAAGCGATAAAAGTGATATCCATATTAGTGTGACAAAAATGATATTAAATTCGTTATCGCCGGAGATGTATTAATAAATATATTAACGTCAACCGGCGTTACGCGTTTTTGTTGCATATTATTGTTGGTTGGCAGACGCTGTTTCGCAATTCGAAAATATTGATTTAACGTGGACCGCGACTGCATCTCATTATCCGGCGTCCAAAAACTAAACCCAGTGATAAATCTGGGCGAATATTCCGCCAACGATTGCCGGTGTACACCGCAATAACATATTCACGGCGAAGTATTTGCGTCCGAAAATATTCGACTAATTACGTTAATTAACTTTTTCCGTGTGCCGGCGTTGTAGTTTTTTCCAGCCCTATCCTGTCGAAATGTTATTAATCACATTCGAATGTCGTGCCTGGGAAAACGCTGGGTAATCACTGTGTTACAAAATATTTTAAATCGATGCAAACCATCACATCATTTATTTATAGAAGCGCGATGAAAAACGTTATTAATAAATTTCTTTGTGTATAATTAGAATGAGTAGTTGTTCTCTTGCCTTCAAGAAGGCAAGAAGATCGATGAAACTATAAATAA
The DNA here is from genome assembly GCA_028455795.1 of Lasioglossum marginatum. Taxonomy (NCBI): domain Eukaryota; kingdom Metazoa; phylum Arthropoda; class Insecta; order Hymenoptera; family Halictidae; genus Lasioglossum; species Lasioglossum marginatum. The sequence goes on along the minus strand of CM052254.1, from coordinate 4,556,114 downwards.
ACTTTAACTTTAAAAATAAAAATTGTATGAAAACGTTACCCTTTTGTAATTGAACGGGTGTCGTGTAAGAATGAAAAAAGTCAAGTATGGGAAAAATCGTGTAAAGAGTATTCCTTTAAAGGAGTGAATGAACTGTCACGTAACTTATGTGCAAAGTCTTCTATGTTAAAATAAGTATCCGTTGCCAACGCGTTCAACAGCCGCTTCGGCCTTTTTCCACTTAAACGAGGATAATCGCACCTATAAATAAAGGTTTATCTTAATCAACGACCCTTCTTTACGCGTGTTCGTCTTCCAGTAGGAGGCTGGAAGAATACTTTCCCCGTTCAGTCTCGTCTGCTGTTATCAAATCGTTCATTATAATGTACCAGTGACAAGTTTACCATAGACAAGTGACCGATATCTTCGCGCTTTGTTTACATTAATTTATAATTATTACTAGAGTGCGGATGTTTATGGATTTATAGCTTCTGAAAATTTTCAAAAATTGTAGAATATAAAATTCCACAAAATTTAGTACGATTTTTATTTATTTTAGAACTACACAAAGTCTACTACTAATGAAAGATTTGCCTACAGGAAATTGAAAATTGCATAAACATCCGCAGTTTAATTATCACATTCTTTGAAATCGTATATAATTTTTAAACACTTTTTCCAAATTGGAGCTTCCAATTTCTAAAATGATCATAACGAATAAAACAACAAAATTATCAAGACATTTGAAGAGTTTATGAATATTGTTACATTATTTTTTCTTAAGTTTTATTGACAGAAGAAATATATTTTAATTTATCTTCCATTTCTTATAATTGATTTAGCACATTTTTATTTTCTATGAAAATCCGCAATCGAATTGTACGTAAATAATGGAAAGAATATTGTCTCGAAGTTGTGCGTGTTTCATATCGAATCATTAATGAATAACAAACAATATCGACCTATATTTTTGGTGAAACGTGCAATTTCCATGATACGCTATCAAACAGGATTTCCATCCGTTTTGAAAGTTGTTTTAGCCATTCAACGTGAATGATTGCAGATAAAACAATATGGGAGAAATATTTGTGTACGTACTATCTAGCGAGGTTCCATCAACATTGAAATGTTATAGTTGCGTGATGACCTGTTTGTTGTTCACCTGATACGTTCTGTCATAGATAAAAAAGATTTTTCTTTTTCGAAAAATGGAAAACGTGTGCGTGAAATCACTTTGGCATTTAATTATCGCATTCTGATGTCGATCATATCGAATCATTGAGGTATATTTGAAAATAAAAGAATATTGTTCTTCGATTTATTGTGGAACATTTTGTCACGAAAAACAACTGGAAAAGTTAATTGTTGCGCATGCACAATACAAAAACATTTTATTTACTATAAAATTGTAATTCTTGAAATGTGATTATGGATGTTTATATAATTCCTGTTTTTATGGAGGGATTTCGATAAATATTACAAATAGAGCTAGATAAATATCACATGAAATTGTATTAAATCATATTGAATCTTTTGTATTATTATCTCTGAAATTATCTGTGCAAAATAAAATATCCAATTTGATGAATAAATAAAATATAATATTGTTCGCGATCCAAAGCAAAAATATTAGGTTTGCATACACAGGAAATTAACGTCTGTGCAATTTCAGTCTTCATCAGTAACGTCCAGTTAATTTTACCGTTCGTAAAAATCTGCAGTCTGTTTATAAGTTATGGATTTATATACATAGTCTAGACTCGGAGTTTAAGTGTACCCATTAACAAAATCAAATGAAGTGACAGATCGTGTCGTGACCCGTTTAAAATTGGCCATAAGCTAAGAATAAATGCGAAATCGAAACTGTAAATACTTGGCAATCGTTCCTCTTGGAATCATTCTGTAATTATCCTTGTATCTCTTCTGAACTCATAAAGGCTATATTTTCACGCCCCAAGATAGACGGTTTCTACCTTTCTATTACTTATTTAAAACCATCTTCTTGCGGCGGTGCTAAAAAATATCCCAGTAAAACTTACCGAATAATAAATACTACAGAGTCCTTGGTGTCTTAAACGTCATACTTATTCCTGTGCAGATCGAAGATGGTGAATTGCAACAAATTTAATGCTAAGGTCACTATCTTAACACTAAACCTACCGACCATCAAACGTGACTAATTTGTATGGTATTATAAAAATAACAAGATTAAATTTGTTTATATTTTGTAATATATACTGGAGTCAAAAAATGTATTCAATCAATTCCAATGAAAACACCTTTACAATCTCAATAATTGTCAAATAAAAAATCTAAAATGGGTCATTTGACCCCTCGTGGTAGGTTTAGTGTTAATCGATAATAATTGCGGATTTTATGCGTTTATAACAAAAACGAATTGACAAAATAGAATATTGTAGAGACATTTGAAGAATTTAAAAATATCATAACTATAAGAATAATGAAAAATATAGAGTTCCATTTAGAAACTTAAACCTGAGGGGCGCAGGACAATTCAAGGTCATTAATTGTTTTAAAAATTTCAACAATTGCAAATGCCACACGTCACTTAAATGAAAATTAATAACCCACATGTTCGTCAACTGCTATGGTTGGGAAAAGGGTTATAGTAATTTGAAATTTCGCTGCTGCTAAAAAATGGTGGAAGACACGTAATATGGGAATGCCACAAGCTTCATCAGAGCAGAATGTCAAGACATGCATATGGAATTCGAGGAAGTTATTGCTGATGTAGACGAGGATGAGAAAGAGAGAGCACAGAAGGGAGCATCATTGAAACGGACAGAGATAACAGCGCTCGACGACTGCATCTCAATGGTGCATACCTTAAACTCATGGATTCTCAAACTGTAAATTGCACATTACACCAAACAGATTTAAATTAAGACACTTGGACAAATTGTAGCCTATATGTTACGCGCATTCTACAATTAGACTACAATTTCTCCAACTGTCTTAATTGTCTTCGTTCCCTTAACAAATGCTCAACTGCCCCAATTTTAGCGCGATGATTAATAGACGACGGATATTGTGCAAATTTACAATTCCATGGGCTATTTTGAAAAACGTCAGAAGCCATTCATTCACCCTTTGAGGGTGTTGCAGTGATAAAAATAAACTTTCACCGATCTTCAATCAACCTTCTACTTTTTACGTAATTGCATGTAACGCGAATGCATGAAATCTGCATTTCACTTATCACATTTACATGGTATATGTGAAGTTCGAAGAAGTCACTTTTAAATACAAATTTAGCTCTCTCCTATTCAAATTAAACGAATGCAATTAATCGTGTGTGCCGTCGAAATGTTCAGAATAAAGGGAGCGGCAAGTAGAGTGTCATAGTAATGCAAAGTATTCCGTTCTTTTTCAATTAGGTCATTGAATACTTATAAGCTTGCACAACGCTTCTGAACTTTTCGAGATTAAATGAGAAGGGAGTGTAAATTATATCTTATTATATGTATATTAATCAGACTGCGAATCTTCATGCAACATAAATGATTCGAAACTAATTACCAATCTAGAAGTAATAAGCAGATAATTAATCCAATTACAAGTGTAAGTCGTTCAATTGAAGTTATTTCTATTTGTTTGAGTGATCAAATTGGATATTGCCTTTTCGAGAAATGTTTGCATACTATTAAATTAAATTATATTATTAAAATTCGATGGATGTTCATACCAGCACAGTGTGTTCCTCAAAAGACAATGATTCGAACTAATTACCAATCCCGTATGCAAGTAATAAGCAGATAATTTAGCCAATTACGAGTTGCATTCAATTCCACTGAAGTTATTTCTATTTGTTTGAGTGAGCAGATTGGGTATCTCACAATTTCGATGGATTTTTGCGTACGAGGCTCTCGGTTGATCAATTTTATTAGAATTCCGGCCGCAGCCAGTGTATCAGTATCGTCGAAATATTGTGGAATTTGAGAACCCGTGGCTTAATCGCGGACCAGGAGGCTGTACGTGGAAACGACGCAACCTGCAGCACGATGCACCGGTGCACCGGTGCACTCTGGACTCGTTTCGCGCGAGGACGCGTCTGTGTCGGCCGTCTACACGGATACCTGGGTTCACTTGTGAACGTGTTCCTTGGTGCACCGTAAACAGCATATTTTCTGACTCACTAGTGCAAACGTAACACGATGCGCATATTTAGAATTCAGGATGGCGCTTGGCCTCCGCAGCCCGACTCGTGGCCCGATCTATTGCAGCTTGTCTCTCTTCTACCTTTTTTCAATGTTTCTCCACTGCCATTCCTATGAGGCGTTGAATTGCTGTTTCCTATAGTGGCGTAGATCAATATACAACAGCCTTCCCATCCGAGAATCTATTATCCGAGAAACGGAAGCCTCCGAACGTTCTACTGTTCGGGTCCCGATCTATTAACACTAAACCCACCAACATCGGTCAAAATGACCGGTTCCAGGTTTTTTATTTCACAATTAGAAATATAATAAAAATGATTTCATAAGAAACGATTGTATATATATCTTTGTCATGCACGTAGTTCAATAGGAGCCGCACAAAGTCTAAATAATAGCAATCTTGTCATTTTTATAAGGGAATATGTACTAGTTACTTTTAAGGCTCGGTCTACCCAAACATCTTATGCATAAAAATAAATAAATGCCTCTAACGCAGTAGAGCCTCCCGTATCTGAACGTTTTGTTATGCGAACAGCGTTTGGCAGCAATGTTTGTATACAATGTATAAATGGTTCAAGATTTCAATGTGACCTCTGTTTGTATACAATGTATACATAGGTCAAGATTTCAATGTGACCTCTGTTTGTATACAATGTATACATGGTTCAAGATTTCAATGTGACCTCTGTTTTATTATTAATATACTGAACTGTATGTTTTTGTTTAGGTGAACCTATCCCGAGATGAATTCAGGACAATTCAAGGATATTCAACGTCATTCAGTGCCGTTCGAAATTCCACTTAGCTAGCCGGAAGCAGATGCTATACCGAAAGAGAGTAAGTTTTATTTAAAATATTTTTTACAACGATTTATAATTTGACGTTGACTATTTTGCACAATTTATATAATTTGACACTCAAAATGAGATACAGTAACAAAATAATTCATCATCGTCAGAGATACGATAAAAAAAATGTTTAGCTTCTTTGTTGTTATTTAAGGAATGGATTTTAGAATCGGAAATTCGTTTCGCACGAACATGTTTGACTCTTCCTGTCAGTTCGAGCCGGCGATAGCACGTCGTGCATGCACTGATGAATGTCAATGAATTTAATGTCCATTGGCCTTTTTATTGAACACGGTTAGTGCCCGTAAAACGAACAATTGGTTCATTTCGTGCATCTGCAAAGTACTTGTTATAGCAAGCTACTACTTCGCCAGTCTAAACAGAATGCTTCAGTATATTGCGGGACCGGTTCGCGTTCGCACGAACATTGATCTTTCCTCGTGCACCTGGCAACTACGGGTGAAGAACCATAAATTTCGAATGCTCGGGTCCGAAGTCTCTGTTTGTTGAAAGCGGGATTCGTGCGAGGATTCGACTTTGTACTGTCGGTGGAACCGAATCTTTCACGGAATTGTTATGACACCGTCGCATCGAAAACTTTCACGGCGAGTGGTTTTAAGATATGAGCTTAACGGGAGGGAGACGTCTCGAACTGTGTTATTCCGAAGGAATATGTTTATTTATCCCAGAGTTATTCAATTTGCGCGGAACTCGATGAGAAGTTAGCTAGAAATTGAATGTTGGGATACCCTGTTTATCCATTTTCAAAATACACGAAATGTTTATTGTAAATTATGGTAGGGGAAGTGCAGTACATGTGGAATACTGATAACTGAACTGCGGTTCTTTATGCAAAATGAAAATTGAAAAAATAGAAACTAAATTGAATGTTATTTCTTCCCTTATAATGATTTTAATAGAAGAGAAATCATATATTGACATCTTCAATTTTTTAAATTCCACAACAATTTTGAATTGCATCTACTCAATTTTGTTATAAATGCATAAAGATCCGCAGTCCACTGATAAGATAAAAATCTAATGATAATTGTGAGAGAAATCATAAGGCAAGGGGTTAAATAAAATTCATAAATGATCATGAAGTTCAAATATTCTACGAACTCGAATTTCATGGTTATTTTAATTATTAAGTTAATTAAGTTAATTTAATTAGATAACTAAATGAAGGTGCAGCCAATTTTGGACGCGTAAAAAGAGATTTATAACACTCGTCGCTATTGGTCTACCGCGTACTTATTGCCGCGAGACAATGAACGGCTCAACATAATTATCATCGGTTGAACAAACTCTATAGAGTCCTGCAGTTTCGGCAGTCGAGAGCTGGTACAGTTAAAAGTGGAAAAAGTCAAATTGGACGAGGCGTACGAATTTTCGAGCGAGTTGGAAATTTTTCCGTAAAAACTTAGCACTAAACTAAAGGCTAGGGGCGGCACCATTAAATTCTATTTGTTCTATTCGTCTGGATGCAATAACACCGAAATGCCGGATATCCGTTCAGTGGGGCTTTTATGGTCCAGGGCTCTCGTATCGTTTTTTCTACGGAACTATAGTCCGGCTTCTAAGTGAAATGTACGCGTGCACATGTGAGTAAGCCTAAGGGCGATGAAACTACGAGACTTCCTCGCCCGTATACCTATAAATACCAATGTTACCTGCAGTTACGTAGCAAACGAACATGTTTTTCGTAATAGGGTCTTAACACATCCATCAAATGTCTTCTAAATTTTTCTTTCCGACTCGAATCAGTATCACCCAAGATTTGTCTCCCAAGACTTATCCACCAAGACTTCACTTATCCACCAAGACTTCACTTATCCACCAAAACTTGACTTGACTTATCCACCAAGACTTGACTTATCCACCAAGACTTGACTTGACTTATCCACCAAGACTTGACTTGACTTATCCACCAAGACTTGACCTGACTTATCCACCAAGACTTGACCTGACTTATCCACCAAGACTTGACCTGACTTATCCACCAAGACTTGTGTCTACCCTTCACAATTCGAGTCAATTCCTCTGATCTCTTGACATTGAGAAAAGTAGCTAAATTTTTGGTAGCTCAGGTACGTAAAATATTGTGTTATTCTTTATGTAGGTTCTAAATAATTAAACTTACTAACAAAATCCATTAGGAAGTGTCATTTTAACACTAAACCTATCGACCATCAAATGTGACTGATGTGTATAGTATTATAAAAATAACAAGATTAAATTTATTTATATTTTGTGCGATTTTTACTATAATATATACTGGAGTCAAAAAATATACTTAATAAATTCCCATGTGAAAACACCTTTACAATTTCAATAATTGTCAGATAAAAAATTTAAAATGGATCATTTGACCCCTCGTGGTAGGTTTAGTTGTTAAAAAACGCTGTTTTTTTTACAATTTTACTAACAACGCGTCGAAAAGTGACAACTATAATCTTGACAAATAGAAAATACAGTAGGACCTCGATTAACTGACTTGATCGGGAGACAAGTAGCTCGGATAAATTAAGGCCCGAGGAAATAATTAAAATGTACATTATATTCCAAAATAAAAACTTTTCATTTTTGAAAATCTTAGGTGGTTCGGAACCCACCGTAATAAAAAGTAGGTCCCGCTGAAATTAGGCGATAGTGAGAGTGGAAGAAGAGGAGAGTGGTAAATGGATTTGAAACCCTGAGGGGACCAAATATTATTACTACTATTTTTGAAAATTTATTTCTTTTCATAATATAATCATATTTAAACGCATATTTGTTTATAATCGGAATCCGGTTAATCGAGATCCTGCTGTACCTCTTAATGGAAGACCCTACAGACGAGGTTGAAAAATTGAAGATCGCCAATTTCAAGTAGCTATCGCTCCGCAAAAGTGGAGTGTTCGAGATAGAGCACACGCGCCATCATTTTGTGCAGTAGTGCAGACGGAAATTTTCAGAAGAACGCACTGCTCGTAGAGCGACTCGGTGTTATCGTAACCGGAGGGACTAGCCAGGAGCCGAACTCGGAAACCGAGACGTCGCTAGCGAAATCGAAAGCTATATTTAACTGGCCAGACAGCGCAGCTTCGTCAAACTGTCGGCGAGAACTTCTAAAAACGGTTGGCCAGCAGTTTTTGCGTCTCTCGTTTATAGATCTCGTTTCTCTGGCTTTGTCTCGCTCCCTGTCCCTATGCTCCCTCTTTTTTTCCCCCTCCACCGAAACCGAGTGAACTCGCAGCGTGACACCCGAACTATATCACTACTAATCAACACGGATGTTGGTGAACGGCTTGATTTATGTAGGATACCAGAGCCGCCTGCCAATAATCGGCTGACCACGTCCACCCTTTTCCCACTTTTCCCCGAAGCTTAACCTTCTGGCTCCGTCCAGATCGAACATTTCGAAAGAAATTCGAACGGTAACATCGATCCCTCACAGATGTCGCGAAGTAGGTGCACTAACACGAGTCGACTTAACAATTTGTACTCGGCAGACTGCGAATGTTTGCGCAAATTTCCGTTTCTCGAGAAAATCGAGCTGAATCAAATTTTAGAAACCTGCCGATAATGGATTTTCGTGGATGAGAAATTACTGGGGTCGATGCTCGAGTTTATTGAATCTGTGTTATGTTATTATTATTATTATTATTATTATTATTATTATTATACACGTAATGTATTATTATATCTGCTGGTCGTCTGCAACGGGGTACTACTTTGTCATGCTATTTAAATTCTTTTATTATTGTTTATTATTGTAATTCTCACGTATTGTTGCACAGTGTATTATTTCATATTTCGTAAAAGCAGTTATTATTTTGTTTATATTGTTAACCATTCCATTATGTGTACCTGGTACACACGAAACTGTTTTTTGTTTTCAGTTAAAATTCAAGTAATTCTTTCAATAATTGGAATCGCTAGTTCGATTGAATATTTTTTTGTCAGGAGTAGTACATAAATTTATAGTAAATCGATCTGAATCGATCTGAAAAGCCAAAGAAGTATTTAGGTAAATTTGAAATGGAATAGAATATGATTTCGTTGCCTACAGAAAAATTTTGATGCATCAAAAATAATTTGAAATTTGATTGGATTTTATTGCAATTTTTATTTTAATGTTGTTGTTAAATGTAGCGTATAAAAATCTGCAGTTCAATGATAATTTTGCGACTTTTTTACGTTCTACTGTTCCTCACGGCTTGTTGAACACTTTACTGTTCCCAAGTTTTGCTTGCACAGCATAAAAACGCTATTATAACGACATACTTACTCTGTACACTTTACTTCGAATTATGGTATTACATGATATTATCGCAAGAAATAATAATATGCTATGGATGTGAAATCTTCACTTTTGTCACAGATATTCTTATTTCTTTATTATTCTCAATTATCTGCGATTATTACACTTACACAGTATAAATATTCTGGACAGTTTCTCAAATTTTGCTAAATATTAAGTTTCTTCGCATAGTACTTTAGATTCCCAAGTATAATTAGCGAGTAGGAAAATATTTAATTTCTACAAAATTATTATTTACAACAAGTGCGTTATTTTTTATCTTCATTAAGAAATTTATCAACAATATACAATAGTTCACAAGAGAATTAGACTCCGAGAAAATACACATTGAAAACTCCGACACGCGTGCTCTCGCGATTACAATAAGTAGAAACAGCCGACCACGAACCGGCGCAGTAACCTATTCTTATTCAGTGCCACACATACCCGGCATATTTTCAAATTCGATTATCGATGGAATGAAGTATCGTAGAAAAAAACATTATCATTTTTAGAGAACATGCAACGTATCATTTATGAATTATTTTCATTTATTCGAATTAATTTCAATAAATTCTCTAATTATTTTTCCAATATAACACTTAAAATACTTTTAACGAATGTTCAAAATAAAAATTATTCAAATTATTGAAATTCGCTAAAACTGAACGATGGAACCATTAAAATTATATTACTAAAATTGATCGAATTATTAAAATTAAATTACTAAAATTGAACGATTGCATATTATCGAAATTAAATTACTCAAATTATTGCATTATTGAAATAAATATTTATTCAAGTTGTCCGTAATAATTCAATCATTTAATTGGCCACACAAATTGCATATGCAAAAATTGCAAATGCAGAAATTACAAAATAACAATTTTAAAAGCAACTAACTAAAAATTTGGCAAAATATACTTGACATGTGTATCCTGAAACAATGTGTGCTTTTTAATATTCAAATCAATTGTAATATTTTTTAATAGAACAATTGCTACTATTATGACCATGTAAATTGCTACAAAAATAAGAAAATGACAATTTTGAAAGAAGCTAACGAAAAATTTTGCAGAGTATGCTTGACGCGTTTACCCCGAGGCAATCTTTGTTGCCTTGTATTCAAATCTATTGTAATATTTTCGATCCGGCGCAAAGAAGAGCGGCTCGTCGTTTCGAACGCATTATCGACGATCCCTAAGCATTCGAAAACAGAAACACCGACTTTGGCTTTGCTCACTTGAGATTCTTCCGCAGTCAAAAGGAAGTTCGATTCATCGTGGGTCTCGGAGAACGTTCACTTCGCATGAACTATTCATGCATTTATGTACGTTTTCGTACTACATTTAATGCATGGAATGCAGCGATGCCAAACATAGATAGAAGAGTATGCACTCGTATCGCATTTTGCATGCACATATTCGGAGCTTGATCGCATGTATCACGTGTTCCGCGGAACTCTGCCTTGTATTGTGCGCTATTAATCAGCTATAAACCCTTTGATTCAGTTAAGTAACGATGTAAACGACAAATCAATCAACGCTCTCGACACAGTTATTCGAACAAACCTGTAGCTAATTGTTCTTATTACGCTCGTGTGTTTTGTCGTGTGATTGTCAATCGAATTAGATCTACTACGGTAACGAGACGTTGCACGACCAATTAGGCGAAATTGCTTTAATTCTCGACAGCTTTAATACTACGTGGACGTTGCAAAATATGTATTTGAGCTTTTTACATGAAATTCCATATTTAAGAAAATCGAGTGTGATATTTAGACTGTGGATCTTTGTGCAAAATCAAAATTTCTTGCAGCATTTACCAGGTACTGGGACCAAATAAAAATTTGTTTCTTACTTTAATAATTTTAATAACTACATAAATACATCAATAATTTTGAAAATCTTTTTAAATCTAAATTTATTAAAAAAAATTCTAATCTAAAAAAAATTCTTTTTAAATTTAAAATAAATACAATATGTAATATTAAGATCTTAAAAATTCTTTCCTTTTTGAATAATTTGAATCAGTTGAAAATTATATATCGAGGCTCCAAAATTAATGTTTTTCCAGTTTTAAATTGCCCTTTTGCTTATTTTTCTTATAAATTCATGTAATCCAGTTATGTAATTCTTTTTAAATCTAAAATATAAAAAATTCAATGTAGGATTAAGACTAAAAATTCTTTTTTTTTTTAATAATTTGAGTCGGTTGTAAATTATATATCGAAGCTCTGAAATTAATGTTTTTCCAGTTTCAAATTGCCCTTGCTTATTTTTCTTATAAATCCATATAATCCAGTTATGATAAATATGATTGTTTATACAGTTAGGAGCATAACTGAATGACTTCAACTTCTCTGTAAGGCTAGGAGAATTACTTTAGGAAATTACGTCTAAAAAATATGTTGAAAAAAATGCAAATGTCATTTACTAAACTAATTCTTCTAGCCTTACAGAGAAATTGAAGTCGTTTGGTCCATTCATAAAAAAGTTATTCTGATTTAAAGTGTGTGTGATCAGTTATGCTCCTAACTGTATTTTATAATTTGATTGTATTTTCCGTTTCAACGACATCTTCGCATGGAATTCACCAGGGAGAATTAGCGTAGTGTTACATAGCTGCAATTAAAACAGAGGGTAGCTGAAATCTGCGTAATGAGTTATCTATCCTTTCGCGAATAACGCAGAACGTATCTGCAGGCTATCGTCCGTATGAGCACGCTTCTGTACCTGTCCTGTTCCATTTACCTTATATCTCCGAGGTTCCTTTGCTTTGTCACAGCACGGCTCTGAGGTACGGTGTACGACTCGTTAGAAGTACACTAACTCTTTCGTGTACAGTAGGACGAATGTGTTCCACTTGAGCACTAACAAGTTATGCGAGCAAACATGCACGGTCACTTAATCTTACTGCCCCATGAATTTTATATTTCGAAATTGACAACGGTACTTGGAAATGTATGCCATTTTGGTTTCGGAGGAGACTACCTTAAATAGATTTTCGGTCTAATCCAAAATTCATGAACTGGTTATTTTGATTATCTTAGAAATCATTATATTTTTTTTTTATTTCAGACATTTGTTTTTGAGAGTCTGAATTATTTTTATTTATCGGTGTATTGGCAATCATTTTCTTTCAACATTTCCCATCTCTCAAGTAATTCGTGAATCCTCCCTTCGAAATGTTTTTGATGCTCTACCTCGGTAAATTCATTCAGATTTCTCAGATTATTCATGGATTCCTTGCTCAAGGAGTTTTTGATGTTTTCGTACAAGAAGCTGATTCAATGCTTCTTGGTAGATAAGAAATATTTGGAAATCAGTTTTCCAATAAGGCATATCAATCATATCTTTTTCAACGATGAAAATTGACTTGGTAGACAGAAAACGATCATAAGATATGATGGTCTTTAATAATTAATTTTTTATTTCGTTAAGGTGAAACTACTATTACTGAAAGATTTTTTTTACTGCATCATAAAAATGAAGAATTACATATATTTTGTTGTTCATGCAGTTGCAAAGTTACGTGACAGAAGGGATATGAAAATATGGAACACAAACACAGTCAACTAAAAAATGTATAATACCAATATTTATTAAAATATTTGATATTGAACATAATATGATAAGATATACTGAATTCGTATTTAAAATCGACATATTTTACACAAACTTTCACAAAATTAATGTATCATCAATTTTGAAATATTATGTAGTACGTATACAATTGATCACACACATTTAAATCAAAATAACTTTCTTATGAATGCACCAAACGACTTCAATTTCTCTGTAAGGCTAGAAGAATTAGTTCAGTAAATGATGTCTAATAAATATGTTGAAAAAATGCATTTGGTCGGAATTGTGAAAAACAATAGTAAAAATTGATTTTACAACTTTTCAGCTGGGCCAATAACGGAAATTTAAAAGATGTGTTTTGTAAACTCGTATAAATTATATACGTTCTGAAAATTTCATTGAAATTGGTTAATTGGTTTACGAATTATAAACGATCAAAAGTGGTAAAAATGGTAGTTATAGGCAATCATGAAAAATTGCAATGTTTAGTACTTTTGAACCTTTACAATTCGTAAACCAATTTCAATGAAATTTTCATTTTTTCATTTCATTCATTCAAAATGCATTCTTTCAACATATTTATTAGACGTCATTTACTAAACTAATTCCTCTAGCCTTACAGAGAAATTGAAGTCGTTTGGTGCATTCATAAAAAAGTTATTTTGATTGAAAGTGTATGTGACCAGTTATGCTCCTAACTGTATGCAAACTTTTCTTCGAAATTATAAGCAAAAGGAAAAAGTAAAAATTCGTTGACATCGTTATTCAATTAAAGGTAGTCGTCGTACTTATTTCAACAACATCCGGTTAATGTTGGCGGCGCGGTTGAAACGAGCATCTGCATTTTAATCCTGTTCGCGTTGTAATTAAAATTGCTCATGCTCCTGGTGGGCCAGATACAGAAAGATTCTGCGCGCTCGAGTGTCTCTCTAAATGCGAGTCGGTGACATGGAAAGCGGCGTGGACAAACGAAAGCAAGTAAACTGGTCAGCGGCAGAAAATCGGGTGACCAAGTCCACCGGCGGCGTGGCACCGCGTCAAGCCCCGAGGCGGATTAATTTAAGGGGCAGATAAATCATTCTGCTATCTCGGCAGGTACAGCAAAAACATTTATCTTCCCCGCTAACCTGGCCGGAAGCGCTCTCCAAAACTCACAGTTATAATCGCGACTGAATCGCGACTCCGTGTTGATCATTATCCGCTCCGAGATACATGAGTCGGGAATTTTTGTTTAATCTTCCGCCGCTCTCTATTCAACCGTCCAATTCACACAGGCTACTAATTATCAGTACTTGCGCCTTGCGTGTTTCTACTTTCGGGAATTTTTTAAAGCCGAAAAGTCAAATTGTTTCTAATTTTTTTGTTTAATAATCCCGTTGAATGCCACACCAACGTCCATAAACGTCACGCAAAACTGAAACAACTGATTTAACCTCTTATCTCATAATTTTTTAAAAATGTACCTATGACCTTAATTACGTTGCTGTCAATAATATTCTGTATGGAAAAAAGATTTCTATTTGTTATTGATTGCATACATATATCATATATTTATCATTTTATGTTTGCATTTTTACTGTCAGTATACTTTTATTTTCACTTGTATTAATCTATTAAAGAGATTCACTTCATTAAAGTCAGAAATGTATTAGTAATTACCGCAAAATAAAAATTGTTGGCATCAATTGGAAGTAACAGTAACAGATCTTCCTTTTTTTCTTTGACAATGTTAATAAATTGATGACATGACTAAATTCTTTTTTATAAATGCATAAAATCCGCTGTCTAGTTATTACCAATAATATTAATACTGTTGATTACACAAATATTTCTATTTTCATGGTCAAATAGAATGTATTAAATGATTCTTCATCTACCTTTTCAAATTTAATCTTGTGCATTATAACTTAGTTATTTAAAAAAATTTCTTAAAATTTATTTCGATTGTTTATATGCTTTTGGATATCGTGTACTTAATATTCGTGTTCCTTTGTGAAGCCGTAAAATGACAAAAGTGAATTAGGAATGGTAAATTCTCGTCGACGGAACGGATTATTTCCTGTAACAGAAAATCAATTCTTTGATATCGAATTAATGCGTTTCGCCGACTACACTTACGAAGGTGCAGCGAAAGGGGTAAGGTGTTGCGTGTCATGACAGGTTAAATGCCGTGATAAAATGAATGGAGGCCGTAAAGCGTGACACGCGCCCCGTTTCGAAATTGACCTATCATTTTATCACCCTGAGTCAACTCTATCATGGGGAACAAAGTAACGGTACTGTCTGGTGCTTAGCATCTGAGGAGGAAGTCATCCATTTCGCCACGATAAACTCACCTTGCGATATTAATAATTACACTGCGGATGTTCATGCAAATCCCCGTTTTGATGCTTGTATCTGGAGAATTGGAAGTCGAGAGAAATTAATTATGTTCTTAATAATATCTCGATACGCTTGTCCCCACCGGTCTCTTATATTAAATATATTGAAAACACTCGATGGAAAATTTATATTTAATATTTGATTTCTGTAGAAAGATGTTAACGCGCGACAGAGATCAATATATTGGATTGGCAAGAAAGAGAGCCTATTTTTTTTATTCAAACAATGAATGTTAATGAACAAGATATTTTCCCTTTTGTTCGATGATCTTTTGCTAAAAAGAATAAATAAGGAAATATTTTATTGATTAAAGTTCATCGCTTGAATAAAGAAATTCGATTTTATTTCAGCTTAAAATACCGAAATTACTTTCTAGCCAACCCAATAATAATTCAATATATTAACCAATATAATAAATTTTTAAAACCAAATTCTAAGCTCTCCATTTACTGTCCATATTTTGATTATTAAACATTGACAATAATCAAATAGAATTCAATTTCTTGAATTAAAGTTAAACAATTTATACAAAAATCAAAAATTTTAATCTCTTGTTTTACTGTTTAATAGGTATAAATATAATTATAAATATTTAAATGATATTTAATGGCAAACAGAAACGGAGAATTAAAATTAAAATATGAAATGATTCTCGTGCTTAAAACATTAAACAATTACAATAAATATGATATTATCAGAAATAGAAATGATTGCAAAATGAAAAGTGTATGAGGTTAATGTTTCATTTGATATACTAATTTAATGGGTTTCATTTTGTATGCGCATGGAAGGATCAATATTTCGGTATCACTATTAATTACGAGACACCTTGTATACACAGTCTATGTGTATGTATATAAATATATATGTATGTATATATATATATATATATATATATATATATATATATGCACTCACGGATACAAGGAGATGGTCTAACGTGATACTTTAAGCAGCACTTGCTCTGTATCAAACGTGGTTGCTTTTACTGGATAACGTACTATCTCACAAAGAGGGTATGTAACATGTATTTTTCAATTACCGTATGCAAAGAAGGGAACGCATTATCCTTAAAAATACCATTCCCGAGTTTAGGTTACATTACGCAATAAAATCTCGCCTTCCATCGTACATTTCGTAGAATCATTGAGCAACTTTTATTGTCAATTTGATTCTATGCAATCATTACCTGGCTCAAATTCAAATTCACTATTTGAAAATCATTTACATCAAATAGGTATTACGCCAATTATGTTCATTAATGATCACCAAGTTTAAACATTTATGTTGTGATTAGACTGCGGATGTTTATGCAATTTTCAATTTTTGTAGACAAATTTTAAGAAAGTGGTACCAAATAAAATTCGATTTTCATTGGTAATAGCATTTGTAGCTCGAAAATAAATAAAAATCGTACTGAATTCAGTTGAATTTAATACTCTAGCATTTTTTGAAAATTTTTATAAGCCATAAATGCATGAAGATCCGCAGTCTTGTTATGACAATATTTAGAAACTAATAATTATAATTTATGTTGTTACGGCATCGTAATTATTATTTTCTAAATATTCGTCACCTAAAGTGAAAATTAACTTCGTCTCGACCTGTTGATTTGTATCAAAATAAACATTAATTATTATTTATGAATATGGTGTACCCTGAACTCAAAATTTAAAATGTTTTCAGTGAATTGTTGTTCACTTTGTCGATGACTGTAAAACTCGATTAAAAAACTAATAATTCAGATTAAGTATTTTTCAAAATAAAATTTTTAAAAATTATTTGGAGACAAATTTTTAAATTGATTAAAAATGAATCTTAAGACTGCAGGTTCTGTACAATTATATGTATGTTACAAAAAAAGTTATAATTACTTTTGAGTTCCACAAATGAATTGATAGACTTAATATTTCAAATTATTACAATAAAATTGATACTCAGCAGAACAGGTCAGGGGAAAATTCACGTTGTGGTCGTCACGGAACGTTGATCACAAGAACCATAATTGCATATCCATCAAAATATTGCATTCGAAGTTGCATGTCCCTTAACATCCCCTAAACCAAGCGAGACTGAAATCTTTAAGCGAAAAAGGGTTACTACTAGCTAGTCACCTCAAAGCCCAGGAGGTTGATAAATAACGATGAAAATTTGGGCCACGGTTGGGCCGTTAAAGGGGGCCATTATTAAACGAACGAATCGTGTAATACGCTACCTTGCCAACGGTTCGAAAGGATGGGCACGGATATTGCAATAGCAGGGGCTCGTTAATAGTCCTGCACAAAGACTGAACATTGCGGACGCTCATGCAGGACACATCTTTTGTTGGATGAATCTCGCGGAACAGAGTCATCGCGAGCAAACCACATACACGAATAAATAAAGGAGCAGCTACAACGCGGCAGTGTCGGTTGGTAAACGTTAAACAGTTCGTGGAGGTTGCAACGAAGGACTGACGAGAAAAGCAATCTAGATGAACGTCTCTGGGGCTCGTTACGCGAAAACCTGCAATTGCTTTGTAGATACGCAACTGCCACTTCATGAAAACGCGTGCCACACAAGAAAAGTCGTTTCTTTCGGAACCTAAACATATCACCATTTTGATAAACAGCTGCACAATGCTCGCCTAATCTTCTGTTCTACATGATTGAGGAATTGCAGAGGCAGTTTATGCACTTACGACAAGAATGAGTAGTAACTTAGTAACAACATTACCTGTTACCTTCAACCTTACCTAGCCTCTTGCCTTACGATTTATTTTACGGTTTTAGTGACAAGAACTTTTTTTGTAGATCGTAATTTCCTAAAAAAGGAGAATGTTGACATAAATCAGAGTTGGACAAAAATTTAATCAACGATTGACGATTAACTACATTAATCGATTGAATCAATCGCCGATTTCTCAATGATTACTTTTTTAATCGTACACATTAATCAATCAATCTTAATTAAAATTTTAATCGATTAATGCCCAACTCTGATATAAATTGTATGCCTATATCTTCTCCAATAGCTGTATATTAACAAAACTAAAATAGAACTTTATTTCAGTTTAAAGGAAATAAATTATTAACATACATTTTTATCAGAATGTATTCAAAATCTTCACCACGTGTAAGAGACGATATTGTAAGGCAAGGGGTTAAAGACGTTATACAAAGTCCGTTATACAAGGTGTGTAGGGGGGGGGGGCGGTAATTATGTGAGTCAGCGTATGATTCGATGAAGTCGAGCCACTAAGCGAAATATGGAGGGCAACGGTCTAGTGTCCCGAATACGTTAACGGCAGCGTCGTGGAAATTGGCAGTCGAATTGGTTCGTCGATCGGCCGGCCTTGAAGAATCAGCCAAGAGGTATGGAACGTCGAAGTCGGCCCGTCGGCTAATTTCAAGTGTCGCGACGCCGCTGCATCGGCGACAGGACAGGCCTTTTCTCGATAATGAACCGTTTTTAAGATATCGAGGTCGTGGCGTCACGAGATCTGACAGGCAGAACAAAGCTGCTGGAAGATTTTAAAACGGCACGACAGTGGACAGATTCCGCTACGGACAAATGCCGTGCTAGATTGCTGGGTGCTAACGTTCCTCCGCTTTCAGAACTTCCAAGAGCATTAAAAATACATAGACTTTCGTCATTTGCGGATGTGTGTCACAGCAAATAGTTGCTGTGACGATACAGTGGTCCGTCAGAAAGTTTACAGCCACTTAACTTATCATGCAATTCGCACGTCCTTTTTACGATTCTGCTTATAATCGTGACTTGACTAGCCAAACTTGAAAATGAATTTTTGTCACAATTTATTTTTCAAGGTTTACCAAACTTCGGTAGGATCTATGAAATTGGTGAAAATTACTAAAGTAACTGCCATACTTATATGGCACAAAATTCTTAAATTTTGTCTTTTTATTCTCACATTATGAAATACATTGTTTTTGTAGGGTGAGTCGTGAAACTTAAGTATAACAAAAGTGGATTAACTTAAAACTTAAACTTAAATGGAAATGTTTAACAATGTATAATATATTTTAAACATTGGGAGAAACCAAGGATAACTCTGAAAAAACGTCGAAAAATTGGGTTTTATCTTTTTTAACTATGATGCAACCTAGCCAAAAATTCCTTATTATTGAATTAACCCTTTCGGTCACGAATCATTTTTTTTTTATATAAGGACAACGTTTACAAACAATAAAATTTACCGAATTTAGATACACCAAGTATTTATTTCGTATGTCCTTATATGAGGACGCCATGACCGAAATGGTTAATCTCCAGAAGGGTTAATTTTAAACTTCGATATGAAATCTATACTTCTCCATGTTTTTCATTTTTCACAACCAGAGTTTGCAACTGAAACATCGCAAAAAATTCTCGAACATGTGGTCCAGTATGGTAAACATGTCAAATATTTAATACAATTTTTAGATTCACTGTGAAATGGCGAACGTGGGGGTAAACTGATTTTCAGTTTTTTCCTTGCAACTACCCTTACAGACGAGGTATAGGGTTGAAACTTGGCAGAAAGGGTTGTGTCTTGGCAAGCTATCGAAGAGCCCATTTCCAACGGAAATCGGCTATGGCTATGAAAATGGCTAATTCTAAATATTTTTGAACAAACGTAGCGCTTGCTCACAAAGAGTATCTGATTTCAAGGTTAA
Organism: Lasioglossum marginatum; assembly: GCA_028455795.1. Classification (NCBI taxonomy): domain Eukaryota; kingdom Metazoa; phylum Arthropoda; class Insecta; order Hymenoptera; family Halictidae; genus Lasioglossum; species Lasioglossum marginatum. The sequence goes on along the minus strand of CM052254.1, from coordinate 4,536,197 downwards.
GTGTGACAGATTCAGCAAGTTGAAGTGAGCACTGCTGCACAATTTCTAGTAATTTCCAGGAATCCCATGGTGCGAGTCGTAGATATCAGATCGCGGGCTATAAACTTCGTGCTCGTTTGAAGGGTATCCGGAAGAAGAGAAAGGAATCCAACACCGTGAGTACTTCTCGATCGTCGTTGGAATCATAACCCTCTAACCAGCCTGAAGACCTACCTAGATCTCCGGCAATCTTCGAGCAACACCGATAAAACGCAAGCTTCTGGTTTACACTCTGTCGACCAATGGGGTCCCGTCTCGGCTGGACGGCGGCCGTCACGAGCACCTGAGTCGCGTTCGTTTTCACCGTGTTATTCCCAACTCCTGGCTATCATCTAAGCCGAGGAGAGGCGTCGACGTCCCTTGGCTTTGCACGCGTCGATTTCCAAGCCGTTTCGTGCGCCTGACGTTTCGCTCGAAACGAAAATAGGGAAGAGGGACACTGATCGTAGCTGCCTGTTAAGGAGAAAGGGGTAGGAAGCAAAGGATGGCGGATCGTGAGAGGGGGACCGCGAGAGAGAGGGTGGGATGAAGAAGGCAGACGACTGATTTATCCTCCTACGCGTCTGCAGGAACCGGCTAGAGGGTAAGAGGTGTGGAAAGAGAAGCCCGAGGGAGCGAGGAGAACGTACTAGTGACCCGAATACGTCTTGCCCCGGGGCACAATCTGTGAACATCTTTTCCTGGTAATGCTCTATGCGAATTCCTGTACCGCGTCCAGTACCCTGCAATCTCTCTCGCTCTTTCTCTTTCTCTCTCTCTCTCTACACCCCGTCCAGCACCCCGAAAACCGTCTACGTCTGTCTTTCTTCATTTGAATATATTTAGCAGCACTCTGTCTGTCAACCCGACGAAGACTTGTAGCTTATAATTATTCGATTCGACTGGCTCTCCCTGTTACGCCTCCCTGATATTCATCATTTGGGAATAATGCGCTGCAGCGATATACCAGACGAGCCTGACACCTATGGATAACCTATGTACATCTAGTCCCAGATGAAAGATTCAGCCTTGAAAGGCTAAATCTAGACTAAGCAGTTGTCTGGGGCTTGCGGTGCTGGAGCAAGTGTACCTTTGGACGATTAAATGCAACTAACTGATCTTAATTTTGAAGATGTAGACTGTGATAAATATTTTCTTTTTAATAATGTGATTTTATTAATTTTATTAATTTAATTTTTGATCATTTCTTTTTGATAAGTTTTAAATAAGAGATTATATTAAGTGAGAGGGAGATCAAGTTAGTTTTTTTGTGTTGGTGTGTCGTTGAGAAAAATAATTGAAGGTATAGACTGTGATAAATATTCTCTTTTTGATAATAATTCTATTGATTTTATTAATTTAATTTTTGATCATTTCGTTTCAATAAGGTTTAGATGAGAGATATTATATTAAGCGATATGGAGTTAGCTTTTTGTTTTGGTATTTCAGTTGAGAAAAATAATGGCGAAGTTAATTTCTGCGTGAATATATTTCGTACCTCGAGGAAGAATATGAAATATTGTAGTTGTGTAATTAATTGTATAATTTCCGTCGCTTTCAAGTGTCCTAGTAACCCGAATCAGATCTGGACACACCAAATTAACTCATTTGCATATGCCGAACAACAGCGCTCTCAAATTTTGTGCATTGTGTAATATACAGTCAACTAGACCAGCCTACATATTGTATCTGGCTTTCACTTATGCATTTAAAAGAAGGATTATTTTTTATGTACATTTATTGTCCTGTTAATTTAAAATTAGGTAGGATAAAAAAATGGTGATGTTTCTTTTTTAACTATCTGAACTTGCTAGTTACGATTAATTAAAGTTATTAAAATACAAAGTTAATAATACGATTAATAATGCGGTTAATAATACGAGAAACATTCCAAACACATAATTAAACGATTTCCAAATTTGTTTAAGCTATTTGTATTATTTTACAGGGAAGCATGTATGTATTCTTTTTATGCACGGATATTTTATTAACTGTTTTACAAACATAAAAATGCTATAGACTTTTATGCAATGTTTATGAAATATTTAATTATGAAATATAATATAATATATATATATATATATAATATGTAATATAATATTTTATTTATTTATTTTATTCCGTCTATTCCTAATTTACTGACGAGCTCGCAGCGGACTCATCAAAATATTATATTACAGAAGATTAATATTTATGTTATTAAGGTCGGAGATGTTTTGAAAGGATCAATAATGTATGAATATGAAAGTGATTATCAGATTGGTGATTTTGTACATTTATAATATATATACATAAATATAAAAGGTGCAGGATCCATTTATAAAGTATAAACTGGAGAGGTGCAAAAAATCGAAATTTTAATACAGAATATTGTTTTATTTGGATCTTTTTAAAACTTTCAAGAGAAAGTTGTGAATGATTCTGTTTAATTCTTTTTTTTTAATTTATTATTTATCGTCGCATCTACCACTCGAATTGATTGCTTTATTGTGATTTCCATTAACTCCTTAGCGCTTCTCGCAGCGTATTTGTATTTTGGGAAGAAACTTAGCAGAATATAATACAAAACGGAGAAAGAAAAACGGGAAGGGAGAAAGAAAGAAAAGTTACGAACATCTGCAGATGGAAGATAAGTTTGCAGTGAGTTTTTCGTATTCTTTGTGTCGTGGTTGTCCTGCGAGTGTTTCTGCTAGTTCTTTTGCGGGGCGAAAAAGCAGCTTCTAGCTGAAAAATTAAATTTTATCCAATACACGTAGCACAAGAACTTTCTTCATTATTTCAATGTACAGAATTTATTCTCTAAATGTCCCAAATGTTTTTTTCTCACAGTGACGTAACATCTATTAAGAATAAATATATTTAATAAATGTTTAAATTTAATATTTGTTCCTATATATTAATCACCTTCAGTTTATGAATGATAGATTTATTATATTTACTTTTCAGTGAGTATGTTGGAATATTATCTTATACATTATTGTAACAATTTACTTAATTATTTTACATTCGAAGTTAGATTGCTATCAATATTTGTATTAATTGCAAATTACACGTAGGACGTATACATTTCGAAATACTTTATTATATGAAAAAATTACATTAATATTACGTATTAAAACATTAAAAAATACCGTTGGACAGAAAAGGTATTGAAACAATAAAATAGGAAATTAAAAAAGCAATTAAAATATTTCTATAATTTAATCTAGAGAGGATAATATTCCAACCGTTTTTTAAAACAAGGATATTGTTAATCAACGAAAGAAATTGTTTTCATTCAAAAGAGTGACAAAAATCACTTCGAAAGAGGTTACTAATAATACAATTTCTATTTCGTATTCAACAAAAAGTATATTTTCGGTGAAATAGTAATGAGAACGTAGCTGGCGATTGGTAAAAAGAGTGTTAAAGCAGAAAAGGACTGCGGAGAACTCGTCAAATAATCGTATCATGAAATAATATTTCCTAGGGCGTTTCAGCTTATTGGACCAGGAATGTATCAGAAGGTTGCACGGATCGAAATCACGCGAAGCATGGCGAGACCGAAGACTTTTGAAAGGATACTTGGAGCTCCTCGGTGAGCGCAATAAAATGCGAGGAAAGACGAACTGGGAAGTCGTGGAAACCCTTTGATCCGACGTATATTCTCTATCCCGATACGAAATGGAGCACGTAGTCCTTAAACAGACGTCAAAGGATCACACGCGGTTATGTCACTCTACCACATCAGAGGCATCTAAAATGCTGCGAAGTGTCTGAGTAATTCATTGCTGATTTACGTATTCCATAATTGAAGGTTCGTTCTCGCTCTCGATCGTTTTCTCTAACGCACCTAACGCTCTCCCTCGATAACATGATTATATACTTTAATCTCAGACATTTATGAAATAATGTTTATTTCAGCAATTATTGCTAAATCATTCTTACATCTACGCATGTGTATCGAGTTTTCCAGACTTTGTTATTCTATTACAATAGTATTATATGCAAGCTCTGTATTATAATTTTATTATATGAATTTATTAGTGGACTGAGGATTTTTATACATTTAAAACAAAAAATATATTGCTGTATTATTTTCCGATTTATTAAAATTATTCACAGTTGTAATACAGTTTCAATTTCATCTGTATTTCGTACAATTAATTAAAAAAATCTTTATTTTGCGTTTTGCAAGATCTGCAGTCTATTTATGAAATAGCTAAATGATGATCTTTATGCAAAATATAAAAAGAAAATTGTCTAAACCAATAGCTAATAAGTTGAAAATAATGTAACAACGTTTCCAAATTCTTCTAATGTTTTTACATTTTTATATTTTACTTGTTCACTTTTATTGCGAATGCACAAAATCCACAGTCTAATGTTAAAGATTTAAATTTTAGGAATTTACGAAGGCCTAAAATGTTTTATTATTATTGATTAAATAACATAATTACTACTAGCATTTACAGCGACTTCGAATGGTCCAGTCAACAATTCTGCCACCAGATTTAATGATTTTGTATCCATCCCTTGCGATACGGTTTAATTAAATTTCTCTAATACAATATTTTTCAAGGTAGCTAGCTATGAAATCCAGTCTCATATTTTCAACCGTATACGACTTATCGCGAACGCTTATGAAAGTAGATAATAACCTTTATCTTGTGCTTAATTATTAGCGTGACTGAGCAGAAAATTTTCTTTACAAACGCGTTCAAAAATAAATGTCGTAAATTGATGTCTATCTAGCAAATTAAATATATGCTCAAGCTAATCATTATTTTAATTCTCACGGTTCTATTCGGCAATATTTATCTTCGTAACATGTTCATAATTTAGAAGCTACAGTTTACCGTACCCGGTGATTTAGCTAGAATTTTATAGTTTAGGTGGTCCTCTTGCCAGCTGCATCTCACTTGAGATTCTTCGAGCGTTACCTCGCGCCGTAGTGTACCAATTCTATCCACAAATAAATAAAGTCGCCTATCCGTTCTCCGAGTGTCTTTCGTTTCTTTCTTTTACGCCGGCCCCGGTACTCAACCATGTGACCATTGTAAGCGGCGAATGTTCTGTAATCTACACGCACACCTGTATGCAACGACCTAGGATTTCGAGACTCTGGCTTCCCGGGAGATGCTCGAATTTATTGCGAATGACTTCGTAACATTCGAAATCGGATTCCCCGGTGAGTTAAGGCGCTGCTCTGTTTTCGATGCCTCCGAGAACTCACCGGAAACTACGAGGGGATATGTGGGCTACTAGGCCAGCTTTCGGTGCTATAATATCATAATTTCATTTCATACACAGCGTTAACAATTGCAAATGTCTGTCACTCTTTTACAAGTCGTGCAGCATCGTTCAATTCGTTTCCTCTTGATTCTTGTCTATATCAATTTTTATATTTTCTATCCATCTACATATGCTCATATCTTTAAAAATAATATTTTTATAATATTTGCACTTCTGCAATTACTTCTTGTCTATTAACCCTTTCGGTCATGGCGTCCTCATATAAGGACATAAAAAAATCATAATTTAATCAAAGAACTGCTTAGCAAAGCCATGATTCTTCTCCAGGAATAAATAGTTCGTGACTGAAAGGGTTAAATTAGTGCATTTTTTGAGATATTAGGTACAGTGGATCGTGGATAGGTACAGTAAAAATTTAAAAGTTGAAATCTCTGCTTATATAAATCTATTCGTTACCCTCTCTGAATATATTGACTGTTTACAAACGATCACAATACCGGGTGGCCCAAAAGTCACTAGATCATTTCAAATGGAAAGTTTATAAAAGAAATGCGAATTTTTAGGAAAGGAAAGGGTTATTCCATTTTAATAATACCAATTTGGATGAGTGTATTATATATATTGGTACAGTGGATCCAAAAAGTATTTGTTTAAAATAGTAGTAAAACAATATAATTGGACTAAAACTTTAAAAGTTGATATCTCTGCTTATATAAATTTATTCGTAACCCTCTCTTTGTGAATATATTGACTGTTTACAAACAATCACAATACCGGGTGGCCCAAAAGTCACTAGATCATTTAAAATGGAAAATTTGTAAAAGAAATGCGAATTTTTAAAAAAGAAAAGGGTTATTCCATTTTAATAATATAAATGTGGATGAGTATATTATACATATTACAGATATATTATTTATTTATAAACATATAGAAATATCCTCGAAAACCAAGAATAAAAAATTTGCAATGTTGTCTTCGTTATCGAGTTATTAATAAACTCCATGGTTAACATGTTCACTATTGTGGTGGTCACCAGAGAAATTTTTATAAAATTAGTGGCACTGAATATAAATTTATTTGTTATGAAATGACCTATAAAACAATATAGGTTGCCCTTCACAATAAATTGTAAGGGCAAACTTCATTATCAAGTACCTAATAATAATTATTAATAACTCTGTTCGTGTATACGAACGAAATGCGCATTTGTATGAAACTAAATCCTATTAATACTTGTACAGGGTGTATAAAAAGTAATGGTCATCCATCCTACTAACCGCCCCCTAGCGTTGTCGCCATAATAAACCGCCGCCAGGAAATTTGGATAGAATGAAATAATATTTTTTCAATAAAAGAATCGTTATGCTGAACGACGATCTTCGGATGGCCTTGGTCAACGTAGATTTCGAATCTCCCTCTAAATGTTGAATGATGTATATTTTCGGTGGCACTTAATAGCACAGTAGATTCTCACCAAAATCAATTAGCATGAACACACAAAATTACAAGGTAGATTGGAAGCTGGCTCGGTTCACTAAGTCAGCTCATTAATTTCCACTCGGTAACTACTAATTGAAACCCTTTTCACTGAGCAAATGGAGTGTTAATGCTATTCTGTACAAAGTGTTATTAGGTTTTAGCGCTAACACGGGTATACAATATTTTACATAATGATAACAACGGGATACATAATAAACTGCGGACGTTTTAATGCAACTGCGTTCCGGCGTACACGCGTTTTCAGGTCTTCGAGAAAATATTTGAAATGTTAACAATGGCCGGGATGCGATTCGCCGTTGAAAAGTTTCGATAGTTTTTATTCCAGAGGCGGGCATATGTTCAACCTGTTATATAATTGGTGGTTTATTCAGCAGGGACAGGGGAGGAACGTGTCCAGCATAGCATGGAAAACATAATTCCATTGTTTGTCCGCGATCCTCCAAGTCCCACGATGGTTGTCAAATTCTGAATGCATTATCCGGCCGCGAAAACGGCCGGAAAACCGATTAACTTTGAAATAAAGCGCGTCGCGTCCAGTAGTTTTAATTTTCCCGCGATAAATCGGGAGATCCGATCAGAGCGACGATTTATTGCTATTAGTAATATGCTACCTCTCACCGTGGGAGAACCAATATTCCCACTGAAATTAAACGATGATTGTTTTCGACATCAAGATACCAACCAGCGGATGCGTATCTGATTCCGAATTAAAATCACAATCAGCCTGCTCAAAGAATTATGCTCAATAGCTGTCCGGAAGAGAAGATGGATCTTCTGCATTTTATTTGTATAAATTATACAGGGTGTCTCAGCTAATTGAGGCCATCTAAATAATATCTCATAACATTATGATATATAAAATGTTTATGACACAATTGGAATACCTTCTACCAAGGACCCCGAAAAATTAATTTTTGAATTGATTTTGGAAATATGTATTTTTTCCTATTGCGTCATGCAGCAAATGGGAAAAATACAGGGTAAACTTTACTTTACCGGACTCAAAATTTGTGCCTTTGTCCTATAAATTATTATATATTTGGTATGTAATCCAGTAGATTTGTACACGGAGAACCTGCGATCCTGTAGGATCAATGGTTCCGGAGTTATGGTTGCTTAAAGTTGAGCAATTTGCATTTGTTTTTGACAGGTAAGGGCGCCGCCATATTGGTTTGTAGTGACGATTTCGCGCCGCTTAACGACCAGAACCGCTAGATGGCAGCACGGGCACACAGTAATATCCCTAACATAGAGAAAATATCTCGGGAAATGTTTGAGAAGGAATTATCGTGGAAAATATTTACAAAAACCTAACGCAGACCAGTTAAAACGCAACATCGTGGCCATGTCTTCTAAAATTCGAACAATAATCGCAACACCCGCTCTATATTATCAGCATTAACGAGTGCCTCCGCTGCCATCTAGCGGTTCTGCTCGGTAAGCTGCGCGCGATCATCACTGCAATCCAATATGGCGGCAAAAACACTGCAATTTGCTCAACTTTAAGCAACCATAATTTCTTAACCATTGATCCTACAGGATCGAAACTTCGATCTGCAGGATCCCCGGGTACAAATCTACTGGATTTCATACCAAATACATAATAATTTATAGGAGAAAGGCACAAATTTTGAGTCCGGTAAAATAAAGAGCAGACAAAATACTTTATAAATGCTTTAGTCATGACTTTCTGATGATCTTGAAACCGTAGTTTCTTGGTGTGAAAATTCATTATCTTGAGGAGATTTTATTCTTTGTAACTATCTACAGATTATTCGTATAAATTATACAGGGTGTCTCATCTAATGGAGGCCAATTAAACATCTCGTTAGATTCCCATTACATAGTTTTAATGTTCATATGACACTGGTCATATAAATATTTTCCATGGTCGTTGATGTTTTTTATTTGTGAAACATATATTTTTTCTAATTGCATCTTGTAGAGCATGGGGAAAGAAATTTGAGGATGTCTTCATCATGACCTTCAGATGATCTCGAAGGTGAAGACCTAGTTATCTTGGTTTCACTTGCTCGATACAGAAAATGATCGCAGTGCGCGCTTTATTTTGTACTGTTATTTAATTATCCAATTGCGGAGAAAATTAATTGCGGTTATATTTACGAAACAATTGTGGTGAAAAAATAATTCCATCCTGGTGAATTGATTTTTCCAGAATGAAGTTGAATCTGCTTCGTGCATCGACGCAAGCTTTATCATTTTTCGATCACATTTAATGTTTTTTATCAATGTAGAACGCTGCGGTATTTCATTTCTGGTTTCAATGTTACCTTGTCTCGGAAGTTCGTTCTGCTTTCGACCAATGCGCAGAACGGGAATTTGGAACAGTTTTTTAATTAAGCAAATGGGTTGGTTAAATAAGGGAGATGTTGGGGAATTAAGAGCATTAACAAAAAAATGTTGTTTAACAACGTCAAGCATGCATGTTACGGAACGAACTTTATGGAACAATCCGGCAAAAATTCATTCTTGAGTATTTCATATTTTCTGATATTTTTTGTATTTCAATTCATTCTTGACTATTAATCTTGACGTTTCATATTTTCTGACATTTTGTTTTATTTAATGTTTCATTTTTTAAATATTTTCTACTTCATGTCTCAACATAATACGACCTCGATTGTCCGAACTAAAAAAAGTCAACAGAGATTAAATCTAGAATTGTAATTAAATAATTATTCTATTACACGAACTTTTATGTTTCACTGTTTGGTTCGAATAATCGTGGTTCTACTGCATTCGTAATATTTTACAACTGTTCAAGTGTTTTATTTAATTTTGAAAGTGTGTATCAGTCGCTACACTTACTGTAAAGTTGAAATAAAAATTATAATAAAATGTCAAATTATCCCAATTGCTTTTCGTTGCAATATTTGTATTTTAAAGATTCATTATTGTTATTTACAAAATTTAAAATGTGATTAAATCGTACAAAAAGATATCACTATCCGGGAGTAAAAATATCTTTGGACTGGATAAATGATCAAACATTTGGAAATTAAGAATGCAATATATTTGTAGAAAAAGAAATTGCTCCTAACACATTACCGACCGGTGATTATTGCATAATTTTGAAAAATCTATGGTGCATGGCTAAACACTTTTTCATGGATTCTTCAATAGCAACAGCAATTTTCATTGTGAACTAACAAGTCACTCTCAATAACGTCATCCAATACTTTCATTTAAGATAGCAATGTAAAAAAAATTTCTATGCTTTCTTTTGGTACAGCACAATTATTAAAAATCCTATTAATCCCTTGCCCTACAATATCGAGTCAGACACGTGATGAAGACTCTGAACACAGTCTAATAAATATGTATGTTATTAATTTTCTTTAAATTGAAATAAAGTTCTGTTTAGGTTTTGTTAATGTACATCTATTAGAGAATATAATAGATAGGCATACAATAGGCATACAATAGATATACATTTTCTTTTTTCTTTTAAGAAATTAGGAACTACAAAAATGTTGTAATTACTGAAACCGTAAAATAAATCTTAGTGCAAGGGGTTAATAAGCTTCCGGTAGGTGAAGTGTTCTAATAGTACAGCAATGGAGTATGCTGAAGGATAAACGATGCTAAAAATGATTAGAAACTGAAGTATGGATTCGCACTTCAGATCCTTAGACAAACGAATCGGGAGAGAAGCAGATGAACGGGAGAAACAGAATTTTCTCTCTTGACGCAGCCTCAGAGTGCTTCGGGCCCAGTCTCAGTCAGGATAGCAGTTATTATTTGCTGTCGCCGGCGAAAGTCGCGAGAAAGCAGAAAACGGAAAATTATTCAAGGCTCGACACAATAAGCAAAAAGGACGTGGGCGGGGTGACAGTGGTGGATGGTCTGATAGAGACGAAGAAGGGTTCGCCAGGAGGTCCAATCTAACGATTTGTATTTACGTTGGCAGTTGGCGTCCTCTGAGCAACACTCTCTTCTTACTCCTCTTCAGTTTTTTCTTTTTCAAATCACACCGTACTCATCTTTCATAATGCAAATTATTCCTTTTTCCCCTTTTGTTCCTTTTACCAACATTTGCACGATTTGTTCAAAAGGATGTTTGGTGATTTTTAATTAGACTGTCAATGGAAGAGATTTTTTTTTTATTGAGAGCTTAAATGGAACTTCCCATAGAGGGTTATAAAGCTATACATTAAGATTAACATAAGGTTTAATATACATTGGTTGATATAACATCTTGTAATTTAAAGATTTAATGGAAGATGTTGTCAAATAAATTGTTAAAATTTTTCGAATTCTTTTTTTCAATAATTGAAATTGAGTTGGAGTAGTAATGAAACTGACTACGTCCCCGGGCTATTAACAAACAATTTACTATCAAAATTATTTGTTTCCAATTGCTTCTTTTACAATCGTTAAAAATATTGAATGAGAATTTTTTTAATGAACTTTTTCATTGATATGATACAAATAAAGCAATTTAGAGTGGCTCACATAATTGACCCCACCTACTTTCAACATACGATAGCGATATCTGGGTCTATTTGGACCCAGAGCAGGCTCAATAAGTTTTCATAAATGGACCGGGTCAATTTTTCGGCGAAACTAAAAGAGGATTAGTCTAGTAGTAGATGATGTGTACTGAAAATCTTGGAAGAATTGCATTTGCTTTTTATCTGGGCCTGTAATGAAATCTTGAAAACTGTATTTAAATAATGTAATTAAGGAAGTAATAATATGAATTAGATATTTCACCATGGATATAAAAATAATCATAAATTCCCTCACAAATATTTCGCAGATGTCTGAAAATTCTTTAGGAGGTTTAGAAGGACACGGATGCACGAGATGAAGAAAATATTTCATGCGCGAGGAGATGAAATTTCGAGTACATGTAGCGGGACAGTTGCTGTTCAAATTAATTTCTTTAAATATTTTCAAATTGTCATGTCCTAGAAGATCAAATTCATCCTGAGTATAAATATTTAACACTAAACCTACCGAGCCTTAAAAGTAACTGGTACATGCTTCCTTATAAAAATGGCAAAATTTTCCAATAAAGATATCTATACAATAATTTGTTATGAAATTATTTTTATTATATCAATAATCGTAAAATAAAAAATCTGGTGATGGTTTAATGAGAATTGATATGTTTTCATTTTAAAGTACTATTGTGCTGTCGATTTAGTTTCTAATTTCGAGGAAGCGGTAGGTGGAGACAAGTTTCGCGTTATTTCAATAGCATAACGGAAACAGTTTTACGTATTTAGAGTTCTGTCAGTCGCAAGGATAATCCATTCAGTTCCCAAATAAACAGGGAACGGAAAGTTCGCCAAGGGTGCTCGAAGTGTTCTGATTGGCCTAGTTCACCACGGTTAGAGCACTGCGCTTTCAATTTATGCGCAGCTCTTTTAATTTTTGCAATAGGTCAATAAACCAGTGGCGTTTCTCCACTTAACTTCTCGAACGTGAAGTAATTATGGAACATGAATTTAAATGTATAAATCGCGGAACGTTTGCATGGTTCCTTTAATTAATGAATCTTCAACGTACGAAATTTTGCACGTCAGTGCAGCACTGTACTTCAATGTGTATTTGGAGTGCAAATATTTCTTGCTCCAAAAATAACACGATTTTTAAATTAACGTTTTTATGGAACGTACTACGCTGAATTTGTACTTGGATGTTTAATTGTTACATTGTTGTTGCAAGTTTCCTGCAAGTTCTTTATTCAAAGTGTCTATTCTCTTATGATTAATTTTTCAAAGACAAAGAATTCAAAGGTTCTCATACAATATTCGATTAAAATGTGGGGTAAAGGTACAATGCTTATTTAAAGCTCACTTGAATTATTCCGTATTCCAATTTAAAATCGATTCCAATATCCTTATAATAACGTGAACTCCCCTTTGTTTCAATTTTAATGATGCATTGCAGGTTTACCTTTATACATTACATTTCTCTAGAACTCTAGAACTTGCAAGTAAAATACCGATGAAGCACAAAAGTTCATTTTTCTAATAATCATTATTCAAAATTTTTTGCTACGTTTCAAAACCATATTTATGCTACAAAATAAAATTTTTCTACCTGGATGGTATTTTCATAAATATTAGATGCGCGTAGTTAACTCTTACGATTAAAAGTATTCTTCTAAAAATTGTTTACACGAATTACAACGAGCAGGAGTTAAGTGGAAATATGAGCATTTAAAAATACAAAGCAGTTAAAAATCCTGCCTTAATAATGATTATTAAAATTATTTTATATTAAATTATATTTTATATTAAATAATATAACAGCATTTAAAAATTTTTCTAACATTTTATATTTCGTATATCATACGAAACTTTACGCACTTTTGCAATAAATGCAGCAAATTCGGTGGAGTAGCATTCATATTGCAAATTAGCGTCGGAATTTGATAGGTAAAATGAAACGCGTGGAATGATGGACGTGGTATATAACAGTTAAAGAAAATTAGGAGAAAAATATGAATAAAGAAAACGGTAGTGAGAAAAGCGGCGCGGCGCGACGGCGGCTGCAAATAAAACGATAGGGGTCTTTACGCCGATGAGATATTCGTAGCAGCTGGAAAATATTAAATGAAATTAAATTGCGTGTGGATGTGGCCTCTGCATGTCTACGTGTGGAAGTAAGCGTGGGCGGCTCAGCACGTGGGTAGACTGTCAAGAAATTTTCTCGGAAATGTTCATCTCGGTCGGCCTGCTTCTAACCTCGAAATCTATTACCTTCTCGCTCGGCTTCCTTCGAGGAATCTCGCGATTTCACGATGATGCAGGGATTACAGTTCCTGGAAATCTAAAATCTAAATGCGCATATAGAAGAGTCACGGTATTTCATCAATGGACGGGTCTTTATGCAGAAGAAAAATTGTCTGCATCAATTACGAGAACACAGAATTACTTAAAAATTAAATTCTTCCCTTAACAACTTCAATAGTGAATAATATGCCGGTAATATTAATTTCACTGGATGTTTCTGCTATTTTGTTCTCCTTCAGCCACTCATTCTTGCAATAAATGTATCATATTGCTTTTCGCATGAATTTTCACTGTAAAAAATTCTAACAAGACTAATATTTTTATTAAATTACAATTTTCTCAATAGGAATCTGATATTTTCTATTAAACTTGCTATTTAATCATAATAATAATAATGTATTCATTATGAGAATGCAGCATTATCTATAAAATAACCTGATATTTTCTTTTCTATTAAACTTGCTTAATTAATAATACTGATAATAATAATAGTAATAATAACGTTTTCATTATGAACATGCAACATTATCTATGCAATAATCTGACATTTTCGTTTCTATTAAACTAGCTACTTAATAATAATAATAATAATGTTTCCATTATGAAAATACAACTATTCGCATTTCATTTATCCGGTATCCATGCTGATTCAACGATACTTTTATACCGATTGTAAATAAATCCACAACAGGTAGTATATTACTTTTGTTACCACAGTTCCAGGTACACAGGCTTGCAAATAAAGTTCCACGACTGCTTTAATTATTCTAACGGCAATAACGCCGACGATAAGTATCGGACCGACATAATTGTTCTGCAGTTTCGTTATTCACCGTGAAACTTTCGACCCACAACTTCGTGTAATCGTTCGTGTGAGCATAATTTATTTGTTGAGCTTCCTGTGTTTTATATGGTCATTGAACAATTATTACATTTCTGTAATACCGAAAGAAACCTCGTGCAAGGTGTTCTTATAATAGCGATGCACCGGTGACCTCCATATGCTCGTCATAATGAGAAATTTGAACATAAGCGCTTTAGAGGAGATTACCTTGGAGACGATGAAGAGAGACTATATAGAGTCCTGCAACTTCGAGAACAAAGAAATGCTTAAAATGTTCTTATCAGAGAGGCCGACTATAATCGGTGAATTTTACGTTGAAGCGATGAATCGATTAATTGTGAGAATTAGTCCACTGCTCAAAGATCATCATCGACTCTTCTCCGTGACAATGCACATTCTCATAATTTTCATAATTTTCGGCATGTCCATTAACGGTTTTGTGATCTTTAATTAATTTATTTTAATAGGACACTGTGTGATTCGAGTCACTGTAATTTATTCCCTGATAGTTGATGCTCGCACGAATAGACCTAATCTATTAATTTGTTATATTGAGTTGATATTAATGGTCCTTTGAGCGCACACGTAAATCAATTTAGCATGGTGCTACTATCATTTCATTTAATCAATTATCTAATTGTTCATTGTTTTCTATAATTCTGCACCGTCGTTCTGTAAGCGGTTTAATGTGATTTTCATAGAAACCAAGCCATTCGGAATGGTTTATCTCAACATGGTCAAAAACCGATATTACTTTCCCACCGATGACCCAATAGATCATGGTCGCCCACCACCGTAAAATTATGCTATTGTGATAATAACCGAACTGCAGATCTTTACGCACATTTATAATCGCTACGGCCATAAATTTGTGAAATCTCGGGTTATAGACGAATCATTTTACACATTATTATTATAGTACATTATCATTTATCATTTACGTATATTTTGGTAGGTTTGTTTTTTCTATTATATCATTCCGAAACAATTTATTCAATTAATCAGAAACCGAAAAAATTTGTCATAGCCAGACTGCGGATCTTTATGCAAAATAAAAAATGTTTGCAATTTGATTGCAGAGCACAGAAGCCAAATAAAAATTGTACTCTTCTTTTAATCATCCTACTAAGCTGAAAGTAATACATTGATGTCCATAAATACTTTTAACATGCCCACTGTTTTAAATTGTACATCGTCATTTTTGTCATAAATGCATAAAATCCGCAGTCTAGTCATAGCAATTACTAATTTGCAGACGTTCGTATACAATAGACGTCGTAGAGTATACCATATAACTTAGTATATGGTTCCTCTATCCTGCAATTTTTATTTCGCATAAAGAGATAACATTTAAAATAACAATTTTCTATATTCAATGAAATTTAATTTCTCTCCTAATAATTTTCTGTGATATGACATTACTAAACTACGGATCTTTATGCAAAATAAAAATATTGTGTGTTGTTTATGTAAAAAATTCTTTCATACTTTAATATTTTTAACACGTGGGAAATAGTAAATTCATGTTTCTAAATTCTCTTAATCTTTATTCTATTTGAAATTGTATCTACCTATTTTTGTCATAATTGGATAAAATCCACAGTCTAAACATTAAAGATGTTACAATAATCTCTAAATGATTTAGACTTGTTTGATTTTCTCTGATCTGACCCTTTATAATCAATCACCATTGTACATATATGAAATTAATATATGTGAATGAAATATATATAGATATTAATATATGGATATGAAATTAATATAATACCTCATACAACACTTAAATGTGTAGCAATTGATTAGTAGTAGCGGATCTTTATGCAAAATAAAAATGTTCTTCATTGATTAGTAGACTGCGGATCTTTATGCAAAATAAAAATGTTTTTCATTGACTAGTAGACTGCGGATCTTTATGCAAAATAAAAATGTTCTTCATTGATTGTGGGCAGCAGGAATAAAATAAAAATTGACTTTATGCCTTAACGACTTCGTTACATTAAAAGCAATAGAAGATTCTTGAATTTTTAAAATTTTTTACTGGTTCATATTTCACCCAATCAATTTCTTCATAAATGCATAAAGATCCGCAGTCTATTGATTAGATACCACCATATTTAATAACGTAAACAATATTGTGAATAATGGTACAACAATAAGTGCTAAGGGTTAAACATTCCTCGGAGGGGTTAAGTTGTAAGAAACTTATTTTTCCCGAAATAAGTTATACTGTTCTGTTATTTGTAGCTTGTCCGAAACTTGGTGACTTTTATTTTTTTAATGCGAAACATATAACCGCAAAAACCTAAAATGTAAATGTTAACTCATCAATTTGTGTGAATGAAAAAAACATCGAAAAGTAACTGTTTGACTTGTTATTTTATGGATTTTTTTTATCACTGTGTCAATTGGTGGGACGGAACAAAAAATGAGGGACGGATGAGGGTTAAATTCGCGGAATATTTTTATTATTTGAAATTCCATATTTTTCTACAAGGACACACATTAACAACGTATCTGATAAATTCTGTTCACAGGCTTCTCCGCGAGTCAGCTTGATCGTTCCAGCGTAGGGGGTGAACGTCCCTTGTCAGTGTATCCACGCTCTTGATCCACTGTCTATTTGCCCGAAGGACCGCAGTCTAATGACAACCGGGGGGCAAGTTGCCATCGTGCCGTTTCGTACATTAGACGGAATTCAATTGGCATATTAGAAACAAACTTCGGGGGTTTGTAACAATCATTCCGCGATGTCCCGAACTTTGGATGCGGGCCAGTTGGAGTTTTTAAGATATTGCTCGATGTGGCTTGTACCTCGTAGCCGATATATACAGGAAGTAAAGAGGCAGAGAGGAGAGAGAGAAAGAGAGTGGGAAAAAAAGAAAAGAAACGAAGAGGGGCAGAGAAGAGGGGCAAAGGAAAAGCCGAAGAAGGAACCGGGAAGATGTTCTACTATAAGGGTACCAGGCGGTAGGATGGAGAACGTCGAAAGATACATCGCTTTCAAATATTTCAACCGCAACAAAAGCCCCCCGTACTCCCTCGATCCTCAGACCCTGCCCGTGTAACACACCGTCTATTCTTCGTCTTCTCCTGTATTTTGAGCTGTATATATCCAGCCGGGGCTCAAGTAAGAAGAATTCTCCATGACGCAATGCTCTTCCGCGAGCTGTTCGCCCCGTCAGTGTAATGAGACTGCCACGGTTTTTCTATGGGAGAAAAGACCAGACAGATCCAACAAGCTCCGACGGTAGACAAATGTAGAGGAAGGGGTGAGAGAGCAAGGGGAATACCCATGTAACAATGCGCGCGGAGATTTTAGAAAACGCTCCGTGAGGATGCATTTTTATGATGAGGCCCGCGCTGAAACGGATTATACCGTTCAATCGCTACGCTCCTACTTTGGTTTCTTCGTTTTGACGCCGGTGCCGAAAGAAATGAGGCGTAAGAATATTTTGTGGACACAGGGTGAACGTGTCCGAGGTACAGTTACACGCAAAATTGAGAGCACACGAGCTATTTAGTTATTTATTTATTTATTATTGATTTAAACCAAGAGGTTCAATCAGCAACGATATTGTGACATGTGGATTATTTTATCTAGGTGTTACATTGTTTCTAAATCCTTACATTGTTTGAGAAAATTATTGTAGAAGTCATAAAAGTTATACAAGTTATAAAGTTGTTCATTTTAATATATCTGTGGCACATTATAGATTTTTGTTACATTACATTGTCAGTTCATTAATGTTTCTTCTGAAACTAGAACATTGCCATTGTTTTAAGAACGATAATATCTTAGACATTATATATGTATACTTATTTCTGCATTTTTAATATATTTATGACATATGCCTATAAATTTTTGTTACATCTCATTGTCAGTTCATTAATGTTTCTTCTGAAACAAGAACATTGTCACTTTTTCGAGAACGATAAAATTTTTAAGACATATACTCTGCTTGAAATGTTCAAAATTTCGCATCTTGTGAATGACAGTGAGAAATATAAAAGCATAATTGTTTTATTCATTTAATAATCCCTTGCACAAGCACGTTTATGATTTTGAATTGTAGAACGAGAAATTCGAAGCAGCTTATTTCAATCTGTTCCATAGTTCGAGTCTTAAGCAATACAGACATATTATACTTATTTGCATATTAATTGCAGTGTAGTAGCAAGTCAAAGGATATTTCGCGGAATTTCAGCGGCACGGTTAGTGTGTCAGTTGTCGTCACGTTTCGTGGCCCATCTTTCCGCATTACGTCTTCAACTGTCTCTTCAGATTTGACACTAATCTTTGTATTGACGATGTAGGGACATTTCTCACCTGTTACAAATTCCACGAAGTTAGTAGTCACTGTTAATCGATTAATAATTATACTGCGGATGTTTATGCAATTTGCAATTTTTGTAAACAAATTTTAAGAAACTCGAATCAAATAAGATCTTATTTTCCGTGGTGCTGGCCTTTTTAGATCTGAAGTAAATTAAAATCGTACTAAATTCTGTCGTATTTTATAACCTAGCATTTTTTGAAAATTTTCGAAGGTCATAAATGCTTAAAGATCCGCAGTCTATTAATAATAGATTCAATGTTCCATTTCGAATTCTTCAGAACAAAAATATTACCATATCCAATTAAAAAATTAAAAATGAGCATCTAATTTTTTGGATATCCTGTAATTTAAAAATCGTTTGACCCAAAAGTGACTTTAAAAAGTTTTACCTAATGAACAAAATTCTATTCTAATAATATTATAATTTATTTTTTTTAAATAAAAATTGTGTGCGTGAGATCGAGCTCGAGAGGATAATGACGAAAACATACGTAGAATGTCCTAATTTTTGTTTTCTGGTTACTCACGTATGTGTGAAATAATCGACAGTTAACATAAAATTAGCACATAAAATTAGCAATTAAATCCCATCCAAGATCTTACTAAAAACACGAAAAATTTTGAAAATTGTGGTCCCAATTTTTCGGTCAGTATTCTGCATATTGCAATAAGATACGATTATAATTCCACGTATCCTTATAAGTACAAATTTCTGATCCGACGAAGAGACCCGTTTCAATTTTCAAGCTGAGGGATTTCCACCGATTGGCTTCTCTGAACCCTCCATGTAGACAGGAAAGAAAAATAT
The DNA here is from genome assembly GCA_028455795.1 of Lasioglossum marginatum. Classification (NCBI taxonomy): domain Eukaryota; kingdom Metazoa; phylum Arthropoda; class Insecta; order Hymenoptera; family Halictidae; genus Lasioglossum; species Lasioglossum marginatum. The sequence continues at coordinate 4,516,685 of CM052254.1, read as the reverse complement.
TAAAAGAACGTAAAAGATTAACGGCGATCTCTTGTGTAAGCCTGTGTAAGCTTGGGTAAAACATGAGTGATGAGCGACCCGGTGCACTTCAAGCGAGGGTTAAATCAAGCAAAAGTCATTGTTGACTTCTGAAGAGGTTACAGCCTTGAAGCAACACCTCCGAGGTTCGCCGGATGAGAATTAGTTCATAAAAGAGAGAAGTGGGGTTGGCTCTTCAGTGACTTATCTTTGATTCGAAACGTGAATGCGAAATAAAGAAGCGGGCGGGGTAGTAGCAAGGGGTAACTGCGGCCGAGGAAGATGAAGTACATCGAGATCCAGGATCCTAAGTGAATGGTACGCAAACATTCGAAGGAACGAGGAGACTTTTGGCGGGTCGACGAGTAGGTGGCGAAAGTGGGCTGGGATTATACGAGACCAGACACCGATGACAGTAATCGTGACCTACACGTACTCCAAACGGGTAATGTATTGTTCTAGTTTCAATTTCTGCGCCGCGTATTCCGTGTTCTAACTCGGCTTGTATAAGATAATCCGTTTAATTAGGATTTATAGAGTCGGCTAATTAAACTACGCATCGAGTGTAGCCTTCACATGGTCGAAAAGCAGGCATTTTAAAAGTTATGGAACTTTCTAATTGGTTCTGTTTAAGGGGCTATTTTGGTCTCGAGAATTTTTTTTGAACCTCTTGCATGAAAATTTTGCGCACACGTTTATGGTACATACAGTACATTTTTTAAAGTGAAAGCAATCGGAATTATATACGTTATAAGGTATTATGTACCTTACATAAGTATATAAGGATCACTATGAATGTAAGTAAGTGGCATTTTGAGAGAGCCGCGTATAAATATATATCGTTTATTCATAAGAAAAATAACATAAGTCAAAAATTATTTAAATAATAAAAATTTTTAATATACCACATTTTCAAGACGGACTAAAAAGTATAAAATAAATTTTCCTAGCCCCATACAGATTCCTAACCCCATACAGATAGTCCTGAAAATTTGTGATTGTGAATTTTTAATAGCTATGAAAATACTTGTAAGATTTAAAACGAAAAACGTTGATTGTATTTAAATAATTATTTTCTGCATTTTAGACGAACAGACAGACAAGAAAGCGAGTTAATAAAAAAAGATAATTTTATAGGAGAGCCATTTTTTTTGACAATTACCTAAAATTGCCAATTTGTAAAATTATGTATCACCAACTTAGAAGTGTAAAATAATTTTGATTTAGATACTGGGTTAATATTTATGTATTTTGGGATAAAACGAAATTTCGTAGCGTTTTTAAATTAGAACTCAAAGATAAAATTAGGATATTTATACATAGATCTGTTCAATAACATATTTTCCATTCTCCTCTATAACTTTTTGCCATTTTTTAGGTGACTTATCACGTTATTCAATAAACCTATATATGAATAATAGTCTTTGAATTTTGATTTAAACTACGCGAACTTTCGTTTCAACCTAATACACTAGTTATAAAATACACCACAATTTATATATTTATTATTATACTTTTTTTAGAAATATATTTAGAGTTGTGTGTTACTTTTCATATGAAGGAACGATATGTCGGAGAATGTCGAAGAATTCGCCAACATCTGGCATTTTTGTTTTTTTCTACGCCGAAGAACCCTTAGGCCACCGTGAGAGAACCCACACCCTCCTACCTGGATTAACGGAGGGGTCGACGAACTGATTGCTCGCTGAGGGGGACAGATTTGCCCGCGCATTCGGTGACGAGACTCCGAAGAAACAAGTTCAGTTTATAAATTCGGAAATAAAAGTGTTCGCGCCGATTACTACGTCGAGTGTTGTGACTTGTTGCCCGAGTTCCCAGCCCGATGGATACCACAAGAGCCGAAGGAAACTCAGCGATTCCTATTGAGGTGGTAGGCGCATCTCCGACATACCGCTCATGCACAAGAAAAACGTCAGAACTCAAAATTTTCCAGTTTTAGTTTTATGGCAGTAAAATACTCGACAGAGAATTAATAAATACATTTTTTTGTTGATATATTCTTTAAAACTGACCCCATAGATGGGCCTATTATATTTTATTTGCTTTAACTTGCAGCCACAGCTATCAAAATAATGTAAAAATTTGTATTTTTATATTTGTGACGTTTTTCTTGTGCATGAGCGATGTATAAATTCAATACGAAGTATCTTGTCCCGTATTCTCTGTCACAACCACCGGAAGTATTTCCACGGATTCATCATTATCGAGAGTTAATAGTCTTTAATTCCCAGATCGGTGACCCGAAAATACAGTGTAACGATTTTACATTCCCCGAGCACTTTTCGAAAATCCTGCGGCTCGCTTAAGCGCATTTTTAAAACGTTTAATTACTTTTCCGGTTCCATAATTTAGTGAGCATTCTATCGGTTAATCAACGAAAGCTCCGGTTTATACACTTGATGTACACTTATTAATGGATGCTTATACACTTAATGTACACTTATTAATGGACGCTTATACACTTAATGTACACTTAATGAACACATGTAAAATTGTAATATATACGATAATAAATAAAGAATATTATTGAAACAAGTTAATGTGTTCTTATTTTTATCCCATCCTGTAGAAATTCTGGAAAATTCCAGTAGAAATTTTTCGAAAACCATAAAATCGACTTTTCTATTAGGAGAGTATGATAGCGGAGGAGGTGGCAAGAAAATTCGAGCTACCTCCTTTAATATCATGTTCTTCCAGTAGAATCCCAAAAATTTTCAAAAATTCGAAGTTTCGGAACAATTTGGACTGCCTGGCTTGGCCTTGAGTTGTACTACTGAAAATTCGTGCCACCTTCTTCGCTATCATATTCTCCTAATACAAAAGTCAATTTTCGAAATTTTTCGGGCGTCTGGCCTGACGTTGACTTGTACTACTGAAAATCCGGATACCTCCTTCGATATCATGTTCTCCTGATACAAAGTTAAATTTTCGAGATTTTTGAAAATTTTCGCCAATTTTCGACCGTCTGACTTGACGTTGAGTTGTACTACTGAATTTTCGAAATTTTTCGGGTGTCTGGCCTGACGTTGACTTGTACTACTGAAAATCCGGATACCTCCTTCGATATCATGTTCTCCTGATACAAAGTTAAATTTTCGAGATTTTTGAAAATTTTCGCCAATTTTTCGATTTTGTATCAGGAGAACATGATATCGAAGGAGGTATCCGGATTTTCAGTAGTACAAGTCAACGTCAGGCCAGACRCCCGAAAAATTTCGAAAATTCAGTAGTACAACTCAACGTCAAGTCAGACGGTCGAAAATTGGCGAAAATTTTCAAAAATCTCGAAAATTTAATTTTGTATCAGGAGAACATGATATCGAAGGAGGTATCCGGATTTTCAGTAGTACAAGTCAACGGCAAGCCAGACGCTCGAAAAATTTCGAAAATTCAGTAGAGTATCTCAACGACAAGCCTATACGACTTTGCTATATTTGCAATTCCAAATGAATAGAGTAACTCAATGGCAAGTTGGAGGTTCGGGAAAATTGGTAGGTCAATAAATATATACGCAGATACGTTTTTTTCTTACATTGTCTTTATTTGTTCATTGTAGATTCATACATAAAATGCTTGTATTTTACATGTACATATCTTCTACAATTGCAATGCTGCAATATTGCGGGCTGCGGTCACAGACGAGGTGCAGACAATTATGTGTATTAGATGACCAGTGCACTGCTATACTGTTATACTGCTATACGTCGCTTGTACTGTAGTAGCCGATGGGTAAGTCTTCTAGCAGCATTTGTCGCAAATCCTCGAAGCACTCTGTGTATAATCAGTGTCGCCGTACCGGGGAAATTGAGGGGAATACAGTTACCCTCTCTCTGTCATTACCGAGTAAGTCACGTGAGATTGTGACACATGCACGACGGAGACGAACCCGGTCATGTGACTGAATCGTAGCGGAAGCGTCGGAATTCTCGTCGCCGGGGAATAGGCGAATGGTAGAATAAGGAATGGGGGAATAATGGCGTCGTAGAAAGGGTAAGATAGAATGGGAGACAAGACTTGATGTCTGGCGACACTGTACACCAGGCATGGAATTTAACTGATCGATCTTTAGGCCTATATGAATTGCACGTGGCACATTAGGGTGACTCTCGTATGAATAGATTTCCACATCACCCATGAGGTACCATTCTCAATGCTCTTTTTTTCGTCAGTGGTATCCCCTGTAGCTCTAGTCCACTGCGTTGATAATTCCAAAAATTGCTTTCTAATTACATTATCAAAATTTTACTGACATTTAGCGATATGGCGGTGGTCATTAATAGTCTACGAATTTGCATGCATTTACGAATAAATGAATGGAGTGAAACAGTGGAAAATATGAAAAATTCAAGAATATTTTTATGTTGTTTTCAACGTAAAAAGACTATCAAGGGGTGAAATTAATTTTCATTTACGTACTGCTTCCCACAATCGATGCAGAATATTTTTATTTTGCATAAAGATCCGCAGTCTACTCATCTATATCGCGTAAGTCATAACTGGACTGCGGATCTTTATACATTTATTGCAAAATTGAGTAGATAAAATTTAAAATTGTAGGAAAATTTTGAAAATTAAAGATGTCACAATATGATTTCTAATGTATTAAAAAGTTATGAAGGCAGGAATTACCATTAAATTTGGATCCAAGAAATCTTGCAATTGACGCAGACAACTTTTATTTTGCAGGAAGATCCGCAGTCTAGTCATAACACGTTGTTAACTTTGTACGCAAGACAATTTGTATGTATTTCTGCAGTAGATTTATTATTTAGGTAGGTATTATTTATACTGTTCTGGATAAAATAAAATTGTCATTCATGTAAATTTCGTAGTGACCTCCGCGTTTATATGAATATCACATTTTTAGTTCCGCGATTTACCTTATTTTGATGTAGTGGAGAGCACTAGAGGAAGATGGAAGCTACTTTCTGTTTTCTCGTCGCCAATTAACAGGTTACGAACACCGTTATCCTGCAACGCACGAATGAACATATCACAGGCGGCCAATTAAAAACTTTATCAGGATTGCGAAACCGTTAAGCTGTCGTTAATCGGATAGAAATTCTGTTTAGCGTTTGAGAGATGTACATATTTAATTTACATTAACATTACGTCGCGTGAAGCCGACGCACTCATATAATTTGTATTCAATCACTGCCCGTTGATCTCCTAACCGTGGAAACACCTGGAAATTCTGCAGACTAAAAATAAAATTGTTGGACAAAGAAATACTTAATAACTATTACATGATTTTTGATAATTATGAAATTTAATTTAATCATATCAGGTCGTATACATTGTAATATTAATTTACAACTTATCTAATACACTTAATTTATAGGCTAATTTATATCTGCAATCTCTTATGCCTTTGACGATTTTATACTCTGAAATTCGTATTGGGTCACCCTGTATAATGCATTAGTTCGACCGCAATTGGAGCATGCATTTGCAATATGGTCTCCGCTCTGTACAAAACGTTGTGACACTCTCCCGAGAGTGCAACATAAATTTCTTATATTAATCTCTTTCGAATCCGTTTCAAATAGTTTCATCTGCCGGAGAGATAATCTCGATTGTCGGAGTTTTAGATAGTCTTCCAGAATAGTCTTTGATAAATATAATGTCACGAAATTATTAATCGTGTCTCCAACAACTTCGAAATACTTTTTTAGTTGCACTATCGTTTAAACATCTTCGTAAAAATTATTTTTTGAAGTCAACATGCTAAAATACTTTTAAGATGGAGCTTTCTCTTTAACAGACCAAGAATTGTTTTCAATCTTTATGTCGTTCTACATTAACTAGTAAATATAAATATTGTTATATAACTACATGTTGTATTAATGAAGATGAATAAAAAAGTTTTTCATTGAGAAGGCATCCTAAATTCTTTTACTTAATAGCGCTCATTTTAGAAATAATTTTATTTATTTTATTGGAATTCCCTTTTAGTTAAAATGAACACAATATGAATACGTTATATTATGTATGTATTAGTTTATTTTAAAATCCTCACATATATTTATTCTTTCTTAACAAATTGATTCTATGTGTATATTTCTCATTTATTTTAATTCATCCAGCATGCCGACATTATTTAACGAGAAAACTCTGGGACACTTTGTACGTATGTAAAACAAAAATTTTGCAGAATTATTCAGTAAAAAGACGACACATTGCAAAGTTTTCGTTGATAAATATCAGGGGTGTGCCTGGTTGCCACATTATTAAGACAAAATCCCTGATGAGGCAGCAATAATGGACAATGCGGAGCGTTTTTTAAAATTTCAATTGTGTAGTTACGTATCAGCTGTTCCGTGCACGTTCCGCGAAGTTTTATGAAATAATACAGACCGTACAATAGAAGTGTGCGTTCTGGTCGATGGTAAATCGGCACACAGCGAAAGAAAAGAGATATGGAATTGAAGAGAGGGACGATAACGATGATGAACAAACTGCGAAATTATTTTTTTTCACGTCGGTAGAACGTCTGTTTGATATTTAGAACAGATTTCATACTTCCGAATGCATTCTTCGATTGGAAAAACGATTACCGAACGGAAACAACGAGAATATCGACAACCTCGGAAGCTGAGTTTTTTGCAGACTTCCGCTTTGGTACTTCGCATTCTGTTCGAAAGTCAAAAAACAAAATTTAATGTAAGTCCGATTCACCAGAGAATGCACAGTGACTTCCTGAAGTGTTGTATCGATTCTTTGCAGATTTTCTTTTTTATTGTGAAACAAGGTCCTCTTTTTAAAAACTGTGAAGTGACTTTCACACAGCATTCTTTAGAAGGCAATTATAACTACAATTTTAAATACGAGTTTTTACAAATTAAATTTGATAGAAACTTTAATAGAATAAATTTTAAATTAAATAGGAGTTATTTAAATGAATTGTTTTAGAATAGTTTCAACTCTTTTACAATTCTCCTGAAGGATGCTCAAGACACTTTGAATTATACCAGAAAATAATTATTTTTTATTATCTTCGAATGTGCATCAATAAAAGTCACAAACATTGTTGTAACTTCCAAGTTATAACTTTGAGGTTCGCTTAATTAAGACACAATCTATCAATATTGGAATTTAGTTTGTTTATCTCGCTGTACCGAGAATTTCACACATGAAATGTTAACTTCCATATATAAAGAATAGCTCGACAGATTGCGCGTTTACACGGAAATCGAGAACTTCATTGATAATTGTCTGCAGCGTAAACGATTATATAATTATTTCATCGCAGAGCAATGCAATGAATTTCCAGTTCTCACGTTGATCGCATTAATTGTCACGATCGTAATATCCGTTTCAGATACAACGGAATACGAGATTTTGATACGCTGACGATACGCATGCCCGCCATTGTTATTCTTTGAAAATCGGCAGGGCGATTCTTTTTGTTTTAAACGAAACACAATACGAGGCGTAAAACTACGTCGGAATAAAAATTCACGCTTGGTTAATCGAACGCATTCGATTCGGAACGGTTATCGTTTACATGGAGGATCTACCTACACAGTTGGCCGGATCCTGATAAATCTTCACCAGATCGTTTGATCGTCCTTGTTTTCGACCTAAATTTTGTTTTTGGCAGTGCAGCGAGTTGGTTTTATGTATTCACGGTATGACACGGATGATAGGTGATTTATAGGCTCGCAGGTTTCAGACAGCTTTGCATATATGTATGTAGTATGGTTGGTTCATTATTGTTTCGAAACGTACGTAATTAAGCATGTTAATGTTCCCTGCGTGAACGTTAAATGGAACATCGTTAGTTATTACTAACCGAAGCAACACGAAGCAAAGCATTACATCGTACACATGCGGAGAAGAAAATTATTATCACTAATAATGTTATGCACTTGTAACAATGTGTAGATCAAATTCAAAGAATGAAAATATTGAGAGAATTTAAAAATACTGAAGTAACTAAAATATTATATTATTTTCAATTGATTAGAATTATTAAGAAAAAAATGAAAATATTGAACAAAAACTGAAAATATTGAACAAGAACTGAAAATATTATTTTCAACTGATTAGAATTATTAAGAAAAAACTGAAAATATTATATCCGACTGATTAGAAAACCATTCAGAAAAAAACTGAAAATATTGAACAAGAACTGAAAATATTATTTTCAACTGATTAGAATTATTAAGAAAAGAAACAAATGTCTATGTAGCTCCTGTATTTTGCAATTAATGCAGACAATTGTTAGTATGCATCAAAGTCTGCAGTCTATTTATTACTTCATTATTTATCAGCATTTTAATTCATACGTGCACCTTTTGCTGGCTTATATTATAATAATATTTATATTACAATATTTATGGAGCTAGGGTTTTAAATAACCAGTTAATTAACATGAAAATAGAAGCTTATTATATTTGTAGTGTCTTGGACATAATAGATGTCACTGAAGTGAATAAAAAAATAATTTCATCAGATTCTTATCGCTCGTGAAAGTGACAACATGCTTATTGCAGAATCTTCCCTGCAATTGTGAGATAAAGTATTATTCGTGAAATTATATTCCTCTTGTTTTCTTAGCTCCACAGTAATCGATAGCATAACCTCATTAAGGTGGTGTTGCTGGTCTGAGAAAATAAGAAGTATCGATTGATTTTGTAAAATATCGAGGTGAAACTTGAGTCGACACATTCAATAATTTATAAAAAGCTTGCGAAATTTGTCCAATAATTTTATTCTTAATCTTTATTAAATATTTAAATTAACAAAGATTACGAAGGAAATATAAATGTTAAAATTTGTACTAGTTAATCAAAACGTAAACAAGATTTCGTGTCACAATTAATGTCGTAATTAATGTGCTAATCCTTATGCAAAATAAATATTGTCTGTATCAATTGCAAGGTACTGGAATCAGATATTTGTTTTTTCTTTTAATGATTTTAATTAGCAGATAATAATGCATCAATGCTCTTTAAATCTTTTAGTCGTTTCATTGTTTTATAGTTCATTAATTAATATTTGATATTATAGCCCCTGTTGCCTTCATTTCTTAACTTTGTTTACGGCCTAAAGGCCACCTATACATGCAAACGAAAATTTACACAAGCTTCATTTTTGTTATCTTACAAATTGAATGTAGAATATAGAAAACATAGAAAATTTATTTGTAATATAATAATGAATCTGGGTTTCATTTTGTGCATGACTATACATATTATTTATCCAGTGTGTTATTGGATATATTATTACCTCCTTTCATATTTCATGAACATTTCATTGAAAATTGTAATTATTAAGAAAAACGTCGTTTAAACGATTCCGAAGCTTTTATACTTAGAAACGATTTTCAAAGAACAAAACGAATGGGAATTAACAAAGCGTATATTCTAGTGTCCGTTTAATTAATTTCATTATTTTCGTGATACATGAAAAATATTCTATTAATGATGAAATAATCACTGAATTTTATGTCCAGCCATCGCAATTAGTCTGTCCGCTCTGAGCGAATACATATAATTAAAATCTGTTAAAATGAATCTTGCATTAGACGAAATAACGGAAGATGTTTAATTTGTACACTAAAACCCCGACGAAAAACACGAGCAAGTATAGGCACGGATGAAGATTCAAGTGCGTGTGACAGTTTGAGGGCAGATTATTAATTGGAGGCTCCGGAGCGTGTCGGCTCCGTTTTTTCCTTTGTCGAAATAATTCCAACCTGAAAATTCACCGCTTGGCACTCATTTATCATTTCATTTCGGTCATTGTTTTCTGGATTTTTCCGACACGATATCAAGTGTTCCCTGTTGTCTATTATCTATCACACCGTCGCGCGTCGTGTTACTGCGGACAAATAGAATTGCGAGACTAAGTAAATTTCTACTAGTTTCAGAGTTGGTAAGTGATTCTAACAAATTATGCACACGGTTTTTTCCTCAAATTAATTGGACTATGTTGTTTACTTATTATTGGGTCGTAAACACATTCGGTTAGGTCCAATATCTCTTATTATTTATTAGATTTTATGCATTTATGACAAAAATGAGTAGTTGTAACTCGAAAAAGTCAAAACATTAGAAGAATTTAAACTTTTATATTATTCTCGATCTATTAATCATACTAAGAAAGAGAAAAAATTTTTATTTCATTCCAATTGATTGCAAATCAAGTACAAAATTTTTATTTTGTATAAAGATCCGCTGTCTACTTATTAGACAAGAATAAATAAAAGAAAGAAATGACCGTGCGAGATTATAGAACGTTATTAAATAGACGACACTATTTGTAATTTGTACTTCACAGAATGTTGTCACTGAAATGTTGTACTTCCTTGAAAGGGTAGATTCCTCAGGTTATTTCAAGTAACTTTGTCCTTTGCGAAAATGATCTCCGCGGCCTCGTTCAGGAGTTATTAACGAAAAACGCGGACCAATCAGAGCACGGCTACAGTGGACGGATTCTGGTTCAGCCAATGCCAAGGCCACGCTGGCATCCGTCTCCAGTAACCGCGCTCTGATTGGTTTGTGTTTTTCCTTAATAAGGATAGTATATATATATAATAATTAACTCCTGAACAGAGCCACGGAGAATATTTTCGCAAAGGAAAAAGTGACTTGAAATTATGTCACGAATCATCCCTTTCAAGGAGATATATTTTTGGGATATCTTGTACATAAAAAACTTTTTTGTGACTATCCTAATATAATTCCTGAATGCAAGTGACTTCTCTTCGATCAAAGTTATGTACATTTACAATGACTAAGAACCGAACGAATGTATATTGGATATGTGTGTTAATGAGTGCACACTAGTACTTTTGAAATAAAACAATTCTTTATTTCACAGCGCGGGAGGAAGCTATTTACTAAACGAAATCTTAGCATCGACTGATGCTGAGAGGAAAACCATTGGAACTCTAAAAGGAAACCAGGGTCCCCTCGTATCTCCAGACTGTTTAGGTTAGATCCTACAGTTCGGCTCTTGAAACAAAGTATCAAATCGGATACATTCGAAATCTCTGTTTAGAAACGATTCTGAGATCGTATCATCGATACTTCGTAATCTCTCGAGATCGTCGATTCATTTTTGACAACGAACAATAAGTTCACTGTGCTGGTAACTTATTGATAATCCAACAATTTATGTTATAATCTAATATTTATATCTCCAGTATTGACAGGAAGGTTTCTCGCAACTGAAAATATTCTTGTTTTGCATGAAGGTCTACTCACAACAGTTTTAAAAAGCGATTGCGCTAATTGGGTCCTCTCGATCATTCCAACATGATCGTTTGCCGGGACGATGAGCACCATGTGAAAAAAAGAAAACAGTAAAGCGAATGTTTTGTTTTGGCAGAACGTAGCACGTGTCCATATGTCATTGTCATGGTCGTTTTGGATATATCGGAGGAACATCAAAGGGAGCGGAACTTTTTGCACGTACACGATGCGGTTTCCGGCACTTTACGTTCTATCAAACTCCACCGCTTGATTCTCTCTACAATTCCCGTTCCCTTTTACGCTCGAGATCTTTTGACCAGTAGACCCTTTCATTACAAAAAAAATTCTCTGTAATTACGTGAAATGTGTCCCCTCTGTCCCTGTCCAGCACCTCCCACGCTCGACCCCGGTGCACTCCTGATCAGTTGACTGCAACTTGAATAAAGATCCCCCCCAGCCTCGCGGAAAAAGAACGATTCCGATCCCCTTTCATCCTACTGCGAAAGAATCGCAGTAGTTACGATCTGTGTTACGCGATTAAAATTTCCTCCGCGGCGAATGCTAATTACTCTAAAGGATTCGTTCTTCCGTCAGACACGGGAACGTTATTTTTACTTCGCTCTCTCTCTTTCTCTCTCTCTCTCACTCGTTTTTTTCTTTTTGTCGTTTTTTTCCCTCCTCGTAGCAGTTTTATCGACGACCGAGAAACTCTGTTGTCGACACGCGAACGGGAGCGATGAAACGCTGCACGAATTAATTAATAAATATTCACGAAACCATAAATAACGATTCGCAAGGCAAATACGACCCGTCGGTTTGCTAGCGTCACTACTGGCGAAACGGTCTGTTGTGACGGCGATTCGAATGATTGACTACGATAATTGAATTGAAAGTCTGCGACGTAATCTCTGTGCTCGAGAGAATCGAATCACTATTTACCGAACGCTCAGCTATTTGCTAATAACCGACGACTGTTGCACTGTTGCGTCGACGAAATTTCTTTTTCAAGCTGGGTGGTGGGAGACTTTTGGGTCCATTTCGATCCAGATCCATATCATTTCAATTTATCTTTAATTCATGTTAAATTTACCGACATTTAAATTCTAATTTCTTTAAATTCTAAGATAACAATCTTTATAGTAAATTGAATGAAACTTGGCAGTAAATAAATTATTTTAGTTGTTGCATTTTTAAAATGTACCTTGAAACTCTGCTTAAGGGATCACATTTCTCAAATTTTGTGTTTCATACAAGATTAATATTCTTTATAATAAATTGAATGAAACGTGGCAGTAAATAAATTATTTCAGTTGTTGCATTTTTAAAATGTACCTTGAAACTCTGCTTAAGGGATCACATTTCACATTCAACTTTGGTGCAGCTTAAATAAGAAAACAGTGTTTCGACGTCAGCTGTTTTCGCTAGTGTGAAACCAATATTTTCATGAAAAATACTCTCAAGCACTGCGACAACTGTGTTCATTTGATCTCGATCTTACAGCGACTGTTTGCTTAGAAAACAGACGTTCCAATGTTTAGAAAAGTGGCACGAAAATTTTGTGCGCTATGTACACGGGTCAAGTAGAAGTAGGAGCCTCTTGATTTAAAAAAGTGGACGAGCACGACAAGTGCCTCTCTACCTTATTCCTGTAGTGTCCCTGCTCTCTCTGTCTGCGTTCAATTGCACCGTTTGATGATTTTTTAGTTTCATCGCGTACTTGAACATCCTTGATCCTAACTGTGTTACCAGTGGTAACGCTGATTACTCCATTTTACTTATAGTTTTATTGCTCGGTGAGAAAAGCTAGTTATTCCTCCTGAATTAAAAATTACTTATTTTTCAAATTCTTGGTACGTCGCACAAAGTTTGAATAGTTACACTTTCCCAACGAGTGTGACCAAATATTCTGCAACTAAAACTTTCTGTTCTACATTCGACACTAACGCGCACGGTAAATACACTAGGCAAATTCAGAGTCAAACGGTTAATGGCGTTTCCATGAGTGTTTATAACCGACAAATATTACGCGGCTAACAGGTTTAAAGCGTAAAGAGATTGGTGTATTATGTTGGTAGCGTTGATTGACTCAAGGCTCCACCATGCTTGTGGCACAAGCTGTCTTTATTTATCAAAGTGTAATTAAGTGTATTTAATTAAAATAATTTCATTCAGTTATTCATAATAGATTATCTCGTGTGTATCCTGCTGCATTATGTAATTTAACGTTATTTTATTTTCGGTTCAAATTTCAAGTTGATTTCACGATGAAAAAGCCGACTAAATACATAAAGCAATTTATTATTTACACAAAATAAATTTGACAAGCATTGTACTCGATGAATTGTTTCTTTCGTTCGTTTTTCCATGGAAACTCTCGATTACGATTGTACGTTTTAATTATTCCCGCAAGAAAAACTACAGGTTTCGAACGCGATGTTACGTCATCGTCAAGCTAAATCTACTGTTTTAAATTTCAAATGACGGCCGGTCTTAAATTTAACTTGTCAAGTTATTCGTAAATTTAAAAAAAGAAAAGAAGAATAAGAGCGCTTGGATATTTCCGGCGACCCGAAAGAGAATAACGAGATACGACATCCCCGCTGGGATAAAGTAAATTCAACTTTAAGCGAACAATTTTCGGGAAGTGATGAGTGCCGTTGTCGCGGAACACCACGGTTAAATGAAAAGACAGGTGCATTTAGTGCGACATCACCCTAACTTCCATATCATTAAACGGTCTCTTAAATTCATTTGCACCGAGTGCAGTCTTGCTCCGTGTTCATTCTCGATTTCTACCAACTTCGCACTATCCTCCTATTCTCCTTTTTTACTTTTGTCCTGCTGGAGAAGCTTCGCGAGAATTTCAATTTCGTATTAAACAATTACTCCTGGGGAATCTTTTTAGACTTGCGAATTTAATTGCACCGTACTGTTTCGTTGAAATTTATGAGTAGACTGCGGATCTTTATGCAATTATGAAAATTATTACAATATTGAAAATTTTCAAAAAATGCTGGGATATAAAATATGACAGAGTTTAGTATGATTTTAATTTATTTCAGATCTGTGAAGGATACTAACACGGAAAATAAGTTTCTATTTTATTCCACTTTCTCAAAATTCGTCGACAAAAATTGAAAGTTGCATAAACATCCGCAGTCTATTTATGAGATTATTGATATCGTGTTTCTCTTTTCGGAATTTGAGGAGCTTTAATCTTTAAATTCTTAAATTATTTCGAATTTGCAGCAACAAATACAGTACAGTAGCAAATACATTTCTATGTATAACTATTCTATTTTATCTATTTCGTTTTATATAAAATATTATAATACATCACCAATATAAACTTTAGTATTTATAATATAATAATTAGACTGCGGAACTTCATGCAAAATAAAGTAAATTTGTATTATTTCACAATATCAATAATAGTCAACTAAAAAATGTGTTTCCATGTTATTTTGAACTATTTCATAGTGAAGGATTAATTGATCAAAGAAAGAATCGGACAGAAGTTTACCACATCGATAAATATTGTAGTTTTGCTACGCGAAGAAAGACGTTAAATTTATGTCGGACTTTATTAAAATTTTCATTCAGCTGCAGTTTATGCAGTGACATTTATTAAAAATGCATAAAGATCCGCGGTCTAGTTATTATGCTCTCATATATTATGTTTGCTATGGTTTCAAGAAAATGCCCGCATTTCCTCGGCGTGTAAATTACGATCACTGGGAAACTGTATATACAGAACGTACGAAATTTTTCGTTTGTTCGTTAAAATTCTAAAAAATGCATATTAATAGTACATCCGACCGTAGTTTCGCTGCGTTCATGGTTTCCCAGGATTAATTCATTTTCTATAAAAACACGCCGCGCAGAAAAAGCTTTGCGAAGCTGCTGCAGTTCCAAGCATTCCAGGTTCAAAAAGTTTTTCATTAATCTGTTTCTGGGCTAAAACATTGAAAACCACATAAATTTCAAATTACGGTTTATGTATGCATAAATTGATGTCAACAAACTAATATATATTGTAAATACGAGAATGCGAGTGAGGAAACCCATCAGGTAAACCTTCAATGTTCCCAGAGAGAAATTTTCTAAAGGAACAAAGAGCAATGAATTTTATTATTACGCCATGGAGATTTTAAACTTTGACATTTCGAAACTACAGAATGTTTGAAGATACTTCTATTCACAAAATGTTAGCAGGAAAAATCTGCCATCTACATTTTTCTGAGAGATATTAATGACATTGTTATAGAATTTAGATTAATTACGTTAAGCTGATAAAGCTTAAAAATTATTGTGTCATACAAATTCGTGTTATACGAAATTAGAAGCTTGTGCAAGAAGCACAGTTACATTTTAAAAACTAACAAAAATGCATTATTCTAATGATATAATTGCAAGAAATAGCTTATTTGAAGCTGCTAAATAATAATATCGATTCATCCTTTGTGGAAAAATATCTCTTCGATTTGTTTTCTATACTCGGTATTTTTGAGAAATCTGTTGTTTCCACTAGTTTTTTTTCCTTTTCCAACAATCCCTATAAATCTCGACGCTTCAAACGATGCACATTTGGGAAGTTCTCTCCTGAATTTTGTGCCTCTATTCAACGAAACTACCGCGTTACACCGTGGGTTTCCCCAATTCTCTAACCGCATTACGAGAAACCAAACATTTGAAAAGCAATGTACAGACTCCCACTAATATTCGGACACTTTTAAAAAGACGATAACTTTCTTAATATTGTACTATACGATTTGAACTTTTTTGGGAAGCTAGAGCAATTAGTTTGCTATAGGATGTGAAAAAAAATTTTTTCAAAAATTGCAATTGATCGGAATTGTAGAAAAAATACTAAAAGTTGCATTTTACAATTTCTCTATGTGGGCCTATTGAAAATTTAAAAACTACGTTTTGTAGATCTGTGTCAATTATATGCACTGTGAAAGTTTCATCGAAATCGGTTGATGCGGAAAAAAAACAACAGGCATTGAAACATGTAAGAATCCTGAAAACTGCAGTTATAGGCCGAAAATCGTGAAAATCTGCAATTTTTACCATCTTTAAACGTTTATAGCTCATTGCAACGTCGACCGATTTTGACGAAATTTTCAGAATATGTTTAATTCATACAGATCTACAAAACGTATTTTTTAAATTTTCGATATAGACCCACATAGAAAAGTTGTAAAATGCAACTTTTAATATTGCTTCTACAATTCCGATCAATTGCAATTTTTAAAAAAATTTTTTTCGCATCCTGTAGCAAACTAATTGCTCTAATTTGCCAAAAAAAATTCAAATCGTATTGGACAATATTAAAAAGGTTATCGTCTTTTTAAGAGTGTCAGAATATTAGTGGGAGTCATTGTATCTTGAAACATCCTAAATTGAGATTACCAGAAAGATTTTGCCAAATAATTTGTTGAAATATTTGATATTTTAAATAGTACGAAGCAAAATAGTTTTACGAAATGGTTCAGACACGGATGACATTCACAGTTTGAGGGTGAATTTAATGTTTCATTGAATCGACGAGAAAAGCTCGGAGAAAGGGAAACAAATGACGCGAAAATCCGTGATATTGCCCGAAATGAAAGAAAGGTGAAATCGAGGGGTGAAAAAAGAGTATGGTGATACCTCGTTCGCTCCGCCTGTCGTCGATGGAACTGACGTTTCACTGGTTCGTGACGACCTTCATTTTCGCCGTTCATGGTCCAGGGAAGCACGCGTGGCCACGCGGCCACGCTCGAGTTCAGCTCGAAGAGAAGAAGCTTCGAAAACGCTGCTGCCCGCGGCTTCCTGTGGCAATAAATAAAGCTGATAAGCCGGTTCGGTGTTTGCGAACGTTTTACTATTTCTTTTCCATCCTCCCACTATTATTCTTCATCGTTTCGGTGCCACAATGGACGACGATCGGCCAGGACCCATTGCTTCGATTTACGACGAGTGCTTACGGTTTTCCTTCGGTCCGTTCGCTGCCGTGTTTGTTGTTTATGGCGATCCGTTTAGGGCCGCCGAGCTTTTTTTTGGCTTGATATTAGTCACGAGTAATGGGTATTTGATGTAAAGAAGAATTAGGAGATCCGCTTTTTTCTCCCCCGGATATAATTTATCTCCTTTCTTCGAACACTCAGTCCGAAAAATATTCGGACGATGAATCAGTGGATTTTTTCTGTAGTTCATTCATTAGTTTTGAAAATAGTGTGTCACTCAAACATGTTGGATAGTAGACCTCTCTATCGAAATAAAAATTTTCTACTTGAATTGCGATAAACTGGAGTGATATAAAAACTTATTTTCTTTCTGAACCCTCATCCGTCCCTCGTATCAATTTGACACAGTTTTCTCGAAATAAGTTATACTGTTCTGTTATTTGTAGGTAAATTTGTCCGAAACTTGGTGACGTTTCTCTTTTTAATGCGAAACATATAACCGCAAAAACCTAAGATGTAAATGTTAACTCATCAATTTGAATGAAAAAAACATCGAAAAGTAACTGTTTGACTTGTTATTTTATTGATTTTTTTATCACTGTGTCAATTTGACACCGAGGGACAGATTCAGTTCGCGAAATGAGGGACGGATGAGGGTTAATATGTTTAATAGAATGGAAATAATATAATTTTTAAATTTTTCCGATGCTTCAATTATAACACTATACCTGACCGTGCATATTTTCTCTTGTGATGTCTCAATTGTTGATGCTACTCATAGTAGTAATTACAGTGTAACAATTATTATACTTGTTGAATTTTCATTGAAGGTACAGGTAAAACAAGTTGTAAACAACGACCATTACCTGTTTTCAAAAATTGTTGCATACATTAGTTTTTCATATTAATTTAGCTATCAAACTAATTCTGACGTCTCGAAAAGGTACAAGTTGGTTTAAAGCTCATTTTAAACAATGCACATATTTCGTTTCAAATTGTGTACGGACAGATATTTTTAAAAAATAACCACGTAGTTCCTGCGAGTGAAACGTTCGTCGCGTCTGGCTTAGTCTCTGTAATTTTGAAAAAAGGTCGCGACAACGAGATAAAAATTTTCACAGCGACGGTGTTAACACTATTCCGCCATATTGTTTTTCCATGGCGGCAATAATTCATAAAGGACGATATCAAAAGTACGTGCTTCTACGCGAAACAAAGCGACGAGGGATGTGTGGAGGGTATGGGTGGAGGAGGCGGGTGCCTGGGTTTTCGCACCTGGATGGTTTTGTTTTTGGTACGCGCAACAATTCGCGGATAATGGGAACATTTTCGAAACACTGCCGACCAATGTGACCTATGTCGGAAACGGTGAAAACCTTTTTTTTTCTTTTTTCAACAATCCACAGCGGACACGGCCCCTGCAGAATGAAACTTTCGAGATTCGAAACATGGGTTCAGCTTTGCAAACACTTTGTCGCATTGCAAATTCGATGGGGTACACAGAGACCATTGAAAAATCTAGGAATTGTTTTATTATCGACCTACGGAGAGCAACCAGATGCAGCGTGCACAATGTCTGACAATCTCTGGAGAACGTTGGCGTACAAAAATTTCGTTTCGAATGGAACTGAATCAGGCAATCTCCGTAGTATTTTTCAGTATTTTTGAAAAATTTCGGTTTCATGTTGTGCATATACGATGTGCAATATTTTTACTCGTGGAGGAGTAGAATGCAGTTGCGAATGCTCCGATTCGACTCACAATTTACTTTCTTAAAACACATTTTAACAGTGCAAACATTTTTAGATTCGAGATTGAAACACACTGAAACACTAGAACTATTTATAATATTCTTTTTATAATGAATGAAATAAAAATTTTGTTACGAGAAATTTTTGTACAAACATGTTATGTTAAATGCTAGTTTAAATATTTATTTTCCGTTGTCCTTTGTTTTATAACAAAATTACTAAGTGCATGTAGAAACTTGGAGACATATTAATTTCAAATACTACTGAAAAACCGCAACTTTCTTAGCTAGTATTGGTGCACAAAGTTACTTTCAGTCAATAAATCCAATTTTGTTATTGTATTCAAGTTTTAATATTAAATGCAAAGTTACTTTCAGTCATTAAATCCAATTTTGTTATTATATTCAAGTTTTAATATTAAATGCTAGTTTAAATATTTATTTTCCGTTGATCTTTGTTTTATAACAAAATTACTAAGAGCATATACAAATTTGGAGACATATTAATTAGAAATATTACTGAAAACCCGCAACTACCATTAGTGAGAAATAGTTCCTCAAAAAGCTCAAATGAGTTTCATAATACCACTGATGAATGGACGAAAAGACTGATTATGTGAGTAACACGAGCTGACAGTATAAGTTGGTCTCATCCGTCTTGGGAAGTGATCCTGACCTTCGTCTGTCCTAATTGGACGAATAAACGAAAAGCTTATACTCTTTATGAGTTGCCATCCAACACTAAATGACACAAAACGATTCCGGGAGTCAACAAGCATGGAATCCCCTTGATAGGATTATTTTTTATCTTTTACCGATACGCTTCGGCCGATCCGTGTTTATAAGCTGTCCTTTTCTACGTCCGGCTTCCTTTGTACTTTCGGCGCGATTGGCGCGGTTGGAAACCAATTGGAAAAACCAAAATTTACTTGAAATTGTGCAAGTTTAACGAATTTTTTCAAGGTTAAAAAACGTTCGTACCATAATCTCCCTATTTTTCCCATATTATGCAGAGATCTAGCTTTAATTTTTTTTAAATTTCATCGTTCTATCTCATTTCTATCCAAAGTTCTTTGATTTTGTCAAAGATTTCGTACAAATTGTCCACTGTGCGACGCTACTCCCCACGCTCCACCCTCCCTCATTACTGATGAGTCCTCTAGCGGGCGCTGGACGAAATGTGTGCTTTCTTTTTCCTCTTCTCTCGCACGTTTTCAGCTGCCACTAAACTTCGATTAATTTTCCACTTATCAATTAGACATACCGTCAATGATAATGCTAAGGATGTTCTCCTGATTGTGTCAACGAGCATTTCCAATTCACTATTTCCCGAGCAGATATATTCGGGCAGAATCCATGCACACGTCTTCGAGGATTAGGGAAAACCCGAAGCACCGACATAGCCGGTGTTAGCCGAGTTCATAATACATCAATTAGTATTGAGACGCGGGAAGAAACTTCTAACTCCTTGTTCTGGAATTAGAGGTTGAAGCTGCGCGGGAGATATGTACAAACATAATTAATAAACGGTCTAACTACGTTTCCGTAACGCAAAATTGATGTTATCTAAATCGTTGCATTTTTATAATCCACTAACTTGAGCATTAAAGCTTACTTTCTATTCGACTATTAAAGTAATAAATTTGGATTTCAGCGGCAAGTATTACAACCAATTCGAATGCTTAAACGGCGAGATCATAATCAAAGTAACTATTTCTTTTTGTTTTTCACATTTTTCACAGTACTCCCACGCACGTTTCACGGTACGGTTCTGTACAGACAGATGAGTTCCAGCATTCCTACTGCACATTCCTCGTTACATTCCGTGAATACCACTTTTTCCCCCGAATTTTGGCACGGAAGACTGTGTTTCTGGAACAGTGGCATTCGATCATTCCACCAATGATCTTCTTTTAGAGTGATCCAGAGACATAAAGTGTTTTTGAAAGAAGTACAACAGTGATTTTAACCAATGCAAGAACTGATTTCATGTGATCTACGGAAAAAAATTCCTTTCCTATTTCCACTTACAGTGGATGTAAAAAGTATTCGTACGCCCTTTAATACAGGATAACTTTTTTATAATTGTACCGAATGACCTGATTTTTTATAATTAATTACAAGCATTGGTTTACGAAATGATATGCAAAGAAGATTTTCCAAAAATTATAATTTACAAGGTTACATGCAAAAATAAAAAAGGCAACTTTCAAAACTTTTTTATTCGAGCCCTTAATGAAAATTTAAAATATATGTTTTGTAGATCTATGTTAGTTATACACATACTGAAAATTTCATCGAAATCTTCTAATTGATTATAAAAAATCAGGTCGTTTGGTACAATTATAAAAAAGTTATTCTATTTTGAATACTACGTACGAATACTTTTTACACCCACTGTAACTGTTTAAAAACTCATTAACACCATATAAATTCATTTTTTAAAATTTATAGCAGTTTTAATATTAAACAGAAACTGAGATAATTAATCCGTTCTACGGATGAGTCAAAATGACTTATTTCTAATTTTTTCTTTCATAGTTATTGAAATAGAAATATTTTTATCAGAAATTTGTTAATAAACTTTTTTATACGAGCACGTATTATATGGTTTTAACTCGTGCATTAATGAGTTGAAAGTATTTTTATATTCATTTTTTTCTTCCGTTGAATTTAGATTAGTTCAACGTAGTTGGAGTAGTTTGATGGGGAAACTCGCGACGAATGTGCGAACTATGTGGCGAATGAACGTCATGCATGAACTTTTTGGTGGACACTCATTGTCTATAATGCGAACATTCTGATGGACATTTAATGTATACATGCGAACTTTGGATATGCACAGTCTCCTGAACACGCTTTCTATTCGAAAATTTAACGCGATGGGTATTTGTATGCTTGCATAAATTTTACCAGCGACGTCTCGGTACATGAGCCGAGTATTATCGCGAATTTATAATTCTTTACAGACAGCTTACAGGCAGAATCCTATTTAACACAGTACAGTGTATTTAAAATATCGAGACTATCCTCACGTCAATGATATTTTTCAAAATTACATAGAAATCGAGTTTTATCAATTCTAAAATTATTGCAGTTCTACAGAAAAATTCTAATCATAGCAAATAAATGACAGATTGTAGAATGTCAACAGAATAAACTACCTTTTTCGTGGAAATACAACATTTTTTTCGAATATACTATACGATGGTAGGTTTCAAGTTTTTAGAATTTGTCTCATCTTTCAGTATACAGGGTGCCCCAAAAATATAATAATAATATAATATAACATAATAAATAATATATAATATAATAAATAAATGTAGTTCTTTGAAAGGGGAGCGATTCCCGAGATCAATTGAAGTAACTTTTTCCTTTACGAAAATGCTCTGCGTGCCTTTGATCAAGAATTATAAAAGAAAAACACGAACCAATCAAAGCGCGTCTACTACGGACAGATTTCGGCTTGACCAATGCCAATGCCTCTCGCTCAGCGAGGCCTGTAATCTGATTGGTCCGTGTTTTTCGTTAATCACACTGCCCAACAGTCAAAAAACGTTTCGATTCTCACTATGCGATTCTTAGAGTTTTTCGCGCGGATTCCGCATCTGCCCTTAATTTTTCTCCTACACGCACAGTTTTTGAGAAATTTGAGTTTCAAAAAAAAACATATTTTTCAACTTAAAACAAATATTGTGATGTTATTATAAAAGATATTGAATTGTTCTTTACAGCTAAAGATTCTGTAGACTTTCCCGAATACAGTGATATCCAATATTAATATTTATAACTGGATATTAATATCCAATATTAATATTTGTTTAAATTTGAAAAATACGTCCTTTTTCAAACTCAAATTTCTCAAAAACTGTGCGTCTAGGAGAAAAATGAATGGCAGATTCGGAATCAGCGCGGAAAACTCTATAAGAATCGCATAGTGAGAATCGAAACGTCAAAAAAGAGTTGAAATTTGTTGGACCGTATAATTCGTCAACCAAGCCGCGGAGAACATCTTCCCAAAGGAAAAAGTTACTTGAAATGGCCTCAGGAATTCTTTCAAGGAAGAACAACGTTTCTGGGACACCCTATATGAGCGACGGATCCCTGTTGTAATTCGACCGATCATTTTATACACGCCAACAATACAACCGAGGCATTTTAAGCTTCATAAATTGTTGACTTGGCGAAAATTGAATGGCCGCCTTTGTTCGTAGCAATGTCCCGACGCGAAATTCTTTCGCCGCAGATCAAATCAAAATCTGAATGAGCCGCGTGAGAACACAATGCGCAATAAATATTGATTCGAATGCCAGGGACGCAGCAGATTTCTCGTGGTGCGCTGAACGATGCCGTTATAAATAACTGAATGCGTTAACGAAGGTATGTAAACAGTATAATGGCGTATATTTCGGCTGTATTTGCTGTTTCTGTTTGGTTAATTCCTGTGGAACGTTGTGCGTGTTCGGCATCCGAATTACTGTCGAGATATATGGCGTGATCCATTAGAAATGCTACACCTAATTATCTCTTTTATCGGCGAGAGATTTCCTCGCGGACGTCATCCATCTTCTTTTCAATCAGACGGGCCCGGTTTAGTGTAAATCTGCGATAACGATGACTTTTCTTATCGTGTTTATAAACAATTTATTCACAGTGTTATTTGAAAAATTGCCTGGCGTCATTTTTAGTTCGATTCACGTTCCCTTACATTTATACTAGTTTATACTAACGTTAATACTCATTAGAGAGTTTCCACTTGCATAAATTAATGAGTTTATATTAATATAGTTAATTTTTTTGGATGGAAGCCTAGTTATAGTTACACTAAATTTTTAGTATTTTTATAAATTGTTTTATAGAGCATTAAATTACTAAACACTGATAGAACATACAGGTTTGACAGTGCTATGTCTTGATTTACTTTTTCACTTATTTTTGGTTTCTTTGAATTTTTCTGCAGAAGTGTGTGCAAGTTTAGTTAAGAGATACAAAATATACAAAATTATACTGTAAAAGTCGCTTCATATAAAAAAGCTGTATATCAAATTTTCCTATGTATTTTTAAATATAACAATAACTTTGACTAGGAAGCGTTTCAATAAATTTCCCGTACATACGTAATAACGTTGTTTCATAAAATTTTTCTTTTTACATGGAATAAATAAACGCGTGATATTTTACGCTATTAAGTGATGTTGTCGTATCTGAATAAATCATTTCAGCAGATTCGGAGGTGATAAATGTAGATTTATGTCACCCGCCCTTTTTTAGGGAAGTTTGCGCAGAGGCGGAGTTTATGAAAATATTCGACACACATTTTCTAGCTGTCAATATTTATATTAAAAGGGTGAAACTATTTCTCGGAGTCCGAGCGGAAGAGTTATTTAACTTTATAATTCCTCGCGCGAGGAATAGCGAGAGAGAAACAAGTCATTGGCAAATTCAAATATTGGAAAATTGGAGCTTGCTCGCAATCTAATGTTGTTATAAATAACAGTCGTGGAGCAATTTTTCTTTTTGAATGTTACAACAGCAGTAGATATTAATCGTATTGACACTGTTATTCCACAGTATTCCATTTTTCTTAAATATCATTTTAAGGGTGGGTACGATTTTTAAAAGAAATCAATATAAGCTGTATTATGATACCAGTCGTATTTTTTGAGCTAAAAAGATATAGGATATTCGAAAAACAAAAAAATTGCAATTTTTAGAAAAAATTAGAAAAATTGCAATTTCTAGAAAAAATTAGAAGTCGTTATTTTTGATTATATCTCGTGTAGACACATTAGGGTGCGCTTATACTGGGCTCATGGCTCGGCAAGCCAGAGCCAAAACCCATAAATTTCGAGCTCGGGTTGACGGCTCCCTGCTATGCGTGCCCAAAAAAAAGGTCCCCATGGGCTCCACGGCTTCTCTAGGCAAACTACCGATAGCTCTCCTTTAAGACATCATGGAAATAGGAAACGTTCCTGCCACTTGGTGTGAATTCTTCTTAAATAATAATTTAAAATAATTATTAGAAAATATGTCAGACACATCCCCTTGTTCTGCAAATTTTTCCAACGGTTCAAGTGTGTGAAAAAATTTTTAAAAATATGGTCGTATTCTACGTAAACTTGCACAATTTCAAGAAAATTGTGGTTCCGCGGAAAAGTTTTTATCTGACATGCTATACATCATTTCCCGTAAATTTTTCCACGCAGAAATTTTTTAATTCGCCTTAACTACGGAACATGGCATATCGTTGTATTTCTTTTTATCTAAATAGGAAGATGGAAGCAGTCTATTTGTAACATTTTAAATTTCTGTAACCAGATTTGAAATTAGCGTGGAAAAATTTACGGGAAATGATGTGTAGCATGTCAGAAAAAAATTTTTTCCGCGGAACCACAATTTTCTTGAAATTGTGCAAGTTTACGTAGAATACGACCATATTTTTAAAAATTTTTTCACACGCTTGAACCGTTGGAAAAATTTGCGGAACAAGGGGATGTGTGTCTGACATATTTTCTAATAATTATTTTAAATTATTATTTAAGAAGAATTCACACCAAGTGGCAGGAACGTTTCCTATTTCCATGATGTCTTAAAGGAGAGCTATCGGTAGTTTGCCTAGAGAAGCCGTGCAGCCCATGGGGACCTTTTTTTAAGGCACGCATAGCAGGGAGCCGTCAACCCGAGCTCGAAAATGGGTTCTGGCTCTGGCTTGCCGAGCCATGAGCCCAGTATAAGCGCACCTTTAGTCTTTCCGATATCCTCACTGAAGCAGCTATTTAGTTCGTTCAATTGCCATAAATTGAGTATTTAAATGAGACAATTTGGATGTTCCCGGTCAAAATAGACTCAGGCACAACCGTCGAGGGTTAACAGTTACTGTAGAGACCTCTGCGACAGTTACGAAGATAATACCGTAATGGCAACTTTCACTCATCCGAATGATTTTCCACTCTCTCACTGACCCGCCAAGTATGCTAAAATAACCGGACACTAACCTCGGAGCACCCTGTAGCTTTTTCAAACCATTTCCGTCATTTTAATGTATAAAATCAATTCTCCAAAAACGTACCCGTTTTCCAGTCACGGGATCATCGAGAAACGGGGGTCGGTTAAGCGGATTGCCATTCGTTCGTTTTGTGCGAGGAGATGTGCGCATTACGCTTGCATTGAGTCAGTCAGCTCTGTGTGGGTTTCAGCTCGTTTCAGGAATTAGTCTGTTTGCTTTCATTTTATTTTTCTTCGGGGAATGGCTTCGAGATAGCTGAACCCAGGTTTATAGGGTTGCCATAAATATTACCACCGCTACTTACCGCACAGGGATTTGCATAGGAGAAGCTTGCACTCGGTGAAGAAGTACGACGAAATTGCGGGTGCTGGATGGATCTGCTTCGGGAGGATCGCCTCACGGATACTCCCTTTGCTACCAATTAGACAGGCTCATCACCGGTGGCAGCACCTCTTACAAGACAGCACACCAAGTATTTCTCATTTCACCAATGGCACTATCAGGTTTGATCTTGGAGTATAAGGTCCTGGATTCTGGATATTGTAGGAGCTGCCTCTCAAAGGACCTGTCAATTCGTAATAATTTTATTAGTTTTTATTAGAGTCGAGTTTCAGGTATAGACAAGTTATTTTTAAAAAAAATAGAAGGCATTCATCGAATAAAATTCTATTAGCCCGATGGAACATTTCTTCATTTAATAAAATTCTGTTTATTTAATGGGACATTTTATCGTTCCATGAAATTCCACGTATTTCATGGAAATGTTTTCGTTGAATAGATACCTACCTTATTTAAAGCAAATAGCGTGTCACCGATGAAACAAATTTGTAAAACATGAAATGAATTGATAATCATAATAGAAATATTCGTTTTATTAAAATAAATAGATAATAAATCTATAAATCTATAAATAACAAATAAAATTCATAAATAACAAATAAAATCTACTAAATAATTGCAAAAGTTCGTACCCAATATTCAAAGACTTCAAGATCAGCACTGAAGAAAAATCACGCTGCTTCTTCTTGTAAATCGTTGGAGGACGATTGTAAAAAATAGTGGTGACATAATTGATGTAACCGCTCTTCTGTTTTATTTTCAAAATCGGCCCGAACTTCTGCAATCATATAAAACAAGGGGTGGGGGATGAAATGGTGCAAATATGCTTATTTACGAAGCAAGGAATATTCTTTTTGATAACACTGAGTTCAAAAAGAAGTTTTAAAACAAAATCTACTAAATAATTGCAAAAGTTCGTACCCAATATTCAGAGACTTCGAGATCTGCACCGAGGAAAAACCACGCTGCTTCTTCTTATACAACGTTGGTGGACGATTGTAGAAAATGGTGGTGACACATAATTGATGTAACCGCTCATCTGTTTTATTGGATCGTTCGGAAAGTCATTTCGTTTTCTTAAGAGAAAATGAAAGCCAATATTTTACCATTTAGAATAAGTTTTATGAAATTTTGCTCTGTCTCTTGCGATTTTTCAGGCAACTTAAAGATCCCATGTTCGTAGAATTTCTGTTTTTTCGTGAATGGACACGTAAAGGTCATATAAAGGTCAACTTTGTTTTTTTAAATGGAATGAGTCGGTCCAGTCAGTGGTCCATCGGTTAGTCTAACAGAGCTAACGCCTTAGTGCGACAGTAATGATGCCTTAAGAATTTAAATAATTTAAATTGAAATATCTCCTGAACTACTAACTTTTCGACATAAATAGGTTAGAACTTTTTTATAACGAATGTCCAGCTGCATCGATTGATGTATTACAAAATACCACATTCCATTTAAAAAAACAAAGTTGACCTTTATATGACTTTTACGCGTCCACTCACGAAAAAAACTATTAACATCAGAATATGCTCCACTCGATACCATTCAAGCCTCCGCTGAAACATTTTTTGCTACCAGTAACAATAGCGAGAAAATCAAGATGTCGAAATACAGGGTGGGACACCCTGTATAAAACAAGGGGTGAGGGATGAAGTGGTGCAAATATGCCTATTCACGAAGCAAGTTTCGCGACATTTCTACGGCGACCCCTGCTAGAGATGACTCGTGTGCCAGCTTATAATTGGTACGTGTCGAACTAATACCGAGATACTCCAGATACCGGATACACTGGCGCTAGGAATGTTTGGTTTTGGCTCGCGCTATCGAGTTGTCCCGCCTTCTTGGCCCGCAGCACTGCAGCGGCATTAATTACCACGCGTACACCTCTCGCACGACTGTTATCCCTATCGTGCTATTCCTTAACCACCGTTCCCACGAAACGTCGTCTTCCCGAATTGCTGGCACGTTAACAGCCCGCGTATTGGTAATAGCAGCATGCGGTCATCTAGCGTGAAGACGGCTCGCCTAAGCCATAAGGGATAGCATACCCTAACGTTCCGTCAAGCAATACCTGCTGTCACACTGAAGAGTCACTTAACGATGTTTTAGGATCCAGGCTTTGAGGCATACTCCCACAGGAAACGGGCCTAGAAACATGAATAAATTCAATCATTTTATAGAAAAAAATAATTTAAAATCGAATTGAAGATACAACATATCTTTGGCTACTTGAACAAATTTTTTCGTATTTTTCTATGCACACTAGAACTTCGATTATCCGTGCTAATTAGTGGAACATGACTGTTCGGATAATACAACAATTACATAGTTTCAGTGCTGAACTTAATCCTTACTTAAATCGCGTGTAGCGTATGGATTGGTTTAACGCAAACTAATTCTTTGTGGGAAGTATTCAGACGATAAAGAATTCGAACATCAGAGGCCCGGATAATCGAGGTTCTACTTTTTTTATGTATGATACGCTATTGAAATCGTACAATGACTTAAATAATAATGGAGATAATAGCATTAAAATTAAACTATGTTATTTTAAAACACTTGACCCATAATAACATAACCATTTCTGTTATTGAAAAATAATACCAACTTCAAAAGCATAATTCTGTTATCTGTGCTGTGGAGGTCAACCCTGTTTTTTGAAAAATATGATATATTTCTCTATTTACTATGTAATAGGACGTTTTAAGACGCGTGCTGTGACCTACGGCTCAAGGTCATCCAAGAGCGTTCAAGGTTACCCTCTCGAATGACCTTGAATACCACACGAGCAGTGATGTCAACTGAAACCATTAACTTTTTACAAGCAGAGAATATTTTTTTGGTTATAACAAAGTTACTATAGTGAAGGTTCTG
The DNA here is from genome assembly GCA_028455795.1 of Lasioglossum marginatum. Taxonomy (NCBI): domain Eukaryota; kingdom Metazoa; phylum Arthropoda; class Insecta; order Hymenoptera; family Halictidae; genus Lasioglossum; species Lasioglossum marginatum. The sequence goes on along the minus strand of CM052254.1, from coordinate 4,487,522 downwards.
CATTTCCTATTAAGGGGTGGACTCCTTTTTCCAGGATTGCGGGATTCGCGTTCTCATTTCTCGATAATACAAAAATGGGATTTTTCAGTAGTCAAAAACCCTAGATAAAATATCGATCTAGAGCGCTATCTCCCTCAAAACTCCTATTTTTTCGTTTACGAGACGTTTACGAGGCGATTTGCATTATTTTCATAGCTACATGCTGCCGAATAATGCAAATTACGCCTAGTAAACGAAAAAATAAGACGTTTGAGGGAGATAGCGCCCCAAATCGATCTTTTATCTAGGGTTTCTGACTACTGAAAAACCTCGTGTTTGTATTATCGAGAAATGAGAACGCAAATCCCGCACCCTTGCAATCTTGGAAACGACTCTACCACCTTAAGGAAACAAAAACAGGATTGTTAGGTAAAATGTTTGCTCGAAGAGATAATCGACTGGAGCACGACAGGCGTTAAGGATACAGATTTACTAATTTCAAGCCCCGAGTACCAGGCGACGAGCTATTGTTTAAGTAAACTACGCTGTTTAGTCAACTGCTATTTGGTTTAAAGCGGTATTACCTCTTTGTTCGGCTTATCGTCGCCTTAACGCCAATATGCTATTGTAAACCCGTACGTTACGTGGAGTGTCCTCAAATTGATTTGAAGCATGAGTGATACGCGAAATCGGTCAAAGAATAATAACTTAATAACCCAGTAACTAACTTCGGGAAAACGTGAGTATCATGTCACGGGCAACAATGCGAACCGAAACTTTGCGATTATATAGAATATCTGATTCACCTAGTTTATCTGCTCGACGTTCCGAATCTTACATAAGCCGCCTATTCACAGCTTGTTGTTCGAGTCGAATTGTAGTTACAATAGACACAATGCCGGCAACTTCCCGAGGTGAATTAAACCAATTAAAATGTTAAGACACTTCGGATCCCTCGTCTTATATACTCGCTTCGGAGCTGTTCGATTTTTCAATGGTAATGACACTTTGCTCGCTCACCGCACTCGTGAATAATTACGTACCATATCAGAAATCACTGAAATCAATCATTTAATATTAAGCCACTCGTAATGAACAGTTCGAATAAAACCTGATAAGCAGCAATATTATTTCTCCCTTTTAAATTGGAATTAAATGAACTGTCTATATGATAAAAAAATGTACATATGAATGATCTTATTTTAGAAATGAAAGTTAAGAAGAAGGAGAAACGAAATTAAATAACTGCTGTTAGTAATTGTAATTATTTGGAGATAATTATCTCTTACATTTTTCTAATCTTCATTGTTTTATGTTTCACTAATTTTTTCCACAAATGCATAAAATACAAGAAAGCATATATTATAGTAACAAACTTTTCTAGTTTTCTAGTTGATAAATTGAACTTGCTCTTCATCTCTAGAAATTGTTGAGAGAATGATTTGTTGAAAAGTATGAACCTATTGTAAATTGAAAGACTGTTTAGTCTGTCAGAAATGAAGACCATAAGTTGACTCGTGATTAGACTGCTGATCTTTCTGCAAAATAAAAATGTTTTGCATTGATTGTGGGAAGCAGGAATAGCATAAAAATTCATTTCATCCCTTAACGACTTAGTTACATTAAAAGCAACATTACAACATTCTTATATTTTTAAAATCTGTTACCGTTTTATATTTCACTCAACGAATTTCTTCATAAATGCATAAAGATCCGCAGTCTACTCATGATCATTGTGCATACTATAGAGTGTCAGTGTTTGATAACATTCGTTGTATTTTAAATCTGGTTAGAGACTCATTATACGAATGGTAATACAGTTGTTCACGTCCCGAACGATTCTCCACTTTTATAATGTCCATTGAAAAAAGGAAATCGAAAAAGAAATCGAGTCAAAGCTGTCTGCCAATTTCAGCATTCCCAGTGTGCGGAACTCTCTTTGTGGGTGAAACCTACTTGACGTGGAATATCGAAGTGGAATAATAGTTGTAGACTTTTATCTCTAAATTCGAGAACCGTTTTACGTTAAAGCTTTTAATTTGAGAAGCTATCCACGGTTGTTCACCTATCATTTCATCATTTTCTGCTTCGCTTTGTGATTTATGGTAGCTTAATATCATGATTACTGTCTGTGCTAATTAAATTTGGAAGGTATCGTGCAATTGGATTAACTTAAGATTATTCAATTTAGAGAAATAGTAATTTTACAGTATATTAATCGTTTGATATTATTGCCACTTCTTATTAATTATCATTTAAAATTTATATTGTTTTGTTTTCCATCATTTTCGTTCACAGAGTAAACCTGTTTTGGAATTACTTGAACTGAAACAATTTTTACTTAATTCAGCTTTCCGTTAGGCGACGTAGACAACAAATTTCTTAAATGAACGACGTTTGTTTCGGCTATTTTCGTTTTCCATGACAGAAAGAAGTTTCGCAAGCTGCAGACACAATAGGTCGACATTAATTTTTAACTCTTTTGTTGACATCTGGTCCCTAAGACAGAAGGTATAAAGTTAGAAGTAAACTTTGCATGGCTGTGGAGGTCCATTAGCATATGTATACTACTGGAAAAATGACGTCAATTCCGAGTGTAGCGCGCGTGTGAAATTAAAATTGTTTCTAGTGATAGAACTGAGATAAAGTAAAATCATTTGATTAACTAGTTAGAATGTTAATAAAGTTATGAGTAAAACACGAGAACAAAAAATTCTTAAAAAAATAATTTCAGAAGTTGCTGTATCCTTTAAATTGTATCAATAATTTATCATTGTTTTTAATGACTAATTTTTCATCATTTCAATACAATTTGCACTATTATAGTAGCTTTTTTGCGATATAAATCGATTCCTGTGCACATGAGCATGAAAGTGTTAGGCTAAAAAGTCATTAATCATATTACACTTCACATTAAAGTCAATTATCAAAGTCAATAATCTAGATTAGCTAATACTATTGTGATTACAGAGTTCCAATTGATTAATTGCCAATGCTAAAATTATAGTTTAATAAGATGTGCCAACTACAAATTATTAGGTCGATGCATATGAAATGTTGCATTTTGTAGTGGCAATTGATGCTCTGTTAAGCTTAAATGCATTTCATTAGCCGAAGTAAAATTATGAATTATGAAACGTATGAATTATGAAACGTATGAATTTCGCCAAGAAAATTTTTGAACCTCAATTATTACATTCTTCAAATGATGAAACAATTTATTTAATTGCTTTGGGACTCCCAAAAACTGAATATTGATTAGATTTTCTTTCCAGTCTTGCCTCGCAAAATGTCTATCTGAGAAAAATGAAAAATCCAGTTGTAATGGACGTCAATCAACGTCAATAACTTTTTAAAATTGGGCCAACTTGAGTTTCTTGGTTAAATTTGAACAATCAGTTTGCTAGATAACGTGAAAAAAAATTGCAATTGGTCAGAGTCACAAAGAAAACACCGAAGGTCGTTGTTCACAACAATTTTAACCGTGTGATCTTTAACTTCTCCAAAAATTTAACTCGCTTGTTTAAAATTTAACGCGCTGTTTTAAAAAAGTTACACTCTTTTAAAGTGTAGACGCGGAATACAAGAACTTGAAATTTAGGTTTTGTTCTTGACTCTCTCTCATCAAGGCCGAGTGTAGTACATAGCTATGAATTCGGCTCGAAATCCCGTGTGCGTTAATCCGGCGTGCAAACGGCGACACTTATTAATATTTTCATGCACGGATGGGTATAAGTAAACGTGCCAATTTGTAAGAGCGACGTTGCAGTCGCGCCGACCTAAATACACGCAAACGGTTTTCCCATTACAATTCCCAGCTGGGGATTTGAAATCAATCTTCGCATTCAGGCGAATTTCCTGCGCGTCCTTGAAGGGCATCCGGCGGCGTCGGTGGCGTGTGTGTATTTTTTTATTTGCCGTGCAGTGATCCTCAGTGGATGGGTTTTCGCTTAACTGCACGCATACAGTAAACCACCTGCACGCTTCGTTAAGGTAGATCTGCCAAACGCGATACCCGGGGGAGCAAGACCGTTGCAGCTTCATTGAAATCCGTCCCTGAAACCCCAACCATTCTCAATAACGTCATGACAGGGATTTAGCTTCGAAAAAGCGATCGAACCTCGAGCCTCCGTCGCGTCTCGTTCAAATCGACCCGGCAAATAAAAAGCTGTTATACGTGTCGCGTATGGAAGGAAAATTTTTTCATCCCCCGTTTTTTGTTCTTTATCACTCGATTGTTCGGCGGGAGGATCGACAAGAGTTTATTTGTCACTCGTTCCGTACGCGGCTCCGACCTATTGCCGGACCGTTGTTACCCCTCTGTTTTATTTAGCCTGTACTCAACTTCCTCAGTTTTTAGAAAGAAGAATTCCGTTTTTGTATTCTCTTCACGCTGCGATATGCGGGACGCTTAAAAAATCGTGTCAGCTTCGAGCGATACATCGATCGAACTTTCTACCAAAGGAAACGAGGAGATGTAGTTATACCGAGCAATTATAGGCATTCTACAAAAGCGAAATTATTGGGTTGGCAAGAAAATAATTTCGGTATTTTTCAAGGCAAAATAAATCCCAATTTTACCATTCGAAAAGATTTTTCCATCTTTCTGGTAGCTTCATAATCCCGCGCTCATTAAACTTTAAAATTCCGAAAATTACTTTCTTGCCAACCCAATATTTATATTACCTACAGCATCGTGGCACATACACATATATGACGTTGACAGTCTCGCAATTTACTTAAAGGGTTACATGCACCTTACAAAACACTCAGTTGAATTATAATATTTTTCAGGGTGAAAAAATTTTCTGTTTTTAAATTGTTATATGCATTCGAAAATAGGAACATTTAACTACAGATTGTGAAATTTTCATGAGGAAATTCGAAGCAGGAAAGATTTTCCAGCCATTTTCGTGCGACATTCTAGATGATCTAAGGCAGGCCTGGACAACTTCTTCCCCGCTTCTTCCCCACTACTATGGTATCCGTTCCCCCACTATCAGTGTTGCCAGATCGGGGAGATCGAGGGGAATACAGTTTACCCCTTCTCTGATAACCAGATTAATACGTGAAACCAGTCTACGGTCTTAAGGGGATTATTCACCACCAATCATGTTGTGCAACAATTATTGTGCAGCATGATGTTGCGCAAATCCAAATTGTATTCACGTTGACACATAATTTGAGCAATCAGACACACGGACAGGCAGCCAGGCGCACACACATAGCAGCAGTGATGAGACTCTGACGTCTGACATTCAAGGGGCCCATTTCACGGTCAATCATGTTGCGCAATAGGAATTGTTGTGAATTAGAACCTGTTGTGTAAAATCAGAATTTTCTGATATTTGTTGCACATCAAACGGGTTGCGCAACAAATATCAGGAAATTCTGATTTTACACAGCAAGTTGCGCAATTCGTCAATCACTATCATTCACGGTCAGTCATGTTGCGCAATAGGCACTGTTGGTCAACATGATTGACCGTGAATAGGCCCCTTTAGTGGGGGATGTTGGAATATGCTCATGATGATGGAATGGGATAGTGGAAGGAAGGAGAAGGCGGAGTGGGGAAAATCGACCGTTTTGGTCGATTCTGGCGACACTGCCCACTATCAACTATTGCCCCTACCGGGCTTCACCTCGCGTGACTGCGAGGACGGCCTCTTATACATATACAGGGTGAGTCAACTAAAATAAGCCACCCGAATAAGTTCTACATTTTTTAAGATAGGACGAAATGTTTCAGAGAAACGTTGTTTGGTTTTGAGGTGCCTATTACGTGGTGTAACTTTTATTCAGATGAAGGTGCTTAGGAGCTTTGAAGGTCAACCTAGTTTTTTAAAACATAACCACATATTTCTGAACTCCTGCGGTTGCAGCTCTTCGCGAGATAATTTCAACGATATAGTCATTCAAGGTCATTGAAGTCAGAAACGTAAAAAAGGATGAAAACTAAATTCACTGTGAATGCTTCCGTAATGGGATATTCTCTTTGTCTTCTTTTTCCTCTAATTTTTTACTTGGGTAAACCGCACTGCAAAATAAAATGTACAACACACTCGGTCAGATGTAAAACGCATTAATGACCGATTGCGCGAAGATCAGTCTGTATATACTTATGGTATTTTCTTGCGTGGTTTCTCTTCGCCGGTTAATTACCATTGTAATTTAACCACCTGTCACGATTTATTTCCGTCGGCTGCTATCGTTGAGCTTCAACGCGACGTTCGGGTTGCAAGAAAACATCCGAGACTACTTAAAATTGAATTAAGGAGCGTTTAAAACTCTTCGTTTTTTGCGAGAGTGTAAATATTCGCGGAGAAGCGTTTTCCTGGCCAGCGAAGATACGCGCCGGAAGATATGTGTGCAAGAAAAAAGTCGAGAGAGCCATGTTCCCGTGGCCGTAGCATTTCGTGGGCGGCCGGTATAAGTTAATGACTACGTTTCGAGGGGGATAATTAAGGGGTAATTAACGGTGGCTACTCGGCGATCCGTCCTCCGCTGTATGTTAAACTAGCTCGACGCGGGGTCCCACTGTCTCTACTTCATCCGAACCCAAGAGATTTTTAACTGAAATTTAAAACTGGGTTACCGGCGCAAACGAGTCTAATTCTTGGGACCCCAGAGGTCACACGATTCGTTTCTCTGCCCGTTCATAGATTCATGAATCTTTCGTTTTCGCCGAGATATAGTCGCGAGCAAGAACAGCTCGAGATTAACCATGCTACGCCGGTTAGTATGCCGACCTGACAGTGCTTTTTGAGAAGGACTTTACTGACCTACAAGCTTCGCTATTTCTGCAATTCACTTTGATTAATTGATTAACATCGATGAGGAGTTATATTATGTTATCATTTAACTGTTTCACTTTATAAAAATAATAAGAATGTATCTATCCACATTTTTAAGCATTCATTTTATAATTCTCTATATCGTTGAAATTGTGTCGAGAAAGGCTAATTATAGGAGTTCGAAAATATGTGGTTTTATCCAAAACAAAAATTTCTTCTTATCTCAAAAAATGTAGAAGATATTCAGGTTGTCTTAGGGAACTCACCCTGTATAACACAAGAAAATATTGGTGAGTAATTCCACATAAATGCATCTTTACAATATCAATAATCGTAAATTGAAAATATTAGAATCCATCATTTCAACGAGTAACGCAAACCTTGTGTTAAAATGTACAATCTTCAGTCAAAACAAAACGTTTTCTGAAATGAGCTTGAGTGACTACAGCTCTTTTTGAGATTTTCGAAAAATTAGTTTACTAGTTGATGTAGGTAATCAAAAAATTTCGACCCGAATCTCGAGTTTCTATCGGTACTTTTAATGAAAATTTACGTCAATTATTTACATGTCAAAAATATAATTTCGTTTAAGCATCTTAAAAAGTCGAAAATAATATAATAGTATCCTTAAACTCTTTTAATGTCATTTGTATTTCACTTGCCCATTTTTGTCAGAAATGTCTAGTTATTAAATCATTTGTAAAATTGCTGACACATGTCTCACTTGCATCCTGAAACTATTTCAGGATGCTAAAGCCGCACGAAATAAAAAGATATGCAACGGAACATTGTAAAAGAGAAAGAATTACAGAGAGAACAGACGGTGTAACATAGTGTTGGATGAGGGGGTTGGAAGAGCAAAGGAACAGTATTAAAGCAAATTTATCGCTCCGCTGTAATAATAGCCCTTTAAGAGTGAAAGATACGTTTAAGGCAGTTGTGGCCTGCAGATTCATTTGTGTGCTTTGCACGAGTGCGTTGCTCATGCAGAATCTCGAATTAAGTGTTCTCAAAATCGAGCTTCCCTGATTCTGCTCGTTTAATCCCTGATAACTTGTGGGTGATTAGTACACTGGATATGCACAGTGTTCTTATACATGCAAGATATAACAACGATGTTGGCCCAATGGAAGTAACATTTTCAATTAATTTCTAACTTTCTGAAGCTTTTCTCTAAAATTCAATGATTGACAAGAATGAATTTATTTAGTTTTTACTTATAATAAATAAAGAAATTTAAGCTACTGTTTTCTATGGAAAGATCTTTATTGTTAATTGTAAGTTAAAATATATAAAACCAGTCATTTGATCGATGGTGGTAGATTTAGTGTTAAATAATTTAAAAAGGTATGTGCATACAAATTTTCAGTGCCTTTAAGACTCTTTCATTCATAAACATATCTCAGAATTAAAAATCTTGAGAGACACTATGATATCTACGAGATTTTAATTCCAAAAATTCAAATTTTATAGACATTTAATGAAATTACACGATGCATTTAACTATGGATGGATTAACTGTGCTTCAATCTAAAAAATGAGAGATTCTTAATTGAACATAAATTTTTAACTGCAGGAGATACTTATCGATAAATATGTACGTCAAAGAACGTGCAGCAACGAAGTACGCACGCATACTCGACTGTGAATCGCCATGTTAGTATGTTTGAAGCAATTAGACATTCACTTTGGCTATGCATCCAGAAGTGCATCGAAAATGAGCAACGTGATTTTGAATGAATTCTTGGAGCACAGGAACCTCCGCATACTTTCCTTTTAAATTACATTTTTGCCACCATATCGTCAGTTTAACGATGAAAACCATATTTTTCGGTGTGCTCTGACCAGGATGTGACAGAAGAACGTGTATACAGTTCCACTGAATAAGCTGAAAGCTACTTTGAAATCTCTGAGAAATGTGACTTTTTAAAAGCGCACCATTACCACTTTTCATTGAACTTCCATAATAAAATAATGAAAATTGGTAATATCGAATTGGAAATAATTTAAATGAATGCATCGATTATTGGAGTATGTGTAAAAAACCCAAAAGAACTAATGTGCTAATGTTTCTGAAAATAATACTTCGTACGAGAACATTTACATTTTCTACTGGAATTTTTCTTCTCAGTTTTTGTGGTAAAAAACATAAAATTAGAAGTTCATTACAAACATCTTTTGTTCTATCTAAGCATGGTAAACTTCTACTTGACATTTTAATTGGAAAAATGCAGATAACAATTAAAACCTTAAGTGAAACTATTGGAAAAGTGTCGTCTTCCAATTTCAACAAATCAAGCATTATTTTAACATTTTGTTTCAGACTTCCGCCCAACAAATTGCGTTTTATTTATAATTTAATATGTTGACCATGAAATCGGGACACAATCAAACTGAAATATTAAATGTAATAGTATATAGAAGCAAAAAAATGGCTGAATTTAATGGACCAAATAAAATAGAGAGAAAGCAAATGCTGTTGCAAATGTCTGATAATTGAAACACACTGTTCCACGTTTGTCGTTGCCATACATAAATGAGTAGTTCATATTTTCCTTCATATAACCAATCACATGTTCAGCAGAAGAATGAATCATCTCTGCCAATAATTGAAAACATTTTCACTCGGCTACGTTGCACGTGTGTGTATATCGAACATGACACATCTTTCAATTCAAGATCAAAGTGCGCTGTTTACGACGATAAGTCGTCGGAAAGTGGAAAGACGATAGCGGCCCTTAAAATTGCACGAAAATGAAGTCGTTTGTTTCGCAGTGGAACGATGAACGAATACAGGAAAGAGAAATTCGAGAGCCGGCATTTCTCACCCGCTGAACGAGCCGACATTTCTAGAAGCTATTCCTTTGTAATCTATACCGGTCGCCTTAAAAAGAAGATGGAAAGAACGAGAAGAATCCATCCGAAGATACATCTTTTTTTTCACCGTTACATTCGCGAGAAAGATAAAATGATAGGTTCGTTCGTGTTACGCGAACGGTGAAACCGATTTATTTCATATCTGGTGACAGCAAATAAATTTAAACGTTTTTATTTGTTTCATTACCTGACTCTACCAGCAAAAACTCGGACATGTTTCACTGCTCCGAGCTTTTTCGGACGAACCCCAATTTTTAATTTGCAGTTATTTGAAAGCTTGTTTAAGTCAATCACAGATCATTTCACTGTGGATTTTTATGCAAAATATTGTCAATTGCAGAAACCTGCCTTTCTGATATGTCCTTCTTTTAATCATTTAAAATATTTTTATTATTTTGTAAATGATTTACTTATTTTCATTTTATAATATTTTTATATAACATTTATAGACATACAAATTGTAGTTAGTGATCATTTATTCAGTTCATTGTTAGGATATGTCAATTAAACGTACTAATGTTTTCTGCAATATCTAATCTGCATTGTTTATCAACTGCTCACATGAATTGCATGAAAGTAATTCATAAAAATTTTATCTAAATTTAATCTGAAGAAATGTTTACAGAGAATATTAATAAATATGTTCAGCAATAGAGCAGTATAAATTCTCGAGTACAGAGATATACTAGTCCCATACGGGAGCCATTCATTATTCTGCTTTATGAATTTTAATGGCATTGGTATGGGAAGAAATGAAATTAGGAAACAATTGAAATTAAATTGGAACATATTCTGATAGAAACTATTACGACAATAAAATATTTATATATGAACAACGTAAGGTTCAATTAATCCTTATGCCAATTTTAATTACAATGTGTCTTTTTTAAATTTAATTAACATGTGTTAAGTTTATCGTTTTGTACAATTGGAAAAAAATAATTACACTGATAAAACAACAGTAATAACACAGTAGGTCTGATTAAAAACATACAATGTTTAAATAAATATACGATTTCTTCCATTGGAAATAAGTTGAAATTATTTGACTATCAATACCTTTTTGAATAATTACATTTTGTTAGAGATTGGAAGATTGATGCGATGTAAAACTTTCATTTAAAACAATGCAATATTGTTTAAGATATACTTTAAAATATCAAAGTTATCTAAGAAATTTTATAATACCTTGTATTTAAATTGATGAATTAATAGCTTACACTTTTTTGTAATGATAAAAAGGACCAAGTGGTGTAATAATTCATATTAATGCACCCATTATAAGTAATTAAAACGATTTAAAGTTATCAGGAGATATGGCCATGTACGGGCAACGTATTTCGTCGTGTTGACCGATTAACGGGTTAATACTTCACGACAAAATTCTGCTACCACGGAAAGTTTCAGGAACAAGTTGCAAGTTCTTTATTAACAACTGTTGTTCGAAGTTGAGTTCACGTGAATAGTGGTTTCGCCTTAGCTCACGGGGAACCGTGCGGATTTAAGTTTTTAATCGATCTGCGGAATTGTACAGGATTCTGAAAAAGGAGTTCTAACATTCCAGGTCAGAAAAATCAAAATTTGACACATGCTTCAGGTAGTCAAAATGCAGACTTAATTTTCGAGAACCTAAAAAATGATGAAAAAGCAGATGTGATTAGAAAAGCACATCGAAAATTTAAAGGGAATGTAATTTTATAGCTTTTAGGAAGAAAAAAGTATTCATTGAAGGCACAAATGAAAAAATGGAAAAATTAGTGATGTAGAGAATGTAGTAATTAAAAAATATTTAACAATGGCCAATGGGAGTAAAATTCATTTCTGGTATAGAATTGTAAATTTCTAGATAAATAAAAATTACAATAGTGGACTGCTTATTTAACTTAAAATCTTCACTATCGTAAAAGTATATGTTACCATTAATAATGCAAAAATATATATTAGCATCTATGACTTAAATAATTAGATGAAATAGAAGACAGTAAAAGCATTAAATGAATTTAAGAATATTATGTTATTCTGCACACTTTATGAAAATTATTACGAGATGAAATCAATTTTTATTTAATTCTTATTTCCTGCAATTAATAGAGAAAATGTTTATTTTGCATCTCTAGCGATCATCGTTCAATACATTAAGTATGTACGCCTAATGTCAGCAACTGTCTGTTTACAGAACCAGAATACCTAGAATTGCTTTCAGCATTTTCGGAAAACCTTTTACACTTTCCACTGAATATCTTTCGCGAAGTGAATTACTGGTACACTCGAAACCGTCTGAAGTCATATTGAGCCAAAGAGCAACATTCAAAGAGTCTCAGAAGATCTTACAAGCCCGTTGTAATGGCGACCTCTGAAGGTGGAAGTTCTTAGAATTATTGAAAGCCTCAAGCATCTGGAATGTCTTGAAATTGTAATAACGCTTGATTATTTGTCTTGATTTCTGTCAGAGTTCTGCTTCGAACAACATCTCGGTTCTTACCCACGTTTTCAATTTAATATATGGGCGAGAAACTTTAATTTTTTATACATGTTAATTTAATATATTTTTCTATCAAGCATATTAATTATCACTGTATCTCTCAAATACGTGCGCATGAATTTGTTAACAGGAAACATAATTATCGGAGAAGGCTAAGGCAAAGAGGAAAATAAAAGGTAAAAAAAGAAATACATTATGGTAATGAACATTTTTCAAAAACAGACCAGCACTGCAGAATTTAAATAAAATGATTGAATCTTCATCAATACTACATGTATGAATATCGTAAAATAAATATTGATTTTTATATCGTCATTTGAGTGCCCGAATATTCATTTAATCATTTTGGAAAAATGGCTGTTTATAGAAGAGATTAAATTGTTCAATGTCCAATGATTCTGGTCATTTTTAATTAAACCTTCGTTTTGGTTCGTTTATTACACATGGTATAACAGAAATTGAAAAAGTTTAGCGATACATTGCACTAGATTTAAGAATATTGGAATTTTCAGGCATTGCTTGGTCGTGCAGACACTTTTACAATTAGTTAGCTTGCAAATTGAAATTCTCTGCTTTTTTTTAGGAACGACTCGAGAACTGCCACTCAGAGGTCTCCTCTTTCCGCCGCGCAAGTTCTCCGAAATTGTGTTGTCGTTTCGTATGATAATGTTCAAAACAAGCCAGGAAGTTTTGAACGGATTCGTTACTTTAACGAACTAAGTCACGAGAAAATGTTTATACAGGGTGTAACAAATACTACAAATTTTTGTTGCACAAGCCTTATTTTTTGAAATGATCAATTCTAGAAATGTTGGAAATCAATGCATTTACATTACACATTTAAATTAAATTTTTTAAATGAATATTAATTTATTATGAATATCAATAATATTAATTTATTAAATCTAAAAATTGTGACCCTTCACAAAGAAATTAAAATTGTATTCTTTATTACAACAAACAACGTGCTGAAAATATATAAAGACCTAATTGATGACCTAATTTATTTACAATATTATAAAAATTTTTGTATTCGTGTGGAAACGATAATTCTTCTCCTAAATGACAGGAATTTCATAGTTTATTTACCTACTGCGGTAAGTATATAATTGGGGAAAATTGTTACGCAAAAATTAGGTTAATGCATATAGGAAAATAATATAATATAATATTAATATATCGAATGCTGTGTAGTGAGCATCATTATTAATTTGTTATATAGAGTACTTCTATGCCATACAGATATGGCGTTCAATAACCTAATTGAAAGCAGGATAGATTATATATTAATTTTAACGGTAATCGTTGTAAGCTTTGCCCACAATTTAATTTTACCACAATTCAGTGTTCAATTCCATTGTAACTCGTTATTTTCACGTTAAATTGTTCATCGAATAATTATTGTTTAAATGCATTTAATCATTAGACTGCGAATCTGTAGAAAATCATTAAGGGGGCATTCTCCAGCGAACGATTGTAAAATTGGACAATTTTCATGAATTTCCTTTTATTGTGATGGTACGTTTAGCGTTATAATCGTTTGTTGTTATAATCACTTTGTCATCGTAGGTAACCATTTTTTAATGTTGAAATACCTGGAGAAATACTGAGTTTCAAAATTCGGCTGATGCGTCTGATCATGATCTACATATTCTACTTCCAGCATATACTATAGCACGCGACACGGCGGATTTTCGAACTCATTTTTCTCAAAAAGAAGTCCAATAGACAAATGTTATTCTACCTTTTCGACTAGTTTTTTATGCAAGTTATTAAACGATATTATTAATTTTGATTGTTCGATTACATCGAGCAGATTAGGTATCGCTTTGTATTCCAGACTATTATTTCCATTCAAGCATAAAATTTTGGGACGACATATTTTCAAGAGAAGTACCGTAATTTTATTTATTATATAATAAATAAAATCTATTTTTCACCCTTCCAAATGAACACATCCCTTAAATTGGGATGAGCGTTCCCAACTAGCAGATTTTGTTCGAAACCTCGGTGTATTCAAGCACAAAATTTTGAAAGATAAGTTCGCTGAATTCGAAGCATAAAATTTTTACCACCCCAAGCGAAAACATCCCCTTAAAAGCAAGAACGAACGTGTACACCTATCGAGTTTAGTTTCAGATTTCAGCATCACTCCAATTCAACTACGAAATTTTAGAAAGAAATGTTCAAGAAGCCACAATTTAAAAATACGCAATAAAAATAGCTAGTTTCATCCCCTCCGCACGAGAGCACCACCCGCAAAGCCAAGAATCAACGTTCACACCTAAGAGATCTCCTCAGAAACCTTGGTCTGAAGTCAGACTGGCGGCTATCAAACGGAAAAGGGGTTAATAAGAGCCAGTGTACATCCTCGCCACAGTCCGTTGAACTGAATGTACAAGGAGTAAGTTGGTTGGCGGATTCGCCAACCATCTTATGACTCGCCAACAATCAGATCATTGACGGATTCCTCCGGTTCCAATCAGAGGCTGGCGCTGCGCGGGGGCCGGGCAGAGGAGGCTGGTAGAGAGCGAGTAGAAGAAGAACGACACAATTGTTGGGACGATAAACGAAAGTAAGAAAGTACGAAAGAAAGGAAGGAAGACGTAGGAAATGAACTTGACGGAAATACACTGGCGCTCAAAAATTTCGCTGACTGTTATCATTTGTCCAGGAGTGAAGATGAGAACAACCATGGTGTTGTCCAATCCAAAATCCGGTTGATATTCGACTGACTCTGCTGCTTTTGAGCGGCAGTATAGGCGCAGAAACGAACGAACGGGCGATTACAGAAGAGACAGAGAGAGAGAGCGAGGGTGAGGGAGAGTGAGAGAGAACCGTACCGGACGGCCACGAGAGACACACGGGGAGAGAGCCTCGTAGCCGCGGCAGAGATCGGAGGATCTCCAGGAGTGGAGGCCACGAGCTTCTGCGACTTTTCCTCCGGCAGCGGTTGGAGCTTGCGCGAGAGGGTGGCCGTAGGCTCGAGGGGTTGCGCGAGGAAAGCGTGTGCTCCGGCTGGCTGGATGGAAAGAGAGGGCTGGAAAGAGGATCGCGACTGCGGAGAGCTCGAGGAAGAGCGAGAGGGTCGTTGGTGGAAGGTTTCGGGAGAGGGGGGTGGTCGGGTTGCCATGGCAGCTACCCCGGCCGGGTAGCAGACCCCAGTCTTGCCGCGGCGGTCGCCGAGTGCGCAACGGCTCCGATCCGAAGTCTCGAACCTCTCGCCTACACAGTTCGACGGTTGTGATATATGCCCGTATAGTTGGTACACGGTGGGCTCCGATTCAGTTGGTGATTAGTCCGGTGATTAACGGACCGTGGGGGCCAGTGCAACGACGCGCCAAGTGAACTCGATGCCCGGAGTTAGAGAGGCGGCCGAAGCTCCGCCAGCAGAATGTAATTTCCTTATACCGTTTTGTTTTCTCTGGTGAGAGCACCACACAGTATGAGATCGCACCACGCGTGTACCCCCGAGCTGCGCCAGGTGTCCTCGAGATCCAGTAGATCCGAGTAACCGGGGGCCTCTCTTGATCCTTATAAACCCCTACTCAATCGGTCGCGGAGCGCGGTTTCGACGCTCTCTCTTTCTCTCTCTCTCGCTCTCTCCTCGACCACCCACACGCAAACACCTCTACCGGGTGTTTCGATCTTCACCCGCGGCTCACGTTATTGTTCGTTGTGCCAGTGCATGGACCAGCGAACCGTCTCTCTCGCTCCCCCAACCCCCGAGTAGCAAAGTTAGCGAGAAGATTACGGCCAGGATCGTAAAGTGATGTGACGCGGAGCTGCCGCGAGGTGTCTTCGGAACTTAGAGAAGAAGAGACCAGTCGCTGGGGACTTCCACTTCGTGCCTCGAAATTTTCGGAGCCAGCCTTCGCGCAGATGGCTCGTAGATATTCTCATCGACTTCTCGTTTTGCTGTGCATAATTTTCCTTGTGATCAATAGCTCCCTAGCTCTACCGAGCTGATGGAATTACTCGATCAGAGTAATTTCCTTCCGCTCCCCACTTAACACATATTTTCACACGTGATCCTTTTGAGATCGGTTGGTCCTGCACTTCTTTTTCAAGGATTCAGGGAGCTAGGGAGATGAAGAATTGTTATGTACTAGCAAGGCGCTTTTGTTGGGGGGTTATTCAACGATCAATGTCGTGATACGGGTTGTTTAAATTGAGTACGAACGCAACAACAACACGGAGGAAACGAACGCTTCCGCTGGACGGTTTTTCTTGGTATTCGTGAAACGCGATATCGCGTTTTGCGTGACTGCTCCGTGAAACGGACGCGCCGCGAAGAATCGACGAGATTCAGTTGACCTGAAACACTATAACGATGGAGACAGCCGCCAGGATATCGTTTCTTGCAACTGCCGCCACAAATAATGCGAGGAGTCGCCTCCGTTATCCCGGGGGGATTAAATTTATACCTTTTCTCTAATTTAATGGCGCGCCTCGCGTTTCGGATTCTCGCGCAATCATTATTTTGAATAAATGAAAGTCATTGGTATAAAGCGTGCGAACGAAAAGCAAGCAAAAAGAGGAAACTCGTGCTTAATTCGTAATAGGAAAATTTGATAAAGTGGGATAATCAAACGTTCTTGGAATATTTATTTAACAAGACAAAGAATCTCTGAACCCTTCGGGAACGATTCTTGATGTCTTGGATTCTTAATTTAGACATTCGTGTCTAATTCAAAATAATCTAACCTCGTGCAATCTATTTCGAAATTTTATCCTCAAGGAATTTTGTCCCTGAAGGTTTAACAAAATTACTATACTGGCTCACTATACTGCTCCCTTTCTTATCGTTACTCACAGTTCACTGTCTCCAGTGTCGCGTAGGCCTTGTGCAAGAAGGTTCTCCCGGAAAAACTGCAAACTCCAAGTAATTAAGAAAGTATTATCGAAATGTGCAAGAAGTGATTCAGCGACGATGTCGCCCAAAGTTCTCCGCGCTGATGCGAACGTTAAAAAATCTTCCTGGAAGCTTTCTTTCTTGAAAACGGAAAAAGCTTTCACGAGGTTTCGAGCACCGTGTACGATTGAAATTTGACCAAACAGGCAAAGTGCAAGAAGCGATTCAGCAATTATGCAAACGTTAAAAAATCTTTCTGGAAGCTGGGTCCTTTTTTGAAAACGGAAAAAGCTTCCACGAGGTTTGTAGCACCGTGTACGATTGAAATTTGACCAAACAGGCAAAGTGCAAGAAGCGATTCAGCACATATGCAAACGTTAAAACATCATCCTGAAAGCTTTCTTTATCGAAAATTGAAAAAGCTCGAGCAAATAAGCAGGCGAAATGCAAGAAGTGATTCAGCGCCGAAGTCACGATTCGAAATTCTTGGAGAAGTGGGGTTGTTTGTTGAAAATTTGAATCGGAAGAGTAGCTTCGTGCACTCGCGTTGGAGCACTGTGTACGATTGAAATTTGAGCAAACAAACGAGGCATCTACTTGGCGGTGTTCTCGAAACACGCAACAGCAACGCTGTCGAACAAAGAACGCTGTGGATCGGGGATGGCACTTTCTCGGCCATTAAACTGCAGGTGAACCATCAAAACATGTCAAACAAGTGTATCGGTGCATTTTCCCGCGACACAGCATTGAAACGTTCGACGCGCAAATAAACCGACCGCTTTCCCTTTCGATAACAATTTCGAATGGCTCCGGCGGCGGCGGCGGCTGCAGCCTAATATCGGTTTTGCTAAATCACACTCGACTCGTCGCAGTGGCACGACCGCGGACAATTTTCACGTTGCCAGAACGGTCGACGCTTCTCTGTTAACAAGTTTACTTCGTTTACGTGTTCGCGGGCGCGAAAATCGACGGAGACGACCTCCGACGCTTGAGACCAACGCTCCGCACAATCCAGTTGCCAAAGGTTTCTTCTGTCGCCGGAAGATAAGCGGAGGAATGTAATTTTGGAAATTGAAGCAGACTATCTCGGGCTTCCTCGTGCCCGGAAGTCTTGTCCCGCAGTGCCGTTTTTAATCATTTTTCGCCAACCGAGCAGACAACGTCTCGCGTATTCTTGATTTCAGAGAGATGGCTTCCTCTCACAGAATTTCAGACTGCACTTGATCACGCAAATGTGTATGCTTCTTGAACGATTCGTGAAGACGTGGCTTAGAAATTTTGTCGTCCACACAGGATTTTAGTCAATCGTGACTATTTATATTAGAATGTTTCTTTGATTTTACATAATCAGACTGTTCCGGGCTACTTAAATTCTTCCCACGTGATTTTGGAAGATATGACTTGATGATTTAGTTTCGCAGTAAGGATTTTATTTTTGTTTTAACCCTAGATAATATCATAGCGACTCCAATTACAAACACGAATATAATTGAACGCTTTTTATTTAGCAAGAAAAATATTTTATCTTCTAAAGAAACAGAATAAGTGAAAAGTGAAAGTTGTATTTGCTATTGAATTTATTAATTCAGGATTAGACGAGATCTCGAGTTAAATGAAGTTTGTTATACGATTTCGTGCACATGAATTCCATACTCCTTTTTATTCGCTCGAGAGACAAAAGGTAATGTTGTTACCTATTAATTAAAAATTAATGACATGAAAATCAAGGCTAATAATATAAACTACATATATCTACCATCGGCAAAATGAGGTAACAATATAGTAAGTTGGTTTACGTTTCGTAATACCGATATCTCTTCCTGGCCAAGCCAATATGGCGCGCGGGGATCAGATTTCTTCAGAAATAAATACTAAACTTGATAGAAAATCGCATAATTTATACCAGTTAGTTTCCCCATTTGTTTCATTTACAATGACCACAGCAATTTAATTAAAACGTACGAAAATATATTTCATTTAAGAGGAACTTTCATGGGAAGTCGCGTCGTTTTGTGAACAGTGTCATTTTTCCCCTTGGAATAAAACTCGTTCAACTTGGTGAGCATGCAGTCTTCCAGAAACACTTCACGTGTGTCCCCCATGTGGGTTAGACGTGTGTCATTCTTTTAATTTTTGTGGAAAGCACCAAGGTAGATGCAATCTAATATAATTGGATCAATAAAAGAACGATAATCGCAGCGACAAATTTTATAAACATTAATATACTGGCTGCTAAACTAGAGAAAGCTAATTCTTGAGGCAACATATATATTTTTACTGAAAGAATACTGTTTATTAGAGCTATATTTAATTCACGCAAGCTTATCAAACCAAGCGTGACTTGAACATAACTTGCACGACGTCCAACGTGTTAAGTGATCTCTGTAAAGTGAATTTCATGATTTTTTTATTTATTTATTTTCCCAGATAAGGAAATGTGAGAAATATCGTTGCTTTACTTCTTCGTTTTAGTATTTACAAGGGAAGTCAAAATATTTCGAAACTTGTGTCTAATACAACCCTATTTTTGGGTGAAATTAAGGGGTGAAAACAACAAATGATATTTTAAAAAAGTTGAAACGAAAGTCGTATAGTATTATTGTTTCTATCAAACTGTGTAAAAAAAATTATTTTGTTAAACCAATGAATTGTTAAACCCTGTATTTTGCAGTAAAATTACCTGCGAAATTAGTTAGACAACGGATCTTTATGCATTTATAGGAAAATTGAGTAGATGAAATTGAAAATTGTTGAAAAATTTTAAAAACTGAAAATGTCGATATATGATTTTTCCTCTATTAAAACATTCAATTTAGTTTCTATTTCTTGCAATCGATGCAGAAAATTTTTATTTTGCATGAAGATCCGCAGTCTATCGATTAATGTTGATTTCTGGTCGAATTAGATTGCGTCCAATTCTGATGACCGAGAACAGTGTCGGTTGAACTTGAAACTCTCGCATAACTCTTGTCCGATAGCGTGTTTCCCGGTGAAAATTGTGCAGACAGTTGAGAAAGTGGAAGTCGTTTGCGGATAGATGACAAAAATATCGCCGGGGCTCCGATACCCAGGTGGTGCAGTTTTATCAACGGCGTGTTCCCGACGTCTGCTGCTGTTTACCGTCTTTTTAGCGTGTTTGATCGACACAGTGGTATGACTATGCGGTGATATTAGTACTTAGTTCGGGGGAAACTCTAGTGGATTAATTCCGCGGCAGCCTGCTAGATTGCGAGCGTAATCACATCCGGCAAAACAACGCTACACCGCATGCCGGAAATACGACCTCGCAAAAATTGCACGAGCCCCGAGTATCAAAGTACTGCCTCCTCGCTTATATTTTGCCGATTTGTGCCCGACTGAATTCCACTTCTTCCACTCGCACGGAACAACTTTCTCAAACAGAAACGCTTTCAAGAGCCGGGGGATTTCGGAAACGCCTGTCAGCAGTTTCGCGATTTCAGAGTTCCGGACGTTTTATGAAGGAAGTACGTTTGCGTATCATGACAGTGAAAGGGTGTTAAACGTGATAGATCCTTACCCCATGGAAAGAATATATTGTACTTCTCGCCTATTGCGTTATAAAATCAGAATTAATGTTTCAAAATCCGACTGATATAGATATCATCAGCGGTGGAAATTAATCCGTGGCTCGCGCAATTAATTATAACTTTATTTTCAATCGAAATTGTTCAAAAACTTCAGAGATTGAATAGCTACTCGACGTATCATTTTCCTCGCAGCTACAGTAGTTAGAACTTCTTTGATTGTGTTCCAGTAGAAACAGAATCGCATGTCTATACTTAATTTATAAATATTTATAATAGACAAAATTCTATTTCGATTAAAAAATGACGGAAAACATTTATATTTAGTTGATTCTGTTTGAAATCAAGCTACAATTAAGACTCCACGATTCAAACAAATTTCATTCACATATTATTTATTTTTAAATTTAATGATGAGGGTCTTTATGCAAAATAAAGATTGTGTGCATCGATTGCCGAAGAAACACGAGCCAAACAAAAGTTTCTCTCTTCCTATAAGGATTTTATTAATCTGAAACCAATGTAATGATCTTAAACTGTTTACTACTTTAAATTGTTTCCACACATTTTTGTCACGAATGAAGAGAAACATAGCAGTCTTTATTTTCTTATGTATTCCGTGTCTTGATAAAAGCATTCATGAATTCAATCTAAGAAGAAATGATTAAATTAATTCTGTCAATCTGTAATCCACGTCAAGCAATTACTTCAGTTTGTTACAAGGGTTACTGCACGTGTCAACTTTTCAGTTCTTGTGTGATATTGAAAACTGTTCGCTTTCAAAAGACTTTGACGTAGACCTGGTAATTTTTGGAAAAATTATCCGAACGCTTTGCTGATTTGGCTGTCTTGATCAAAAAGATGAATAACGTGCTAAATAACATTTTAAAAGGATTTATTTCCAGACCGATGTTGACGAAACATATTTCACTCAGTTTAGTTATTGCAAAGCTTTGAATCTTCCACGATCACTCTGTATGAACTCGAGAAATGAAATTGCATTCGATATGTACTCACGAGTCCAAGTCAATTTAAATGCTTACATATCGTTTCGCAGGTTTCGAATAGTACTCTTAACTTATTACTGATTACACAAATTTCGTAAAATTTCGTTGGAATTTATCGCGTGATGCGAGAACAATAATATTTAATGATCAGACGAAAAATTAACATCCTATCACTGATTACACAGGTTTGGTAAAATTTCGTTGGAATTTATCGCGTGATGTGACAACAATAATATTTAATGAACAGACCAAAAATTAACAACACCATATCGAGATCGACAGAATTTCATATTTGAACTGCAGTGTTTTATACGTCTTGCAATTGCTGGTGATTTATTGGCTGGAACATTAAAAATGACAAGAACCATTTTTAAGCTTGTAAACAAGGTAATTTGTAATAACTCAGTCTCTAAAGTTAATAGGCAATTAAAATTTCTCGAAGCATTCACACTAGACACTGAAACATTTATGAAGTAATCTAAAGTTGCTGGCGCGAAAACTGAACTTTAATATTTTCATGGGAACGCGCTGTATATTGCGATTTTTCTCGTCGCTCTCGTTTTTTGTAGCTAAGATACTCGTAAAAGCTTCGGATCTCTTCGGTTTATGTTTGATTATACTTGGTAGTACCGCTTACATTTCTCAACCTGCTTATAAAGGGTTCCCATCTATCTTTCAAAGTATAGCTTTTCTTTTTCGAAGTACTCATAAAATGTTTGAAGCTATCCACGCAGATCCGAATCTACTCAGAATGTATTTTATCCTATCCCTGAATACATAAAAATGGTCGAAGGGCAACTCAATCTATGAGATGGTACAATTCAATGAGAACCCTCGGATATCGGCATAATATTATAGAATGTTAGATTATAGAATATTAGAAATATTTCTCTTGAAATGATCGCACAATTTTTAATTTGGTCTGTCGTTCTCTATAAAAACTATTGATTTATAGTTATGTTTAAAAGTTCAACAATCAAAATTAGTTTTAATGCTCAGTAAAATATGACAGTTAGGTTATACTTTTATATCTCACCCTTAAGGTGTGTACTTTTAGAATATTGATATTTAAATTATCTCCTAAATTAACAGCTTTCTAGTATAAATAAATTAATACGTTTTTATGGAGAAAGACAAGCTTCATCAATTATCCATGCCATTTTCATGACAAATAAGTTCCAAAGTTTGTAAGACACGCGTGCTATTTTATGGCTACCTGTTAACGTGTCTGTTCATGACATACCGTATCTACTTCATGCATATATCAGTGTGGCGTGCGGGACGAATCTTAATATTCGATTTCCTCGAAAACATAACCTCGGATGACAATATTCTATTCCACATTTTCGACTTATTTATTCAGGAACAGTTTATCCCCTTCTTTGCCACGCATACAAGGACATGCGGTATATTAATGTATCATATATCATTTACTATTTTACTTCTCCATTTGGAAATATTAATTGAAAGAATTTGCCAGCGTCAGTCTAATTTTGCCTTCATTCACAATTTTCTGTAAGTTGTTAATAGACTGCGGATCTTTATGCGGATCATTAATAAAATAACAGTCAAATTTGTGAAACAGTTACTTTTCGATGTTTTTTTCATTCAAACTGATGAGTTAACAGTTACATTAGGTTTTTGCGGTTATATGTTTCGCATTAAAAAAATAAAAGTCACCAAGTTTCGGACAAGCTATAAATAACAGAACAGTATAACTTATTTCGGGAAAACTGTGTCAAATTGACACGAGGGATGGATGAGGGTTAACCGCAGATAATTATAATAATAGAAAGGATCATCGTTGTTAAAAATGATTAATTAATTCTGTTGCTTACTTACTAGTACATGCACCCAGTATCTCGTTTCTCGATACAAAAAAGTACTTATAAACTTCATTCATGTCGCTATGCATACTCTTCCTTTCCCTTCTGTTCTCCAGGCTCGCATGGACACCACGCAATAAAATTACCCTCTCGCAAGCGTTATTAAGCGAATTCTTTTGTCGGTCAATTATCCCACATAACGAAGATTCTACCGTATTCCAATCAAGCCACCCCCGTCGTCCCAACAGGACGATCGTTCCCAGGGTTTTTGCAACCAGTTGCTTCACCTGTCGCGACGTCTTTTTTCCTCGCCCTCGGATCTGGTCGCGGCTGTTTCTTAAGAATGGCTATGGAAATGCCGTGGCTCGTCCTGCTAACGGATTTGATCTCATCCTCGTGGAGACGGCAGGGAATATACGTTTCTATCAGACGTTCAATAGCCGCGAGCCGATCGTAATTCTTTCTCTCGAGGTTAGACGGTTTTTGCTCCTAACGGAGATTTCCTTTCGATGATCAGCTCCGGGGCTTGATACCGGGGATATCGACCACCGAATACGTCAGGGAACTCCGTCGGTGTAGCCTTGTGCAGACCTCGTCGTCGACGTCGTCTTCTACCGGTTTCGTACGTTCCACGTGAAATCGATGGATTGACTGGCAATGCTTCAATCCTGTCGTAAATGATACCGCGCGCCCTCGCTACCGGCAGTTCCGTGGTATCTGGATAAATAGACAATTTCCGTAACGCGACGACGACAACGGGAACAAACATCGTTGCGCCCGGCAAACGCCATGCTGGGAATAATTTCGGTTTACGAGTACCCGTTTAATAGAACCAACCAGATAAAGGGTTCCGAGTCGAAGGAACGATTAGCAATCCACCAGTGAACGTGTTATCCTAACGACCGATAGAATGGGGATGAGAAGATTCCGCTTCACAGTCGCAAAAATATCTGACACCAATCTTTCAATCTGGATGACCGTTTTTATAGATCTTCACGTTTGAATGTTGAACGCGAATCTCAAAAATCAGCATCGCTCAATTTTTCAGGAATTTATTAGCAGACAGCGGATCAATTGCAACAAACTGGAGAGAAATAGAAATTTCTTTCATTTCTTAACTCTTTTCAGTCGGAGCTATTTTCACTTTATTATAATATTTTTCATTTGATGGATATAAAATTGATGAAAATGTGATTAATGATAGAGCTGGTAAAAAATTTTAAAATTAATTTATTCTGAGTGCTACAAATCAATTTTACATACAGTTAATAATTTTGAAAAGTCATGTTTTCAGATTTAAGAATCTACTCTGCAAAAACTGTGAAAACTATAAGAATGATTCTTGTGCACTGCGGTTCTGGAGACTCTCTCACATATAGAGTATATGTTTTTGTAACTTTGGAAACGGTTAAACGTGTTTAAATAGCGTTTAAAGAGACTCCTTTAACGAGCAAATTTTCTCGGACATTCTATTTATTTTGAAAATTAAAGGCCCGAGGTGAAATGTAATTACAATTTGGGATACAACAGACCTTCTTCCCCCGGGAAATCGTTAAAATAGAACGCAGATTTAGTTTTGAATTGAATAAAAGATAAAATGACGATTAAACCTAAGTTAGCAAACGTTTTTTAGTTTTATTTATTAGTGTGCTAATATTTGTGAAATTTTAGAATTGAATGTTATTACTGCAATTATTAGAACTATACTTTGTCCTTAATTATTTCTTAATAGAAAAAGAACATCAATATTCAGTGTACGTCTATAGTTACTTTACTACTTCAATATTGGTAACATGAAAGAGTTAACCCTTTGCAATCGGAGCTATTTTAACTCGAAAATTAAACATTTCTTCCGACCTAGAATAATTCCATTGTATACGTTTCTATTTTATTTTATGAATATAAAATTGATATAATACCTCATACAATACTTAAATGTGTAGTAATTGATTAGATATCAACATATTTATTAGGTTGTTGCGTATGAAATGTCCGATTTTTAGCAGTGACATTAAACAAACGCAATTTTGTACCCAATGTGTTCTATGTACCAAGTGTCTTGATTGTATTGCGGTAAAAATAAGTTATTATGGTCATTTCTCATTTACAAGATTGCTATCTTGATTTTGTAGTTCTTTTCACTATCAACACCTAGTACGTTAATTAATCACCACATTTTGACTAAAAACTTCATGCTATGGTCAATAAGTTATTTTTCCAGATATATAAAAGGAATAATATTATCCTTATATGGATCGCATTTGTTGTTAATACAGAAATATTAATGCTTTCAGCGCAAGGTTCGATCAAATTTTTGCTTAATTTACAAAGCAATTTTGCAAACTGGCGGAGTATATAAAAGGAATACACGACAGTCGCGTTGATTGACGTTGAAATAAACTTTATTTAAAAGTAAAATTATACCATAAATATAAAACTATAAAAGTAACTGGCACGTGGTTGCCTTATAAAAATGACAATAATTAATTTATTTAGACTTTGCGCGGTTCTTATTATATAATATGTGCTCCAATAAAGATATTTATTAAATCATTCCTTATGAAGGCATCTTTATTATTTCATTAATTGTGAAATAGAAAATGTAGAACTGATCATTTGACCGATCGTGGTATGTACGTTTAGTGTATGATTAGCTTTGTGCCTCAAAGTTTTATATAATAAACTTATAGACTGTAATAGCATCTCTTGGTAGAAACGATTTATAAGAGTTACATTCTAAAATATATTACAATTCATATGCAACAACCTAATAATAATGTAAACAATATTGTGAATAATGATATTTTAGTGGGTTAACACTTTCAAGTTGGTATTTTGAATGACTTCGAAGAAAATAGCTGGTATTCGTCCCACCCTATGTAGTATCCGCTCCAAATCGGTTCGACTCGTACCCTAATTGTGCACACATCAAACCTAGAGAAATCAGGAGGACGGAATGGCGATAAAGATATGGCTGGCCAATAGGCGGACCTAGAGATCACGGGTTCGAGTCCCTGGTCCTCTTTCCTAGGTTCCCTACATTATTACTGCCGTCATAAAAAACGCGTCTCCCTCTGCCGTTGACGTGGCACTCGCACGAAGAGAGAAAAAGATACCAGGGACGACAAAATACAATAGAATCGGTTCAACGAACTTCTAAAGGCTCCCTGAATGAATCTTCTCGCACATTTTTCATAGGTGCTCGCCTTCAATAAGAAAGTTCAAGAAATAGTGAACACACTGGGTGCTCGAAAAGTTTCGAACCAAATAGAATTCTATTTTAAAGCTTAACACTTTTACTTTCATAAATTATCATTCATTTTTACCTAAGATAGCTTTACATGGTATGACAGGTAGAAAACTGAAGATGTGTTTTCCGTCAAAAATGCTACCAATTGAAACATCTCCAAAAACATTAAAAAACTTTTTCGTGAATGAATCAACGATACGTTCGAAGATTAAAGCCACTTTGCAACGACGTAAGTTTACATAGATCTCGACACTTCGTTAGACAAACATAAATAACATTCTAGCGCGTAAACACCGGGAATGTGACGACTGTTACACAATTTAATGTAAATGCAACAACTTCTTACATGTTTGTATCGGCTACTACGTCAGCCAGCAAAGTTAGCGTGAACCTTAGGCAACTGCCTATATTTGACTTCTAAATATTGACTCACGAAATCGATGTTAAAGTTTCTTTACCTCACATCTACAGACTGCAAACATCTAATACTTTTTAAACCAATACCATTGCAGTTTTTAGCAAAGCTGCGTATTTAAACATTTTATTCATTTTTGTACTTGCACATTTCTGATATCAGTTTATGGATTTCATGGTAGATTTCGTTTTCGTCTGATAAGTTTATCAAGAAAAAGAATGGACAAATTAATCTTTTCAGAAATAGTTGTATTTTCTGTTCAATAAATATTTCTTAATCACTTTTTGTTCATTATTATGTGCTATAGACACGAGAGTACACAATACCTAATATTTTGTTACCTAACAATATTTACATTTTCGTTCAGAAGCTGTATAATTTATTAACATAAAATGAACTAATTGCCCATGCGCGTTCTCACATTTCTCAATCAATTTCTAACTACCTCTTCTTTTTATCAAACATTATCATCCCTCAGACTTTCTCTCTCATTCTTTCATTCCCACGTCGATAAAATTAACTTCCGACATTCTGCAATTAATTATCGTCCTTCAGACTTTCTTTCTCTCTCATTCTTTCACTCTCACGTCGATAAAATTAACTTCCCACATTCTGCAATTAATACGGACAATTTTTATTTTGCATAAAAATTCGCAGTTCAATTATAAAACATCATTGCTACAGTTCGAGTATAATTGGAAACGTCGATAGAAACAAAATATACAGACACTTTTTATTTTTCGGAATTAATTTGCGAAAATTCCAACAAAATAAAAATTCGTTTCCTCTAGTAAAAAATCGGTAATAATCAAAATAAACTATAAAATTATTCTATTTAATTTGTACCTCTGTGAAACTACTCAGCATCCAAATCTTTAAGTCTCTACTAGAATCACGTCCCGATGAATCCCCACTAGAAGTGTCCTTTCGGTTCCTGATGGCGCTAATTCTTCTTGTAAAGTTGTCGTTCGAGAACTATTCGAAAGGAATAATTCTCCGCGACTGGTCAGAGATCTACGGCGAAAAATGTACGAATCTCTTATCGATCGTCGAATTTAGTAGAACAAGGTTAGGCGAACGAATATGCTTCTGAATTCCATTTGGTTGACACAGTACTGCAAAACCGGTTAGATCGTTCCTCCGAAAACTCGGGCCATATCTTGTGCAAACATTTTACGTGCAAACACGACGCGATGTAATTGGAGTGGCATTGCTTGTACAGAAATGATTCTCAATAACGCTATCCAATTACGAGACATTATTATCAATGAGAGATCGCTAGCTGTAATTGTTATTGTTAACCTCCGGGTCATTCAGTCGTCGGGCGCGGCCTCTAATTAAAGCTTTAAGCATGTTTCATTTGGCTAAAGTACTTATTGATATTGCATATGGGATGATTATATGTATAACTAACCGGTAACACAGAAGGTGCGGCGTTGTTCGCGGCGTGTTTGAAATGGTGACTAATCTCGACGCAGAAATTATATCAAAATGGCGATCCGTGACGCACGAAGCTTCGTTTCGAAGAGAATATTAACTAAAACTTTGCTGATCATTATCCCAACGTCGCCTATTTCTAGTTACAATAAATATTCATACTGGTCAACTCAACTGCAATTGTTTTTTCTAGAAACTAAAATTTTTCTAGAAATTAAAATTTTTCTAGAAACTAAAATTTTTCTAGAAACTAAAATTTTTCTAGAAACTAAAATTTTTCTATTCGTCTTCAGTATCCTAATTAAGCTCTCTTTTTAAGGAAAACAATTCTTTCACTTTATGGCAAATTTATTGGTTGTGGCAAAATTTGTATAAATTGATTGAAAAGTCACTTAGTTGAAAGTTAATTTATATGTAAAGTAGAATTGCATTTAACTCTTCCATGTCTTAAATTTTCTAATTTTCTCAAGGTTTTCATACCCCATGAAAGCACAGATTTCTTCAGGAATGTTAAGATGTAACAAGACGCGTTTTTCGAACTAAGAAAAGAATATATTGCCACGCATTTATAACGTCATGGTTTCTTATTGCATTGTAAAGAAATTCCTCCCGGAGCATCTTAAAGCATTTATTAACGCCATTCATAAGACCGCCATTATTTCCAAGTCACTGCGCTTTTTAAATGCAAAAATAGTGGAAAAATTCCCCGCGAAATTGTTCCAACATTTGAACAGTTCCAGCTGCGGTCTAAGATCGAGTAATACTATGCAAAAGAACAATACCACTGGACAGCAACCCACATCTTTTGTTTAAGTTTCGTCACAAAGTTGCTTGTGAATTTTAGCAGCTCTATTGTTTTTGGTTAACAAAAACAGGATCGTAGGTCCTTCCAGTTTGTCGGATTGTTTATTGTAGCAGGGATTGTAAATCACTCAGTGGAAATCTGGCTGCAATTAAACGGTCGACTTTCTACTGAATAATGTAAAGATATAATGTATGCACGATCCTGCATCGTATATCCAATCGACAGCGATTTTAGAACCGGTCGTATTTTAAACTATCGACCTGAGTATTTCCTAGCATTCGTATGAATTTGTACTGGGCAATCAACGTGGTTTCGTTATTGGTAATTAATGAACTCCAGGTATGCTTCTTTAAAGAGGCTTGCTGGTATCTCGTTAATAGATATTTCTGAATGAGAACTATTAAACGTGTGGCCCGCATGATGAGGAAATCGATTATCAATGTGATAGAAGGAACCTAACCTATAAGGTGTTATTATCATATCTTCAAGTCTTGAAAAATCGCTTTTTAAAGATCAAAATGAGATATTAAAAAATCTTTTAGTAAGTCACTCGGCTAAAATGTTTCAGTATTCAACCTGCAATTCAAACGATAAAGAGATATCTTCAAAGTTTCAAGTGAACCAACAAAAAATTTAAGAAAAAGCTTCAAGCTGCATTTACTATTGTATTGTGTACTGCATATTTAAACGGGACTGCGTTTTAAAGCTCAAAGAATTCTCCATTCTACGAACTTGTTCGTAACAATTCCCGAAGACGTTCGCTACTGAAATTGTAAGAGAACAGGATTTCGTCGGAACAATGAATCTTTACATCAAATTTAAATTTATATCAAATTTAAAAGCATTAATGTATTGGTTTTAACTTGTTAATATGTTTAAAAGAAACAAGAAATACTTGTTTTTGGCTCCTGGTCATCATACACACGCGGCGAACATAACCTCCAACCTCAGTGCTGCCAACTCTCGCACCTTCAAACTGATGCATACCTACAATGACTCGAAATAAAAAGGACGATAACTTTTTAAATATTGTACTATACGATTTGAACTTTTTTTGGGAAGCTAGAGCAATTAGTTTACTACAGGATGTGAAAAGAAATTTTTCCAAAAATTGCAATTGATCGAAATTCTAGAAAAAATATTGAAAGTTGCACTTTACAACTTTTTTATGTGGGCCTATATCGAAAATTTAAAAAATCCGAATATTAATTCGAGTCGCTGTACGTCTTACGATATGAACAAACCAACAGTCTGACGTGTCGTATAATGCAAATAAATAAATAGATAAACTCATTTTAACACGAGAAATATCTCGATAAAATTACTCGTTCTAAACTCATTAGAGAAATGATTTTACAGTCGACGTCTGACGTCACGTAGCGTGTAGATAAATAAATAAACTAGTCTCAACGCAAGACATGCCTGGATCGAACCCTTTCTTGACTCGTTTGAAAAATGATTCTATTAGGTTGTTGCATATGAACTGTCCGATTTTAGAATACACATCTTGTAAAACGTTTTAATCAAGAAATGCTATTACCATTTACAGGTTTATTATACAGGGTATCCCAAAAATGTTGTACCTCGTTGAATGGGGTGATTCCTGAGGTTATTTGTACTAACTTTTTCCTTTGCAAAAACGTTCTGCACGTCTTTTTTAAGGAGGTATTACCAAAGTTGTGGAGAATAACATTTTCGCAGAGGAAGAATTTACTTCAAAAGACTTGAAAAATCATCCCTTTCGAGGAAGTACAGCATTTTTTGGTTACCCTGCATACAACTTTGAGGCACAAAGATAACCCTTAATATTCTATCTTCAATTATAATTAATATGTCCTGTATTGCTCTTATACAGTATGTGATTTTATGATTTTTAGTCAACATGTGGTGATTAACTAACGTACTATTCGTCGATGGTAAAAAGGACTGCAAAATGGAAATAACAATCTCATAAATGAAAAACATGGATGACCAAAAAAATCAGTCTTTACCGTAATACAATCACGAAACTTGAAATTCTTTTCTTGAAATTCGAATACTTTGATTACATTGGTGTTCACTTTGATCAGTAAGTTCATTTAGAATACCAGTTGAATTTGTTTAATGTTACTGTTAAAGATCGGATATTTCATATGCAACAACCTAATAATAAATTTGTATAATTCCATAAAACAAAAAGAATTTTTTGAATTGTATAATTTTAGCAGTAGCACCTTGACGATCAAAATAATGGTGAGATAAAAATCTGGAGCAAGTCACTTTCGAGCCGTCTGCTAATTCCAGTGTTAATCATCCGTTCGAAGGTGGCTGAGCACACGAAATGTGCGCGATTACAAGCGTTGGGGGAAGGATTTTCGCAAGTTCGTTGAACCGATCCAGCCATATTTTGCCACTATCCGTTGGTTTTCCTCTCATGCGAGTATCGGGGCGCGGTGAATTCCTCGTGAAAGTATCTCGAAATGATATTATCGCGAAGAAGCCGTCGAGATTTTATCGGCGCACTTACTCCCGACTGAGATGTCTCCGCTTGTCTCTGTTTCACCTTTCCCGACATAGGTCGAAGAAAAATATTTTCGAAGCAGCCTCGTCTCGGCTATGGCCTTGATACATCCGTGCTGATTCTGAAGTGAGGTCGTTAAACGGAACTGTAATTGGCAGGGCTGCGAACGTTTAGGCTAATTCACAGTTGTGCACACTTGTACATACGTGCCGAAAGGAACAGTACATTTTGTCTCCTTCGCTAAAAGGACCTTTCGTTCTGTTCTAACATTGAAAGCATGTCAGAAATATTTTATTTACTTTTACCCTCACGCAGCGGATCATTTTCTCGTAATTTATACTTACAGTGACTCCCATGAGTATTCGTACGCCCTTTAAAACAGAATAACTTTTTTATAATTGTATCAAACGACCTGATGTTTTGTAAGCAATTAGAAGCATTGGTTTACTAAATGATCTACAAAAAAGATTTCCAAATATATTTTCAAAATTTAAAATATATATTTTGTAGATCTATGTTATTGTTATACACATGCTGAAAATTTCATCAAAATCGATTAACATACCCAAGAGCTACAAGTGGTTAAATGTGGTGAAAATCATAGTTTCTCGCGACTTTTGATCAGTTTCTGCTTAAAATCCACAGAATCGTAAATCTTTCGATGCGTTGAAATTTTCAGCATGTGTATAACTAGAGAGTGTATAGATGTACAAAAAATATATTTTAAATTTTCATTAAGGGCCCAAATAAAAAAGTTCCAAAAAATGCTTTTTTTATTTTTGCATGCATTCTTGTAAATTGTAATTTTTGGAAAATCTTTTTTGCAGATCATTTAGTAAACCAATGCTTCTAATTGCTTACAAAACATCAGGTCGTTTGGTACAATTATAAAAAAGTTATTCTGTCTTAAAGGGCGTACGAGTACTCATGGGAGTCACTCTATACTTATGTTTGCTCCACGATAATAAAATTGAATTCACATATTATAAGATGTGCTTGAATAAAGTTTACTCAGGCATATAATAAAAACTTCTGGTAAAACTTAAAAGTTCCCGAATTTCAATAATAAAACCGACGACAGTCTCGGGCAAACAAATTTTAAACGGCCGCGTTTCACGGCTGTGGGTTCGAGCATTAAGCAAATTCGTTTCATTTGGCGAAACAAAGCAGAAAATAGCAGACCTAACGCAGAACAATAATCTGCTTCAGACTGTTGTTCATCATAATACGGCTTAAGTAGTTTGATGAAGCGTAAATACGGGCCGAGGACTGTTACGAATTTTGTATGGGAAACACGAGAGGTTAACGGGGTCTAGTGGAATGAGTCATTTGTGGTCAGACAACCGCACGCCGACTGTAAATTCAGGCTCCCGTGGAAGTTCCGCGTAACAGTTTTTGCCCGCAACAATTGCACTGTCAAAATTAACGCATGCTGGCGATAATACCGGCCGGTGCGCCTCGGTTTAATTAATTTCGGAAAAAAGAAATGGAAGAGAAAGCGGCTCGGGAGGGGAAGGGCTCGGACTTTCTACGTTAAACGGTGTCTTTTAATTAGAGAACGTTAATCGGTCGCGCGATCAGCGTGAACTCGTTCAACTCCGCAAATTATCGCGAGGCAATGCGAACATTAATAGCGCGAGTTCGATTCGCTTATTACGTATTCGCCTCGGCTTTAGAAATGGAAAAACCGATACGAAAAGTGCTGTTAAACTGTCATTAACGGAATGTCTGTCATCTGAACGATCCCGCAAATCTGTCAGCCGCTCCTTGCTAGAGAACACTCGATCGAACCGGGGCGCAAAGGTGGAAACGCTGGATAGACATACTGCATGCTAAACATTTTGGCCTCGCAAGGTCGTTCCCTGGAGCATGAATGACGTTATAAACTACTTTCTCTCACGGCGCACTCCTATCTAGCATAAGTTCCGAGACTTAAAGACCTTCCCACACTTTGTCTTCGTTCAACGTCTCCTTATATACAGGACGGTTCGTAATTCGCGATACAGCCGGTGAGAACGCGTTTCTCCTTTCAAAATAAAGAAGGGTTATCGAATTATTTTCTGAGCGATTTTAACACTGTCTACCATAAATCTATTAATCCTCTAGTGCATGAGTCGAACGTACCTAATTTTCCGTTTGCATTTCTTCTAAGAACTCGGAGAATTCCGAATGAAGACATACATTGAATATATTATGTAATATAGAATATTGAATATATTATGTAATATAGAATATTGAATATATTATGTAATATAGAATATTGAATATATTATGTGATATAGAATATAGAATATATAATATTCAATATATAATATTGGATATTATAACTTGAATATATAATATTGAATATTATAACTTGAATATATGATATTGGATATTATAACTTGAATATATAATATTGGATATTATACCTTGAATATATAATATTGAATATTATACATTGAATATATAATATTGTATATGTATATAACATTGAATACGTACTATAGAATATATTATATCTTGAATATATAATATTGAATATTATACATTGAATAAATTTGAATAAATTGTAATTGAATAAATTGTAATTGAATATTATATATTGAATGTGTTATACATTGAGAATATATAATATTGAATATTATACCTTGAATATATAATATTGTATTATAACATTGAATATGTACTATTGAATATATTATATGTACTTGAACATATAATATTGAATATTATACATTGAATAAACTTGAATAAATTGTAATTGAATATTATATATTGAATGTTATACATTGAGAATACAATATTGAATATTGTAATTGAATATTATATATTGAATGTTATAAATTGAGAATACAATATTGAATATTGTAATCGAATATTATATATTGAATATTATAATTGAAGAAGAAGATTATACAATATTGTACAATATACGTCAATGATTTATGAAAACCGTAGAAAATGATTCGGATCGGCATAAAATATAATTTTCCATAAGAATTTATCCATATTTTTCCAGAGGCAAGTCCGGTTCGTGAAAAATTTCAGTTAAATTCGAGGGTAAATAATGAAACGAGAAGGAATGCGGGAAAACTCGATTGCTTCTTGAAACTAACAAGAGATTAAAACGATTGCGGTCAGGTTGCATTTGCGTTTGTGCAACATTAGCATATTTATGAGAAGGGAATATTCAGCGAGGGATTTAATCGATCTTTCGCAAGCAATACGTATATTGACGA
This sequence comes from Lasioglossum marginatum, assembly GCA_028455795.1. NCBI lineage: Eukaryota > Metazoa > Arthropoda > Insecta > Hymenoptera > Halictidae > Lasioglossum > Lasioglossum marginatum. The sequence continues at coordinate 4,452,529 of CM052254.1, read as the reverse complement.
CGCTGTGTCCGTTCGAATAATTAATCTGACAGTAATTTGGAATTGAATTTCAGAAAGTTTCACCACAACCGCTATTTGTGCTGTGAGAAGTCTTCTACAGTCCCTCACCAACTTTAACGAGAATTCCGAGGAAATAATCTTCTTTTTATGTTTCGATGTTGTTCGAATACTTGTTATATCAAGAAAGTGTGATAGCAAATTCTATAAAAAATAGTTTAACAAGTGACACAAGAACTCGATATATTTCGTTATATTAACACTAAACCTATCGAGCCTTAATTAACTGATACATGTTCCCTTATAAAACTGACAAGATTGATTTTATTTAGACTTTATGCGGCTCCTATTGTAATACGTGCTGTACTAAAGATATCTATACAATCATTTCTTATAAAATCATTTTTATTATTTTAATAATTGTAAAATAAAAAATCTGGAACCTGTCATTTTGACCAGTAGTGGTAGGTTTAGTGTTAATGTTGCATACTGTAGAAAGTGTCATAATATCAACGTGAACGGAAGGCGAAATTAATCTTTGCAGATGAACGCGGTAAATGTAGGTAAAATATGCAATTCGTTGATAAGTGAGTAACATGTGGAAATTCATTTCAAGTGCCGTCTCAAGAATTCGCCTCTGGAGTGTAGTCCTTGAATTTAATAACTCAACGACGAGATATAGTCCAACTTTATAATATTGCCATATATTAAATTAACAAAGTCAACGGCAGCTAATTGCCGTGAGTATTTAACGAGTATACATTTCAGTATTATACTTCGTACCGTTTCATACACGAAATCTGCTAACAATATTTATTATTATTTGAAAAACATTTTCGTTGTTTCCTAATTTTTCATTTTCTCTGTAGGCAAACAGTTTTTACTCAATAATTCTTTACTCTATAATTTAGAGTCCTAGGGTTTTAATCCTCACATTGTGCTCATTTGCTTGTCAAAAGATGTACATACAGGAAAACATGATCATTTTTCAGACGGTAAACTTACAATAAACTTATAATAAATTTTTTATATAAAAAAGGTAATTGGAGAACCCATTCCGGTAATTTCCTTAACTCCTTCCCCTACAATATCGTGTTCGACTCGTTATGAAGATTCTGAACAGAGTCTAATAAATATGTATGCTACTAATTTTCTTTAAATCGAAATTAAAATTCTACTTTGATTTTGTTCATGTACAACTATTGAAGAATATATAAGCATACAATAAATATAAAGTTTCTTCTTTTTTAGGAAATTATACGAACTACAAAAAAGTTCTAATCACTGAAACCGTAAAATAAATCGTAGGGCAAGGGGTTAAAAAAGGGTTTAGCTACAACTGTTTCAAAAAGTTCTGTCACACAGAAAACCAAAAAATTAAATATCCCTTGCAGGATCATGTTGACTCGAGTATATTTCATTACGTTACGTTTGTTTATCGGAATAATTCAGTGAGCTGGTTTTCACGGCGTTGAATAAAGAATTTCAAAAGAGAAAGAAACCACTTAAGAAGATTAAAAGAAGTCTAGTTACATTTGATCGGAGAGAAGAAGTTCCTCGGTCCTGGAAGCTCGAATGTAGAGCCTCTTGGTTGACTTTCGTGGAATTAACGAAACAACCATAGTAGCAGGCGACGCGATCGATTACCGTGGAATGATGATTCCTTTGACGACAGCATTACTCGCTCGGAAGATTGAATCCAGTAGCTGGATGTTCGCTGGATGCATACTGCGGGATAGATCGGGATCGATTTGCCTGGACACCAGAGAAGAAGCTTCGCATGCTTGCGGCCGGTCAGCTCTCTAACCGCGAAGAGAGGACCTTAAGTGATTGTCGACCAGCGATATGTCCTTTGACCACGACCGGACCAATCTCGTGAGAAGGATATAATCCGTATAGCATGGTATGATTCGATTAGAATCGATCTTCCCTCCGATCCCCCTTCTGGCGTGCATCTTCGATTACGTTGGTCTTTGAGCTGCTGCCAGACGTTAATAGAAAGCAAGGAAACCTCGCTACCTTGAATAGGGTGAAAGTGAACGAAACCAGAGGTTGTGCGCACGGTGCGTTCGAATTTTTCCAAGATCAGGCACGCGATACGAACGCCCTGGAACACGTTTATGCGATACGCGAACGCGAGTCTGGCGAACGGCTCTTGATATTAGTATTTTGAACTGGGTATTATGAATCGCAAAGTCGATTTCGGTACGGGAGAATGTCGATTATTCGAACTAATTGGCAGACAAATCCGCACGGATAAGTGGTTTTTCGGGTTATCGGCCTGAGAGAACTAGGGGGAGCATAATAGACCCATTGGAAATTAAAGAATTTTCTAACGTGGCTATTTGATATGCAAAATACCTATTTAGGAATGCAGTACAAAACGTGAATTAGACACTCTTAAATATCAGGCAATACATTAACCTTTTGCATTCCTTTGTTGAGTGTGACTCGACATCGGAGAAAGAAAAGTGTAAATGAAACAAATTATTTATTTAATTTCTTATTCTTTTTCCACAAATATAAATTGCAACAAAGTTTGAGAGCTATGTTTAATATAATTAGTAAAGAAAATTGTTTAAAATAAGTAGCAGTCAAGGAACAAATAAAACACTTAGAATAGTAGGCAGTTGTTAGCAACAAAATTGAAAAATGATTCGGAGTGCAAAGGGTTAACTCAATCCTTTGCTGTATGATTTTTTAAAAAGCAAACAAGAATACATTTACTTTAATGTTAGTATTGATTGCAAGAGAATAGCATTTTATTTCGTCCTAAAACAATGGCATAACATTTATATTTAGTAGATTTGTTATATGTAGACTGCGGATCTTTATGCATTTATGAAGAAATTGATTGAAATATAAAACAGTAACAGATTAAAAAAACTTAAGAACACTGTAACGTTGTTTTTAATGTAACAAAGTCATCAAGGGATGAAATCAATTTTTATTTTTTTCCTGCTTCCCACAATCAATGCAGAATATTTTTATTTTGCGCAAAAATCCGCAGTCTAGTTATATGACAACTTTAATTAACCAACAGATGCTGTAAAACTGTGATTACTACCTAATCTTGTATTTAATTCTAGAGCTCTCTCTTTAATCTGATAATTATGTACCAGAAATTCGTTCTTGTAAGAGCCTTTCATACATAGTCTGATCTAATTTATCATCATTTGTTACTTTCAAACTTCTACCGGGACGAAAATTGCTGCTATCCAAGTGCCTTTGAAAGTCTAGTAACTTTGATCAACTAGTTTTAATGTTACTAACTGTAGAATTTCCAACATTATACTCTTTGGTTAAATTAAACGTACTTTCATGCTTTTCTAAAAGAAATATCTCATGTATCTCCCACTTTCCGGACCACTCTTTTTCTTTTAACATTTATTTCTAGAGCTCGTATTGCTTCAAAATCAATGCATTACCTCTAATAATCGATCAAAATTATGAATGTGATTTTGAAACGAATTATTTGAGCGTATGTTAACTACAAAAAATAGTAATGTACATTACATTAAACAAGTATGGAGTTAATTATATTTTAGAAAAATGTTAAAAATCGTGAATGTGATTTTCAAACGAATTATTTGAGCGTATATTAAATACACAAAATAGTAATGTATATTACATTAGACAAGTATGGAGTTAATTATATTTTAGAAAAATGTTAAAAATCGTGAATGTGATTTTCAAACGAATTATTTGAGCGTATATTAAATACAAAAAATAGTAATGTACATATAATACATTAGACAAGTATGGAGTTAATAATATTTTAGAAAAATGTTAATAAAACGATGGATTGCTCTGTTTTACTAACAAAATAGTATACTGTCTATGATATTGATAGTAGCAGAACATGCACATAGAAAATAATTGGTATTATGATTTTTCACTGAAACGGAAAATTAGAGAAAAGGTCCGGTTTATGACTGACCCTCGTAGAAAAGATCTGATTCTCAACGGCCGTGAGTTTTCCTCGAAAAGATTGAGCCGACGTAAAGAACGAACGAATTTTTCACAGAGGTATTGCCACTATCTAATACGCGTTTTCCTCCGTTCCTTCCGATAAGCCCTTTCCTAGGATCCGAAGTAGGATGCGATAAGTTATGAAGCGCACGTGAGCTCGTCGAAAAGGATGGAGCAAAGGCCAAGAGCGTAGAATCGACGAGGGAAAACGCGAAAGGGCACGCGAGCGAGCGAGCTTCGGCCAGCGAGGGAAGAAAAGCTCGGGGAAACTCGGGGAAACTCGGGGAAATGGCCTACAGACTTCGCCACTCGCCTCGCTTAAGCAGAACGCCAGGACGTCCACGGCAACGATATTTTCCCGGAGTTTTCGTCGTGAAACATGAGATTCGTGCCTCGTTAGTGAGCAGATATCGCACAGAGCTCAAACGGTTCGACAAGCATTCAGGCAACAACCAGAAGAACCGTCGAGCACGGCTACGAGATTCGAGAAGTAATGAGAAAGTTGGCTGGGATCGTTAGCAGGAACGAGATCAATGTCGAAATAGTGAAATTCCAAGCGTGAATACTCGCACGAATTGAAAAACGAAAGAAGACCCCGAATACCTTCGCGGAAACTTCACAGCTTTATAGAATATTTAGATTTTTACCGAAAAATTGCAGAGGATGTTCGCTTTTCTCGAGTTCGAAAAATGTCTTGCAATTTTCAAAATAAAAAACAATTGTTAGTATATCAGTAATGAACAAATACAATTTATCATTCTCCGAAGATTTTTAACACATAAATGCATAAACATCCACATTGTACTTCCAACTACTTTAAACGATTTGGAACGTAAGAAGTTTTGTTTGCAATTAAACATTAAGGCTGTATATAACATAAAATTAATATTGTTTCAATATAATGGACACAAGGAAAAGCTGTGGGTAATTAAAAAGTTGGACATATTGGAATAACATTGTTCTTTGATGTGAAGCTAACTCAGAATTAATTCACTAGCCAATGCAATATTTTAATAAAATCATGTTTGAATCAGATAGTAGAAAGATCGAGAAATACAGATTCTTTGAGAAATTTGTGGAAAACGATTATATAATAATTCACTTATTCCAGCATCTGTCAACATTACGTCACACATCATGGTCTTCCGCTACCCAGGACGTGTTTCAGACATTTCTAGTTTCCTAATCTCTAAAGCAAAACAATTAGAACCTTTCAACAGCGTACATCAAGAGAATTTCCGGCAATCAGAGTTGGACTGCAACAAATAATTAAGTTTAAACTTGAGGCAATTGGGATTTCTTTAGTTAGTGCGAGAAATCGAGCTCTGAGATAATTTAGTCAGTCCACAAGTCAGTTCTTGTTAACTTATAAAGTGGGTTTATGTAAACAAATTTTGGTCCTTCGAGTTCGCTAATTGACAGCGCAATACTTCGCGAGCTTGAAATATTCAAATTCTGTTACTCGAATAATCTGCGAATAACAATTCCGAATGAAATAAGTTTCCAAATGAAGAAATTTTTCTATTTTCTAGAAGAGAATCTGAAATGATTGAGAATTGTTAGGATATAGTGATCTCTCCTGATTGGGATGTGATTCAGCGATCGAAATGCAATGATCAAAAGATGCTATCATTTACAGCATTGAATAAGCAGCTTCGAATTAATTCGTATAATCCAAGTCTAATGCAATGTGTCATAACTTATCCTGAATAGACATTCGTATTGACGTTCGGGACGCCTAAATCACTATTCATTTGCGATGATTGTTATACGGCAAACAATAGAATCACGATAATCCAACACCTAATAATCTGACGTCGATGAACGATTTCATCAACCATATATCAACGCTAGTCTTCCTTCGCATAATGGGAATGCAGCTATAAAACTGCAAATAATAATATAAATATTGCGAAATTTCAATTCTGTACTTTAATGGATTTTAATTGCACTAGCTATTGATAGCATCACTTGGATAATTATATACTATCAGGCCTCACTTTATGCTAATTTTATTTTAAGAAGTTAATATAGAATGTAAATGCACATAAAGGCAAAATTTATATTACAATTGTATTTGCATAAATTTATTCATACAAATGTCTATTATCAAAAAATTAAAGCCACAGTATGATCACAAAGATTATTCGCGTGATTTTATAATGAAAATTAATCGGTTGGGATGAAGCAATTATAATTTAAATGCACCGTTGGCTCGCGTAGGAATTATTAACACACCAAAATATGAATGTAACAATATTCCAAATATTAATCACGTTGTTCACCGATGCCGTCTTTGTAATTCAAAGCGCGCAGAGTTAATTAGCTAATTGCTAAAACATGTATTTCAACTATTATTACATCTGGAAAGGTTAATTGTGGAACGAAATATCACCGTTGGTTTACGTATTTAAAGCATTCTAAAAAATTCATGTATATTGTCAAAATCTTGTGCGAGTCAAAGAAGAAGAAATGATTTTCTTTTGTGAAACTTTTCTCAACAAAACATCTTTCTGATTAAAACGAGACCAAACAGGACACAATTCGGAGCACATTTACTTCTTTTCGTTTTCTTCCTCGATTATCCGAACCGATGACATTTGAATTTCCCAGTGTGCGAATAATAATTGTATATGTCAGTAAAGAATTAATCTAGCTATGTTCTACTGATCACAATATTATTATGATTTCAGCGCACTGGTTCGATCAATTGTTATTTAACCGTTTGCACCCGTTTAACTGGAAAATTAAACATTTCTTCTGATCTAGAATATTTCCATTCCCTATGATTTTTGAAACTTTATGGATATGAAATTGGTATAATATCTCACACCATACCTAAATATTTAGTGATTAATTAGATACTGATATATTTATTAATGTAAACAATATTTTGAATAATGGTACAGCAATTTTTGGTGGTGCCTCAGAGGGGACAACCGAGTGCAAAGGGTTAAGACACTATTTGCAAATTACCATAATAATTTTTACAATAGCAAGTAGGTAACAATTTTCTCCTTTTCTTTAAATTTACGCAAAACAAAACATAATAACGGTTGTTAAATTACAGACGCAATTCTTCTATTTTTCTTGAAAATGATCTAAAGTAGGATCGAAACGTCGAAAAAAAATTATTGTGGTAATTTGCAAATAGTGTCTTAAATAGTAATTGATCGAACTAGTGCGTTGAAATCATAATAATATTGTTAGCAACAATCTACGATCGACATAAGGAAACAGTTCTACTGATCAGTTCGGATAATCGAGATTCCACTGTATCGCAAATTGAACGCGTAAATAGGGCCCAAACTGTGTCGTGTTTGGTATCATTTCAATCAGGAAAGTGTCACGAATATGGTGACAAAAGTGTTGTTTAAAAATCATTAGAAACAAAGAAGTTTTGTTTACTCGTCTTCAGAGATCAAAACAATGTTTACACGATACAAGTTACAATTTAGACCCGAAGTTTCCCCATGTATCGAGACATTACTGTACTTCCACGGTACATGTTCTGCCTAGCAATGAAGTATGGTTGACCTTCCGGAACGATTCAAGGTTAAAAGCCGAAAAATTTACGCGCATGAGATCGGCGTCGGTATTCAGCATTGACAACCGAAGAAAGCGGTGTAGGTCACGTGGAATACCTTTTCTTCATGTTGTTTCTGAGACGTGGAAGCTCGTCGGCAAGTCGTTGAACATCGATGAGGGGGCTTACGTTCTGATCGACCCCTTGAGGTCGTTATATCAAGAACTGGGACAGGTCGTTCGTCGAGACTACGAGACACGGTCCCTGAATGAAAGACAGCTTCTGCTAACGGAGTTTTCGGGTATAACGCAGAGTGTAACTTATGGTTAAATTTCTGGACAATATTCATTTTCACGGCTACTTCAACGACCACTTTTTGTCGAGCTCCAAATTGCAATCGCAAAAGTAGCTGGAATCAAATCTAAGTGAGACATTTTATCAAATACAAAATGTTGAAAACGTTTATAGAATTTAGTTATATTATTTCCAACTCATTAAAATTAACGAACACAGAAATTCATGGTGTTTCTTCTTAGTTTTCAGTTGTTATGTAGTATATTATACTCGATGAAGTTTTCCATTTTATTTCATGTAGTTGTTTAACGTACTTCGAAATTAATGGAGACATTTATGTAACCCAATGTGTAAACATAGATATCATACAACTGTAACACTTGTTTACAACAGAAGGCCTAGGTTACGTTAACATGTACATAGTATGATAAACTGTGTGATTTTCTTCAGTACACGTGTAAGTCTGATTAACACGAAATTTAATTTTGATATTACATTATTATCCCAAATAATACATACATTATAGCTTTAATTTTAATTGCAATCGAGTACCGAACGTTCACGGAGCAGTGTACATATTAAAGAGACTCAGATTCTATTATGAAACGCAATTTGCAATGACATTGTGTTTACAGATAATTTTATGAATTGATAATACATCGACGCTGTTAATTAATGACCCAACGAAATTATCTAAAATAAATGAATCTGCAAAGCAAAGCTCCCGGAATGAACGTCCTTGCTGAAAATAAGAATACTAAACTAAAATACAAAAATGAAATAAAAAAGTAGGAATCTAAACAGATGATTTTAAGAATTGATAATTAGACTGCGGATCTTTATGCATTTATAACAAAATTGAGTAGATGGAATTCAAAATTGTTGGAAAATTTTAAAAATTCAGAAAGGTCAATATATGATTTCTGCTCTATTAAAATCATTAAGGAAAGAAATAACATTCAATTTGATTTCTATTTATTGCAATCGACGCAGATAATTTTTATTTTGCATAAATATCCGCAGTCTACTGATAATTAACAGTTTGAGTGCTGCGTCTCCCACAAATGGGAGTCGAATTAATTTGTCTAGATGTAAAATATAAATTAATTTTTACGTTAATGTACTCTCAGCATCATAAACCTTAACATTTCAATTTTTATTTCATTCAAGAAATTACTTTGATTTTATGGAATTTTAGGTTGACAAAGTGCTAATGCAATAGAATTTTCCAAAACAAATGAATCTGCAAATCAAATCCATCGCGTCCGAACGCCGTATTTCCTAATGGGAACAAAGGGCTACTGATCTAAAAGCTGTTGAATGAAATAGATGATTTTTTCTCATTATAGACAGCTTTTAATGGAAAACGAAAACAATCGCCTTTCGTTGAATCTGCTGAGAAAAAGGAGCTTACGCCCGTGCGGGTAGGTCGTTGCACTGCGAAGCCTTCGACGAATGCCTCTGACCTGAAGGTTCAACTGCGAAACCTTATTGAGCAATTCGATGAATAGCTTAGAAGAAGCGGGCGCTGCTGGTTGAAAGAAAAAGGAGGGGAAAAATGACGGGGAAGAAAGAGAACAGGGAGCGAGGAAAGGCTAAACGCGGACTCGACAAATACAAGAACAATGGAATAAGCCGATAGCTGCACGCTGCCAGTTCCTGTGTCCGTCAGGAAACAGGATTTATGTTCCTGATAGGATGTACATCGATCTGCAATCTAAATAGATGAGTCCGCCGATTGCCGGCAGTCGTTTATTCTTGCAACGGACTCAAATATTTTTTGGATTCAGGGACGCTGATTTTTTGCTTCTAAAGCATGCGATCGTTTAGAACGATACTGTCAATGCAGCTGTTCCTATTTCTGCAGACATTAATACAAATATTCGAAATTAAACAAATATTGCGAAATATAGGGATAAATTCTAGGAGCAAATTGTAGATATAGATGAAGGACTAAATTCTAGGTGTACATTGCGGATGCTACTTTATCCACTTCAGAATGAATGTCGACTAATGGCAAATCGACTCTAATGGCGACAGACTACACATCTAATTTCTGAAGTTATAAATGTATAATTTCATAATGCATCTACAGTGGCCGGAATTAATATTCGGACACTCTAAAAAACACGATAACTTTTTTAATATTGTATTATACGATTTGAACTTTTTTTGGAAGCTAGAGGAATTAGTTTACTACAGGATGTGAAAAGAAATTTTTTCAAAAATTGCAATAGATCGGAATTGTAGAAAAAATACTAAAAGTTGCATTTTGCCATTTTTTTTATGTGGACCCATACTGAAAATTTAAAAAAATACGTTTTGTAGATCTGTGTGAATTAAACATATTCTAAAAATTTCGTCAAAATCGGTCGACGTTGCAATGAGCTACAAACGTTTAAAGACGGTAAAAATTGCAGATTTTCACGATTTTCGGGCTCTAACTGCAATAAATCTAAGGATTCTTATATCTTTCAATGCCTGTTGTTTTTTCCCGCACCAACCGATTTCGATGAAACTTTCACGGTGCATATAATTGACACAGATCTACAAAACGTATTTTTTAAATTTTCAATATAGGCCCACATAACAAAGTTGTAAAATGCAATTTTTAGTATTTTTTCTACAATTCCGATCTATTGCAATTTTTGAAAAAATTTCTTTTCACATCCAGTAGTAAACTAATTGCTCTAGCTTCCAAAAAAAGTTCAAATCGTATAGTACAATATTAAAAAAGTTATCGTGCTTTTTAGACGGCCACTGTATATGTATAGTGGTACACTGTTTTCTCAGATTAGGAAGTAACACACAGGATCTTCGCAAATTTAATTAAAATTCATCAAATGTTCAAAAAAGTTAAGAAACTTCGCATTAACAATTGTCTTACAATGCTAACAGAGAAATCAGTGTACATTGAATTTGACTGGGGTCACGAGAGACCCCAGGAGGAAACAAATTTCGGTTTTACTCTAGTTTGTTACTGTATATGTATGTATATAAATAATTACAACGATGTATATTAATATAAAATTCAACATCAAAATGCGATTTGTTTGTGCGAATGATTTTTGTTTGCAATGTTAGCGAAGACATCCCCATCGCACAATGGCTAACAAACATCCCCATCGCACGAGGCAATTAAAAAAGATTAACGGCCATAAATTTGAAAAAAAATGTACAGAATAGAAACAGATATAACTGGGCCGAGATAGAGTGAGTGGCGAGTGGAAGCTGACAGATTGGGTGTGGACTGGATGAATAAAACTCTGATAAAATAAGTCACTGTTCGTAGTACAGGAAACACATTGCATTCTGTCAAAAAACGAAATTTATGTTTCCACCCCACCCCCTATATTTACGATGGATACTCGGTGACTAGAGACACTACGAGAATCGTATCTATTCGGAGACGTTTGCGGATTTCATTTTTACTCTCCGTCTTACAGGGAACTTCTTCCCCGCGAAATTATTTCTGTACCAATAAATTTTCAGTCCACCGTGGAGATTTCTTTTATTAAAAAGTTTCACGGGATTCACGAGCTCCGTGAAAGACATTGCGCCCGGTATCTGCATTTATATTCGTCCTTGCAGAAAGTGCGAGCCGTAAAAGTAATTTTATTTTTGTCGCTGATACTTCGGAACTCTCGTCGTATTGCTTTTACGCTGTTTCTGTTCGTACATTGTCCTAAGCATCCAATTTGTCCGAATATAATAATGATAATATTATTATAGTTAATAATAATTATCTTCGAAATTATACATGTTTGTTTACGTAGACCTCGGTTCTGCTCGACAGATCCGATTTACAAGTCGACTGCGAATTTTTGTGCAGAATTAAAATTTGCCAAGGAAATTCACTCGAAATGTATTTTTCTTTAATTATTTTTGTGAGTCAAAAATAATGTAACAATATTCAGGAATTCTTTCTATGTGTTCACAGTTACGTGTTTTACTTCTAGTATTGCTTTAGTATTGGTCTTTTTATTGTTCTTTTCTCTTTATTCTCTTTATTCTGTCTTTTTAGTGTATAAAAATGACCTAATATTCTTTATGAAGAAACAATTTTTTTACAAAAATTGCTTCGACTACTATGAATACCAATGAACTAGTTACCAGAGTTGGACAAAAATTTTTATTTAGATAAAATTTTTTCCCAACTCTGCTAGTTACCAATGAACTATTATACTATACTAAATCATTGAATTCGTCCTAAGGTCATCTATAATCCTTAGTCAACACTTATGTACTGACATTTTAAAAAGTAATGACCATGCCTTTTACTCGAAGTAACAATTTAAAAAATTTTTTATATTGCAACAGTCTTATTGCAAGCTAATAAATTTTACTAGGAAACATATTTCTATCCAACTATTGGGAATGCTTAAAAAATGGTGGGGACTAATTTTCAAACTACCCTGTACAGATCGGTAGTGATGCAAACTATGATTTTTGCCAGGAAGGGTGCAATTATATGGGCCCAATTCAACGTCTAAAGCTCACACAGCTACGTTATTCTACAACTTTTTAATGTCTGGACCATATAACAGGGGCAGTTTTACTCGGAAGAGGGGACCATCAGCAGTCAGACCATTAACCCTCCAGCTCTCACGCCCTGTTTTCTTACGTACACGCTTGCGCATTTTCAAAATGGCTGCGGTACATTTGTATCCCATATTTGTACTACAGAGCTAACGCGTCGAGTGTCGCGATACAGTCACGTGACTTTTCATTCATGCCACTAGTTAACAGGATCGCATTGCTCTTGTGCAGAGTAGGGCACGAATCAACTAATAATTAAAAATGACTGATAGTCTGATTGATTGTTAGTCATAGCAAAATAGTCATTGGTTAAAACTTTTTGATTAGTTATTCATAACTACATGGCACTAGTTAGTCACAGCTCTAAGCAATCGTTAGTTATTGCTTATTAGTTATGATTAATCATTAGTTCTAATAAACTAATAAGCAATAACTTATGATTAATCATTAGTTCTAATAAACTAATAAGCAATAACTTATGATTAATCATTAGTTCTAATAAACTAATAAGCAATAACTAACAATTAGAGCTGTGACTAACTAGTGCCATGTAGTTATGAATAACAAATCAAAAATTTTAACTAATGACTATTTTGCTATGACTAACAATCAATGAGACTATTAGCCATTTTTAATTATTAGTTGATTTGTGCCCTACTCTGCTCTTGTTCAATCAAACTACATTTAGTGGCTCCACAAATCATTACCGCAATAAGTTTTCGATTTTTGAACCATCGATACTTAAACTATTACGATTTTGTAAAAAGAAATCCTACAACAATACACCCGGACTAATTTTAACAATCTATCGTTAATTTTTTTCCAAGATATTTTTCCACGATGTAGTGAGTGGGAAACGGAAGACAAATTTTTTTCGAAAATGCTAGTAAACGAAATATGCAAAATAAAAATGTTCTGCGTCAACTGCAAGGTACTCGAATCTAATTAAAATTTGCTTCTAGCACTCTTAATAATGTTCTAGATATTATAATTATATTATTATTAACACTAAACCTACCGACCATCAAAATTGACTGCTGTATATACTATTATAAAAATAACAAGATTAAATTTATTTATATTTTGTGCGATTTTTACTATAATATACACTTGTATACTGGAGTCAAAAAATATATTCAATAAATTCCCATGAAAACACCTTTCCAATTTCAATAATTGTCAAATAAAAAATCTAAAATGGGTCATTTGACTCCTCGTGGTAGGTTCAGTGTTAAATAATGTTCTTAAGAAAAATTCTACTCTTCTATATATCACCTACTCATTTTTGTGGTTGATGCACAAAATTCGCTGTCTACTGGTAACTCATGGTCGTGTAATTTTCTGGAAGCATATTCTGAAGTTGTAAACGCGATACTTAGCTAAACTGATTCACTGTGTCTTTCCGGAGAGATTCCGTTTGAAGTCTAAGGGGAGGTTTCCACGTGAGACGCAGCGCTCAGCCCCGAAGAAAGTCACCGGCTGTAGAACCGAGGTCTAATCGGCTTTCGAGAAGTGAAGATCGCTTTCGAAGCGATTAAGTCTTCGGGAAGCTGAAAACTTTTCCTGATAAAAACTTTCGATTGATTGGTTCCCGTCGGCTAGGAATGAAGGAAGCATGTCGGCGCTACGGTTGCCGTTACAAGATGTGCACGGCGATATACAACCAATTCTGTTTTTACATGGCAGATAGGTTCCTGAAGAAACTGTAAAAATATTGGATCTAATAGAAAGCAATTTTGCTGTTCCGCGTATAGAGGCAAATTTATATCATTAAATGTTAATTGAATTCTAGTTGAGTTTTTAAGAAAACTGTAAAAATATTGCATTGGTGTACTAGTCAATTTATTATATTTTTGTGATTTTTAAACAATTATATAATATCCACAGTTTTCTATATTTCTGTTGTATTGTTTATTATAATTTTTAATTCTGTAATGAGTAACGCAATGTAGCTGTCACTATAGTGTAGGCATATTTACTATAGTATAGTAAAAGTCACTCACTATAGTGTAGGTAAAAACTGATATTAATTACTCGCCGACTTATTGCCAGTATAATCCGCATCAAAAAATATAAAATGAATTTCATGAAAACCAAGTACAAATCGTACGTACTTTTTAAATAACATTTGCACAGTTTTTATTTTGTAAATACGTAACAATTATTACTATGTATATTGAATAGAATTGTTTTTTATAGAAAAATAGTATATCACCAATTTGGGTATGTCGAAACCCAGTTTCAAAATTTACTGTGCACTCATGTAGTTATTTACGCGGTTTTTATTTTCAGCACTTCAGTGCGTAGTATGTATTTACAAAGTTAAAACTGCATCAAAAAATAAAACCGGTAAAAGCGGTATGTTACCTATAAATCTAACAGCGAGGGCTTTTTATATAAGAGTATTTCCACAGCGTTTAATCCAAATCGAGATTTAAAAAAGCGCTGCGTGAACTATATTACATAAAAATAAATCACACAAACAGAGAGTGTTACAGTTTTCTAAACCGTGTTAAATCAATCCTGCGCGAAAAAACTATGTGGGAACAATATTGGATGTGCTTCGTTTAAAAAATCGAATGAAATGTTAAAACTGAACTTTTACAGCAGAGTTTCAGTGTTAATGCACATAAACAACTTAAAGAGGTATTCTTTTTGTAGCACCTGAAACACACATTAATTGGTAATTAATAGAGTACGTTTTAAAGAAAATGTGTTGACTTGTGTAGTCCTTTTGTTTATTCAAGAACACTCAAAGAAAATGGAAAACGAAATTGATTTTTTGGAAATTTAAAACCTTAAGCCCTTGCACATTATTTATTTTGAGATTACGATGATCAGAAATTCTTTGACGTTTATAATTTACTAGGAAAAAGCAACATTTATATTTATCGTATAAACGTATTTTTTAATGTCCAAACGCTGACTACAATAAAATTGAATTTCATATTACATGATTGGAAATTAACAACATATCATACATGTTTAGCATTACTTCAAAGGACCTGAACATGACTATAATTTATTTAATAGATGAAACCAGATATAAGTTTCACGAAAATTTTTGAGTTAATTCCACCTATTTCATAGAAACGGTCCACTCTGCGATTACATCTGAAAGGGATGTTTAGGAGTGCCCTGTATAAATTTAGCAGAACGTCACGAAAATATTTCGGACGAATCCATATAAGTTCGGAATCGGCAATGTTGGTCGACCATTCGCCGGGGAAGCCATAAATTACTTCGTTATTCCCGAAGTTCCGGAGGAGCGCTATCGAATGTCTTCTTTCCGTAAGTGAAGGATCTTCGGAGTCACGCGATACTCGGGAGTTTCTTTTAGCGGTTTCGCAGTTCCCTTTTTATCTTTGGCTCTTTCGCCGGTTCTCTTTGGCGTGCGGGAGACGTAAAGTTTTGCGTCGTCGACTCTCATTTCGGGCCGGGCAACAACCGCCGACGCCGATGCCGCGCCTGAATGAAGTAATCGATGAACGAGCGCGGTACGCGATGCCCGAACTTAAAAATTCATGCCCCGATTCGCTGGAAAATTCTCGGAATTCGACGAGATAAACAGGAGTTCCGGAACGTTTCTCCGGTTACCTCGTCCGGCGGAGCTTTATCTGTCCAGGAAATTTACGAGCGACTGCGGTCTGAATATCGCGAGGGTTCGTTACGTTAAATCCGCTTTCAGAACTTGCCCGGAGGATTCCCCGCACAAAATCCTGCGGGCACGCCTTCGCGATTTTTACTATCGGCAATGTAGTAAATACCGGGAGGAGAAGAAGCGGTGAAACCGCGTGACCGCGAAGGGCTCTTACGCGAAAGTGTTTCCCTAAAAAAAAAATTTTCTTTATCGAGTAAGTAGCAAGATGCTTCTGAATTACAAATTTTCAAGGGACTTGAGAACTCGACCGGATTCCTCGTTTTTTTTTTAGCGTTGTGTGCTCTCTCGGCATCGTTCAATGCGGATCCTCGGTGAATCATATTTACCTTGGGAAGTACTTTTCGCAATAGTGAATTACAGCTGGAGTACTCGGCTATAATGGCAAATAGATGGTCCTTTACTCATTCTTCGAACCGTTTGCTCGTCCCGGGCGAACATTGTTTTCCGAAGCCGAATTATTACGTACTCTATTTATTCTGGGAACCATTACAGAAATCTTACAGTTTGATTACTGGACTAAAAATTGTCTGCGTCCATCTCTAAGTCAACGTTCCAAACAAATTCATCTTTTTGCTGGTTATGTATTACGTCGACTGACTTCATTAATTACATAGTGAATTGAAAAATTATATATTACAAGTTGAATCATGATAAAATATTTTTAGCAAATCGTCGTAATAATTACATAGGGAATTGACAAATTATATATTACAAATTGAATCGTGGTAAAATATTTTTAGCAAATCGTCGTAATAATTACATAGTGAATTGACAAATTATATATTACAAATTGAATCGTGGTAAAATATTTTTAGCAAAGCCTTCGAAGAAATAAATCATGACTTCTTCACTTTTATGATCATCGACACATTTGTTTCTGAATAATTGTAATAAGCTGGAAATAATGCAACGGTACAATTAAATTTATCTGTTTTTCTTGTATTTTCTAATAAATGATGTCACCCTTCGTTACTGTTCATGGTTATATATTAGCTCATTTCGATTTCAAGAAACTGGAGCTATTTATTGCAAGACACAAATGACTAATATCATTTATATGATAAAATGAATAAAATTACTAATTTCGGTCATGTTCTTTTGGTTCATTGACCTATTTCACAAGCTGTTTGCTTTATTCAATGTAGAGTCTCTGCCTATTGTAATTTCGGCTGGTATATTGATTGTATAATTTATATTTACACAATGGTTCAGTACAACAAACACCGTAACCACGGTCTGATCACAAACTAAATGACTGACATAAACACTGTGGGTTGCTCTAGAGATGACTACGAACCATTTTACTATGTTTTGGATCTGTGCGTAAATTTGAAATTCTAGAAGCTAATTTAGGAAAAAGAAAAATGGGCATAATGCTATTATTTTCTACAATAATATATTGTGGAATTTTATTTCACTATGTTTTGTGCATTAGGAGTAAATGCATGTGCATCTGCATTATAATTATGGCTACTCAAATATGTTCAGAAAGTTTATAATGGAGAAAAAAAATTCAGTCAGGCATAATTAGTATTCACTAATTGCAGTTAATGTAGTGAGCAAAAACATTTTATTAATCCATTCGCACCTCTTCCATATTCTTCATTATTTCATTAAAATTTCTTCACACTACTTATATTATTTGATCTTATAAAAGCACAAGAGGCATCTAATCGGATGAATTATTTTAATCCATTTGTTTATAAGTCTACCTGTCTAGCCTGTCTTATTAATTTTTAGGTTATAGAAGTGTACAACGCTAATTTTCAATAATGAAACGTTTTCATAGACCTTTTTACACTGTTCGCATAATTTCCGAAGTTCGGAACTCCGAGAATTTAAGGATCGCCGAGTTCGCAGCTGGCGGGAAGTGTTAGTGAATATGTTCGTTGGAAACACGTGTCTGATACTGGCGAGAGTACATAGAAAAGTGTGTGTCAGAGTCTTCTAATATTGTGGTACATGGTTTACTATGTTTCAAATCGCCAGTACATAGAATCGCAATGGGTATGCGAATTCAATAAACGGAAGAGTTGAATGCGTGTTTGCGCGGGGACTGCTTTCTTCGCGAGGTGGAACTCGTAAAAAAACTCGTAAAGAGCTTGTAAGAATGTCGAAACACGTTTCCGACGTATATTTGAAGTGCAATTTCCGCAACGATAAGCCGATATGCGAACGAAGAATCAGATAAATTTGCCAGAATGCTAAAATTGATCGCCGGAACTCCAGAATTTCTTTTCTTATGCTCGACGTCAGAGTTCCTTTCACTTTTTCACAGATATCCACTACTTCACTCACTTTTCTCTATGATACACAATAATAATTAATTTTTTAAATCACTGATTAAATTGAATCACTGATTGATCAGCTCGGAGCTTCAACTTTGAAATGAAAACATGATTGGCTATTAATTTTTTGAAAGATTCTGAAATTAATTACAGGGTGGTCCAAAAGAATAACTCTTTTGTTTCATAAAAATTTACATGTATTCTTTTATAAACAAAGTCGAATTTTAAATAGCTCTTGACTTTTGGACCACCCTTTATATCATCCCGACAATTTTATCTATGTGTAACTATGATAGTGTTCGAATTAATTACAAACGTAACTTCTGAATTTTAAATGGTGGGTTATAATCTAATCCAACAACAGAACTTTTTTTGTTTTTAATTATTCTTTTACTACACATTTACCAACCAATTTCCTGATTAAAAGGAACCCAAACATGACATAGTTCGGAACATATTTGCCTTTTTAATTCACCCTTCAGTTGATCCCCGATTATCCGAATCGACGATCAAATAAATTGAACAAGTAAATGTGATCCAATAGTGTTTTGAATAATTTTAATCAGGAAAATGTCACGAATATGGTGGTAAGGGTTTCACAAAAAGGATAATTAAAAACAAAACAGTTTTGTCACTGGCTTAGTATTGTCTCTTTTACATTTGCCACTAGCAGTAAGAGATCAAGAAAAATAGTGTTGTACACGATATAGGTAACATTTGGTCTCTGAGTTTTTGCAAACATGTATCGAAGCATTACTGTACACGTTTCCCAACGAGCGTATTAAATGAATCAGAAACTCGAACATTTCTTTTTGGTTTCCGTGAAAGTTTGAATAAGAACGGAAAGTTCCACGGACTCCCATTGTTATCAATTCTCAAAGGGAGCAGAGAGCCCGGTGCGTACAATAAATAGAATCCAACGACGTACTCGGGGAGACATCAGCCCGGGCAAAAAAAGATTACGAAAGGACAGTTTCAACGGTACGTGTCATCGGAAGTCTGTGTCGAATCTCGTATGATGCGCGGGAGCATCATGAGAATAAAGAAATAGGTGAGCCGGAAAAGAAACGAGAAAGTTATCCGAGGATTCCCAGAAATGTAGTCTCTTTCCGGTAAAGGAAGGATGCACCGTACGTGCACCTTGGAAGAACGGGAGTGTGATACGCTGGAAAAAGAGATCTACCCACTGCCGCGAGGTTAGAAGAGCAGAACGGAAGTCGTACACTTTGAGAAACATCGAAGATTCGTCGACTAAAGGATGTTTTCCTAATCGGAAATCTGGGCCAGTGATTTAATTGATTTTTTATGTGGATTCATTTCTATAAAAATCCTCAAACGTTCAAATAACAAATCTAGCCGATATTTTGGTTTTCGTGAGAATATAATACGAGCCATTAAGCATTAAATTATTGTATAGGAAATTCGAACCACTTCATTATACGTGTAATCTTCTTATCTATACTGTAATAGGAGTATCGTATTATAATAAGGTAATTGCTGTAACATGCTTGGAAAATTCAGAAGTAAATTCAGAAGTTAATATACGGTACCGCTTGGTTAATTAATTAAGGCTTCAACGGATTTTGGTCGTTCGCATTTTATCCTGTTACAATTTTTGTTCTATTCGTCTGTGCTTGTAAAAGCATTTTTTTATATTATTATTATCGTCGTCTTGAATATACTTCTTTTGGATATTGAAAAAAGCAACCCATTTCTCAAAGATAATTTTGTATTATCCACTCTTGAGTAATGTATCTATGTATATCAACGAACCATCTGTAACCAATCTTTTTAATATTAATTCAGTGCCTTTTGAACGATAGCGGTAGCGTTTGAAAATTAAAATTGAAAGCTAAAATTCAGATATTTATTCATAGATTTATTCAATAACATATTTTCCATTCTGTTGTATTACATTTTGCCATTTTCGAGGTAACTTCTCGTGTTATTGAATAAACATATGAATAAATACCCTAATTTTATCTTCGATTCTTAATTAGAAAACGCTACGAACTTCCTATCCAACCCAATATAACGATTACAGAATATTTGGCTATTTGTTTAATAAGAAATGGACGTAGCCTTTGTTAACAAAATTTTAATATAACCTACAATTTTATCCCACACACCAAACTCTAATTAATTATAGCAAATGAGCGAGACAGTCATCAACATTTGGTACACTGGCTCTACATTTCCAACAAATATCTAATAAAACGTGTGCAATAATTTCAAGGTCACCACTGTAACATTGAAACAAGCCAGCATTAAGTTATTTACAAGAGTTGATTAAGCATTTGGAAAACATCCAAACATTCTGGCGAGGATCTTTCCGTTCCAAAAAGTATCTAGAGCATTAATTAATCTCGCGACGGATTATGAAAGGCGAATAGCGTGAAAAGCTCTAACATTTTGACATTGCGAAGACGCAATCTCTCCTCGAAAAACGAAAGCTGGACTACGATCCTTGGCAGGACTTTGTCGGTCCCAGCATTCCCTCTCCGTTTTCCCCGGGAAGGGAAACATGGCCGCTTCCTTTCACTCGCCACTATCTCTTTAAAATCGAGGATTTCCAGTGCAGTATATGTGTATATACGGTACAGCAGAACGAGGTCGTAATTCTTTGATGTAGACTGCCCTAAGAATCGCGAGATGTGTGCCTCCCATCTTCAAAGTAACTGGCGATGACAGAAAGTGCTGAACAGAGAAGAAGAAGAAGAAAAGGCTTTCCATTCAATGTCGTATCTTAATCTGGTCTTCGGTAGCTTTCTATTAACAGTCTGAGCGAAGGATGCTCGAAGGATCCACGGATTACGACACAAATGAAATTTTCAAAGAGACAGATTCACGAGCGCAATTGTTTCACGCGAGACGTTATATCTAACTGTTGGATTCTCTTCTTTTCAAACAGACTGCTATTGGAAAACCGTCAGTCATTCTAATCGTGAAAATTTCGAATTCTACAGTCAAGCAACCGGCGTCGGGGTCCGTTTTGACCTAGATTTTCGAAAGCTTCGTCTTAATTCGCAACGTATCAGACATATTTGGGGACATATTTTAGAAGTCTTTCTGATATGTATTTGTAAAAGATAAGAATTTTTGTGTTGAAACTGCGTTCATAAATTGATGCATTGCTGGTGTCGAAATACTGCAGACATGTGCTGCTTACATTAGAATATATTAATTTTATTATATGTGATAAAGGTCTGCTTATTTATTTTACAAATGTTAAGGGTTTATACATAATAGGTTCTACTTATGTGATTTTAAATTAAGGAAGAAAGTGGAGTCCCCCCATATTTGTGTCACCGCGTTCAAAATTTAAATGCCATATTTACCATATTTCGAATTGAATTCAACAAAATTAACTCCTTGCCGTATTTTGACGAGGTAGACTCGTGATGAAGGTTTTTAACAAAGTCTAACAAATATGAAAGTTACGCGTTTCATAATAGGTGAAATAAAATTTGATTCGTGTGTAATCAATATTTAAGCATTAAAATAAATGTAGCCATACCAAAAATATAAATTTTCTCTTCTCTTCTACGACATTTTTCGGGATAAAGACGTTCTAATCACTGTAACTGTAAAAGAAAAGGTACGGCAAGGAGTTAAAGTTGACATATCTTTTAAATTCATACTTTTTTGACATACATAGGTTAATAGGCACTTTTTATAGAGAATGACGAGCTCCGCCGAATAGTGCATAAAAAAATATATGTCTCAATTTTAAAAAATGAAAGTGACCTTGAAATTCCCGAAACTCGTTCACCTATATTGCTTTGATTAATAAAGTCTTTTCATATTGTCAATGTAATATGTACCTGTCTGATAAACCTGTAGACTGTAATAGTATTTTCATAACATAAAATTTGCTAGTTCCTCAGAACCTAACAGGATGGGTAAGGATTCAGGCAACTTAGCATTTTTCCTTTCATTTTCGTATTTTTTGCATTCTATTATTAGATGCTTCATATTAACTGGTAGTTTACATACATATATCGCAGATGGTGTTTTCTTTTTTATTTAACAAAAATGAATCATATCGTCGGTCTTGCCCAGTATATCAAGGATACAAATATGTACAAAATATTGTAAGAAAGTATACCGTGTTGCTAATGATCTGATGTGCTAATGATGTTGAAGCCAACATTAAACAAATAAATAATAAATAAATAAGATCGAAACGTTGAAGTTAATGTGGTAATTTGCAAAATTGCTTTTAAATAACAATTGATCGAACCAGTGCGCCGATAGCATTAATATTTTTTATCAACAACTCTACGATCGATATAAGGAAATATTTATAAAATTTGCATTCCGAGATCGGGCATTTCATGTGCAACGAGCTAATAGAACTGTGCGTTGGGAGGGTTCGGTCGTGCGCGAGAAGGTGTTGAAAAACACACGTCTGAAAAGTCGATTTATCGAAGGGTCTTTGACCGGGCGTCGTGCCGTGCTTCTTCGGGGATGCAAATCCCCTTTCCCGGAAGGAAGAGGCCCGTAATTGGGAGATGAACGTGTTACCTTGCCCCCCCGTCTGAAGATTGATGATCGCGCTCGAAGAAGAGACGAACATCGGGCGCTACCTTGAAACGATGAAGACTCGTCTCGCTCCGGTGAGCCACCTTCGGATCCAGTGAGAGAGAAAATTATCTAGCCGGCGCATCAGAACAGCACAGAGATAGAGCGAGGGGGGCGAGGGAGGGTGAGAACCATATTGGCCGTTCGACTGTGACGCTCAGCCTTTATTTCGCGAACGCCCGATAATTCCCGCGTGGGAAAGCCGTTGAAGTGTCCGACGACAAATTATTGTTATTGCCGCTAGACATGGTTATCCGAGGAAATCGTGTGTCGGATTACGTCGGGAAAGAAGCAGATAAGAACGCTTGCTACGTTCACCTTTAGCTCTGGCCGCTTCTAAACGAAACTCGAATGAAACCTGACGGTTTGTCGTAACTGCACTTCCCCAGGCGTCCTGTGCGACAACACTTAGTGCCTGAGAAAATCTCATTTTGAAAGGCTTAGAATTTATCCCCTCCTTTTTTATTTAACACTAGGAAATTAGAGACTCCGAACATTAGAAATTAATAATTCATATGAATCATTCTACAGAGTGTTTCAACTGAAGGAGGCTAAATAAGGAGGCTAAATATCTCCTTTATTTTTAATAGCACAAAAGATATTTATGGCATAATTTAACTATCGAAGGAGAAATATCATAGAAGAACAATTTTTTTCTCCGGTTATTTTTTCATAGTTTTTTATTATTATTATAAGCCATTATCTTCAGGTGACCTTGAGTACCAAAAAATGTGATAAAATTGTAGGATAATGTTAGGATTACATTTGAACTTACTGTTCAAAATTGTTCTTCTATGATATTCCTCCTTCGATACCATTTAAATTATGCCATAAATATCTTTTGTGCCATTAAAAATAAAGGAGATTAGGTGGCCTCCTTCAACTGAGACACCATGTATAGGATCATTTCAATGGATTGTTTTTATCGTATTTATAATTTCTTTCTGAATCTTTTAGTGACATATCCGTGACATTTTTCTGATTAAGACGAGCCCAAACACTGTACAATTTGTTTATATTTATCTGTTTAATTCACGATTTAGTAGAACCTCGATCGGTAAAGACTCAATCTCGTAATATAGCTAGATAACTGTACCATTAGTCGAACACTCCACTGATTATTTGGAATAATCGAGAGTCTATTACATCGTGAATTAAACGAGTAAATATGGTCCAAATTGTATAGTGTTTGGTGTCATTTTAATCAGAAAAATGTCACGAATATGCTGGTAAGAGTTTCATAAACAAGTAAATAAGAGAAATTATGTTGTGTTGTTGTTTACTATCCTTTTCTACGTTCTAGCAGCAAGAGTGACTGTACACGATACGAGTGACACTTATGTCCCTAAGTGTTCACATATGTCTGGTAATTACTGTTTATGTAGCAGATTTTGAGACACCCTGTAGGCGCCCGAGGAGGGTTCGATTCGAACGCCAGATGAATTAATGAGACGGCGTTTCGATTAACGGTGGCAGACAAAGTAGACGATAGGATGCAGCCAGGAAAGGAACGAGAGGTCGGCTTGACTGACAGAAAACAATTCGTTCTTGGCAGAAGCTCCGAGATAATGAAACGAAAACAAGATTCCCTTCGTTAATCGAGTGTCCACAGGATAACCCTGCCCGCCGACTGAAACCGACCAATCCTATTTCATCCTCGTGACTATGGCGATGAATAAAACAGCGCAGCCTCGCCAAGAAAATCATACAGACGAGTTCTTAACTCCTTACTTCTCTTTCTGCTCTGTCTGTTCTGCAGCATTTCCCCCTCTAATCTCCTTCATCCACGACATCTCTCACTTTCTCCTTTCCTCATCGCGAGTCCTCTGATCGCTGAAAGCCCCGAAGAGCTTCCACTTTCGCGGGAATACTTCTGATCGAGGGATGAGATCCGCGGAAAAGACAGCAAAAGGTGAAACGGATAGATGGACAGCGAAGTCGACTCCCTTGAATTCTACAATTATCGATTCAACATCTTTTTTGCTGACCCGGTTCCCTTTGTTTCATTTTTCAACGCTCCATAGGTCCAGGTTTAAGAGAACTTTGCTCTTCTGGTGGGATGTTGGCCCGAACATCCGTCAATGTTGGATCTATTTAGTATTGTAATTTTCTACCTGCGGATGCCACATTCAGTTCCAGATACTGTAGAATGATTGATCGCGTGACTTTAAGTGAATCAAATCCTGCTGCGAGGGCTTCGTGGATTAGCTTCAGAAGTCGATCACTTTGAATTAATGCAGAAATTGATAAGAGATGCTTTCTATTCTCGTAAATCATTATAATTTGGTAAAAAAATAATCGTACGGCGATTTTTAAGTAGCCATTTTCAAAGAAACACTTCAATCTTCGAATCTGCGATGGATTTAGGAGTGAGCAAAATAAACTGTTCTTGGTGAAAAAAATTGTATAGTGTATAGATCTTTAATCCCCAAAACTACGGTAGATTCAGACAATAAAAAAACTTGCCTACCCACATAGAGACGTTTTGCAAAATTTTCGACTAGAAAACCTGTGCTTTTGAGCCTCCTGCTACATAATTGATGTTTAAACTATCATAACTTCGTATCAAGAAAAAATAGAGCGATCTTCGAGAGCTCATTTCAAAGAAGAAGCTTCGGTCTTCAAATGTACGATAGATTCAATAAGATAAAAAGTTTCCCACTTTCTCGTAGAGACGTTTAAATTCGAAAATTGTTAGACGAGAATGCCCCTTCTTCATCTGATTCAAAAATATCATGGAGAAAAAAAAAACTAAAAATAGAGTATGAAAGTAGAACACGCTTTAAATTGAGCCCAGGTGAATGATTGTACGATTTTTTCTGACGCAGTTATAATTTTTTAAAGAGCAACTTTTAGCAGAGATTTAAGTGTCTGGTGACTTGCGGACGGAGTTGTACATTCCTGAAATCGACCGGTGTCGTGCGAAAACTAAAGTATTCCCCAGTTTTCCCCGTCACTCGTTACTTTCTCTTTGCACTTCATATTCAGTTGGTCATTGAACGGCTGGGAAAGCTTTGCGCCTCACGGAATAGATAGTAACCGTCGACTGGGAAAAGGAATGGGCGACGCAGAAGACAGAGGAAAGGGAAACCGATGGAATAAGGGCACGTTCCCCGGAAGTGGTGTTTCGAGAATGCTGTGAAAGTAGAAATAGCTGGCGCTAGGGTGGAGTAAAACAAAAGTCTCGTCTGGTTTATCAATCCGGGGCGGTGGTTTCGAACTGGTTTCGAACTGGTTTCGAACTGGTTTCGAACTGGTTTCGAACTGGTTTCGGGAAGGACCGGTTACGGATTAAAGGCTTGTATGTGCTTGCGTGCGTGACGGTTTTAACAAGTGACAGTATGGGAATAAAATTGACGACAGTATCGCGATAATAATGATAATAATCTCACGTGACGGTGATGCCGTGATAACATACTTAACATGGTCGTTAACAGCGTTATACAATGTTGCGATCATCATTTTGTGTTTCACGCGGAAAAAGTTAAAATTAATTGTGCATGTGTCGTTAGTTAAAATTATGTGCACGACATTCAGAAAAATTATGACTGCTCAACTATTTCAATGTAGCTCTTCATTCAAAACTTGTTGGTTTCAACCATAATATCCGTCAATCACTATAATATACTCTCTTCATTATAAATATTAATGACGATTTATTATTACGAAAATATTCATTGATGGTGTATATTGATCTATATGTTGATGTATACTTTGATCTATATTTTAATCTATATTTTCTGTTTGTATTATACAAATTACTTGATAAATGTTAAAAATACTTAATATTTGCTTATATTTGGATTAATTGATTTTTATATTTATATAGCATCATTGAGAATACACTCTGCATATATTCTACGCTATCTAGATACAACCAGTACATAAATGACGGACATTTATGCAACTATAAATTTGGATGAATTCAGATACGATTGGCCTGCAATCAAAGAGAAATTTAATTAATCTCTGAAATATTGAATTTTCGATATTCGATTGAATATGCTGCAAGTGCATAGAATCCGTAGCGGAAATAAAGTAAAAACTACTCGTATGCTCACGAGAGCCCGCGGTGATTAGTATATAAAAGGAGTTCAATTTACATATAGAAAAATTCATCTTTTAATGTTGCCAAGCATTAAATGAATTACATATTCCAGCGATTTCGTTCCATGAAAAATGTAATTTTATGGCCTTTCGCGTTATTGAAAGCCGACTAAAAGAATTAAATACAATGTGACAGTATTTTCATGAATGTAATGGAAATATTTTACTACAGATAATTCGTTTTAATTTATGCATTATATTTACATGAAATACGTTACATTTTCCATTTCGGATGTTGTTGTCACTTTTATTAAAAAATCAGAAGCTTCACGGTACACAGTAAGTGTATAGAAATGATTTTCTTAATTTTTCCATCTGCCACACACTATTATGCATTATTGAGTGTAATTAAATTAAGAGAAATTTTTATCTTTACTTTTAAACAAACTATGAAAATTGTGCTTTCTGTGGGGCAAAATAATAGTTGCATATGTTCATGTAGTATGATCGGAAATATAAGCATCTTGTTTAAAAATAAGAAAAATATGTGAAAGCGTAACCAAATTTTATCTTCACATTAATTTAAACTATGGAATTTGTGCTTTCCGTAGGGTACTTTTTAATTGCTCAGTAAAAAATTAATTAAATCCATCCAATAAGATCAGAAGCATAAGCAACTTGTTGAAAATAAGAAAAATATGTGAAGGCACAGCTATACAGTAAATTACTCCGAAAACTGGTTTTAACGTATCCAGGATTATGGATAGAATGGCGTGTCTTCTTCGATACAGCATATCTCAAGCCAGATAAAAGTTGCCTTTGATGTATTTGCAGAGCACTCTGCTTTCAAGAAATTTTTCAATTGTTCGATTGATGAAAATCAAGCTTTTATCTACCGATATCGCTTCGCGAGGACGTTCTCGTATACGAGAAAAATTCGTAGAACATTCGTGCAGGAAATACGGAAAAAAATAATGGTCTTGTAGGAAGGAAAATCTGTGGTAAATTGGAATCGAGCGATCAGCCCCGCCAACTCTCTCGAAACGACTATGTATACATGTATATATATACATAGAGACACATACATACAAACTATAATTCGACGTTGAGGAAATCGTCCTCAAACATGTTTCTCTTCTCCATGACATGATACATTCATTCGAACTTTGTTAAATTTCAAGGAGAATATATTTTAAACACTGGTTTATGTAACAAATGCTGCATCCAATCCATATTTAAGTATTCTGACTGTGGATCTTATGCATTAAAAATAACTAGATAAAATACTAAATTGTAAAGACAGAAGAATTAAAGATTTTTTCATTCTGTTCAACTTATTAAAATTGTTGAAAGAAGTAACACATTTTAAAATTTTTATCTTGTACAGAAATCCGCACTCTAATTATTAGTATACAATTTTTGTACGTAACAAACTGTGTAATAAATAGACTACGGATCTTAAACAAAATAAAAATGGTCTGCGTCAATTACACGAAAAGTTAGTTACATAAAGATTTATTTTTTCTCTTAATAATTTTAATAGGTTTTGAATAATGCGATATTAAATTCTTCTAACGTTTTTACTATTTTGTGTTGCACGAACTCATTTTTGCCATTAGTTGTTGCTGTTACATATTTAAATGGTTAAGTTTGCTTTGCCCGTGTACAATACAGTAATGGAACATCTGTTAATTAGGGAAAATGAAGATTCATGACGAAGACTGGTTAGCATCAAACATACATGCTATTTGAAATGTAGTGGAGTTCGTGAGATTAAAGAGATAAATTTCTTCATATTACGTATTCTTAAGGGATCCCAAAATTTGGCACAATGTCCCTCCTAATCTTACGATTACAATTAAATTACCTTCCATTAGAAAATTGTAGTAATGTATGCAGATGGCAATAGTCCTTAACGTGAGCCACCGAAATAATGGGTCTCCCCTCACTATACCTCTGTTTCTTCATACTTTGTATTCATAAGACGGTGCAATATGTATGAATGCGTATACAAATACTGTGGCACGTGCACAAGCATGGTCGCGGAAGGACCACCATAACGTATAGTTACGAAATACTGACCTCGTCTGGCATGAATTTTCACTAAACACCGTCTTTCAGTTCCCATTTTTACCATGAAACTTATTAGAGTCGATTTATTATTTATTAGACTCCATACGTTGGTAGTACATTTTACAAATTGAATCTGTTTTCAAAACATTATTTTGCAATTATCAAAAATAACCTACACTGCAAAGTCATGAGATATCTTAGTGTTAAAACATTTAACATATTTTTATTAACTATTACAAATC
Source organism: Lasioglossum marginatum (assembly GCA_028455795.1). NCBI lineage: Eukaryota > Metazoa > Arthropoda > Insecta > Hymenoptera > Halictidae > Lasioglossum > Lasioglossum marginatum. Next base: position 4,423,306 of record CM052254.1, on the reverse strand, counting down.
TGATCCTTCTAACTTTAAAACACCCTGTATAGGCTATACGCGAAGGGAGTCGTTAACTCATCGACCTGGTAATCAGAAGTATTTGTCGTTAAATTTGACAAGTGTCTACCACTTTAGGACCTAAGATCAAGACGAAACAGCTTCACACTATAACGATTTATATCCACCAGTCAAATTCATTTATTCGAAAGTGTTTGTACTTAGGTTTGATGGCAATCGCCCTATCTAAATCCCCCTATTAGACCCAGTTGTATCCAAGAGTCAAACTCATGAGAAGTATTTTTGTTTGTAGACTGACAAGTCTATAGTAGTGCAGGATTAAAGATCAGGGCGAGGCAGCTTCGCATTATAAGGATCTACTTAGGCATAGCAGTCAAATGTCCATTCCAAAGTGTTTGTACCGTCATGACAATCGCCAAACCCAAGACCCCCTATTAGACTCAGTTGTACCCAAGAGTCAAGCTCGTGAGGGGTATTTGTGTTTAAGCTTGTAGAGTGTCAATGTGTAGCAGTGCAGACTCAAAGATCAAACTGAGGCAGCTTTACAAGGATCCACTTAGGCCTAGCAGTCAAATGTCCACTCCAAAGTGTTTGTACTTCCATGGCAATCGCCAAACCCAAAACCCCCTATTAGGCAAAGTAGTACCCAAAAGTCAAACCCATGAGGGGTATTTGTGTTTAAACTTGTAGAGTGGAAAGTGTGTAGCAATGCAAGCTCAAAGATCAAGCTGAGGGAGCTTCGTATTACAAGGATCCATATAGTCCTGTCAGTCAAATTCGTTTATTCAAAGGTGTGTCCTTAAGTTTCATGACAATGGCTAAACCCAAGACCCCCTGTTAGGCCCAGTTGTATCAAAGAGTTAAGCTGATGAGGAGTATTTGTGTGTTGAGTTTGTAGAGTGTCAAGTGTGGCGGTGTAGGATCTAAGATCAGGGTGAGACAGGTTCGCCTCGTCTCACCCTGGACCCCATTTAGGCCCACGTTAGGTCCCGGCTAGAGGGCAGCTGTCGCAGCTGGACACGTGGTAGCCAAGTGACGATGGACAGGCAAGAAGGGTGTCCCGCGACAAAGACGAGGAACGTGGCGCCGTTTGTGGATCGCGTGAATCGCGGGAGGATGCAGTGATCGGTTGTGACCGACCAAGTGGATCGCGACGGGGAGGACGATGCATCACTCCGGAGGTCCTGGTTACGGGACCGGGCCCCAGGAGCGAGTGCACCAGGCGCCGCGAACTGGAGGCCAGCCTGACAAGTGTCCCTACGAGACCTACCAGGCGCAGATTCCGGATTGCTGTGCAGCTGCCGCTGCGGTCCAGGATCCGTATCCACGGCCACCGAGCGGATATGACGGCAGGTGCTACGATGAGTGTCATCGCAGGACTCCCTATCAGGAGGACACCTATTCCCAGGTACGTGACAAGACTCGACTATTTCCCAATTTTTCCGTTCCCGTTGTCCCCCCACCCCCCTCCCGTTCCTGAACGCGCCATATAGCTAGATCCAATTGCATACGTAGCATTGTTCCGCACTTTACCGAAGATTTATGGGAGTTCTTGTTTCCTCTGATGGGAACACCGCCATCGGCAGAAAGCGCAATGCCGAATCGAAATGGTCGACGTGATTACTTCGCGGGGTCGTTTGCATGCGTGCGATCGAGAGAGATTTGTCGAATTCACTTATTGATGATCAGTAGACTGCGGATCTTTATGCAAAATAAAAATTGTCTCTGTCAATTACAAGAAAGGAGAGTTTCTTCATTTTTTCGATAAATACACCAAATCCGCGGTCTAATGATGAGTGGCTTCGATTTAAATTCGACCAATGTTGGGTCAATATTAATTTTGTTGTGGGCGTTTAAAAAATAATTCAAGTTCAACATAATTTAAGTTGTATGTATAACAATATGAACTATACTTCTCATATTTTGAACAAATGAAATTCCCATAGAAATTGTTAAAAAAGTATTTTCGAGAAGAATGAAGACATTCCAGTCCTATTTTCATAAAATAATTGTATAAAGACGACTACATTGTTCTCTACACTGTATGTTATCATTGATTAAATGATTTCCTAATGAACTTTTCGAGAAAATGTCTCTAAATCTCTTTAGTTTGTCTGACCATCGCTGACTCTTTCTACTTAGACTTCTACTAATCAGACAATATTGAAATATAATTAATCTGATTAAATTTGTCATTCCCCAACTATTAATTCGCATTAATAAACCATTACAGAAATTGAACAATATACCACGGCAATAAATAGTAGTACAGTGGAAATGGTCGTAATATGATTGCAATGGTCAGACTCGTGAGAGAAATGATATTCAAGCGCGTCTGCAACTGATGTTTCCAAACTCGATTCTCTAGAATACTAAACTTTAAATGCAACAATGGTGTTCTGTCTCGTGTCTTATTAGCGGTATGAACACGCATTCACTGTCAGATTATTTAATTGTAACTTTGAACATACAGAAAAACAATGAATTATCTTTAAATTAACAATAAGCAGTCCTCTTAGAGACAATAAAAATTTCATTATCGTTTTAAAAGCTTCACATAGTTGAATGGAAATTAAGTGTCACATATTCGCATGTATTATAAAGGTAATGAAATATGAAACTCATTAATTCAATGGCACCATGTTAATGATACTATCGTTAAACGTGATAAATAAATTAAAGCGTGACTCTTTAATTAACAAATAACTAATTAATGTATTAAATTTCCAGTACGTAAATTTTCTACTATTTAATTTAAATTTCTTACTCAAACTTTCACCTACTATAATAAATACCATGTAACAATACATAAATTATACCGATAGTAAAAACTCAGAAAGTGGAATGCAGATATTAAAAATTAAATTACTAGCTACGATTTCAGCTCAATTAATTTTATTTTAATTTTATTTAAACTAACACACGGAAGAGCAAAATTTTCTGAACTCTATTTTCCAGGTAACGTTAACGTCACGTGTCTCGATTCAGGGGCTAATTAAATTCAATTTCCGTCTGAGGTGCGTCTGCAGGTTTCTTTAATTGTTCTTTAATTGCTCAATAGAATGAAACGAGTCCCCGCGTGCCCCAGCGTGCGCGAGCCCCCCTCGATCTCGATATTTATGATTATTGTTCATTGAAAATTAAATTTCATGTTCCCGCGAAAGGAGGAGGTTAATTAGTGCTGAGAAGGGAAACTTTAAGCTGCTGATGATTCAGCAGGAAACTTTGTTCGATAGTCTGACGCCAGCAATATGAGCCATTTCAGCTTAACTAATTCTAAGACCTCATGTTACGCAGAGTTGCTGCAACATTAAAGACTTACATCGACCCCCAGGAACCGATTAGTATCCTTAAAACGCTTATAATTAGAGACATTAATGAAAGTTTCATATTTAATGTGGAACTGGCGCTGTTTAGTTCACATGCGCAGTTAATTAGCTACAATATTGTTATTACACTGGAGGATACCGTTAACAGGAAATCTTCTTCTCGGGTAATTACGAGTTCCTTTTAAGAAAATAATTATAAATAACAAATGGCCGATTCCGGAATTGTTATCCCCGTTGCAAATAAACAACCTACAATATCATTCGGCTCAAAGTAATGTGGCCAATTAATATTAAACATTAATATTTATATAACATATCATAAACCCTGCACTGTATATCGAAAATAAAAAATTGGAGACGTTCAAGTCAATAAAAGAATAAGCAAATTATATAAAACAATCTAAGACCGCTTACTTAATGTAATAGAATTAAATGGAGTTATAACAAAAAATACTAATACAATATTCTCTAATGTGTTTCTATAAAATAAATGATAAGTTTTGCTCTACTCTCTTATTACTAGACTGCGGATTTTATGCATTTATATAAAAATTGAATAGCTCTAATAAAAAGGTAAAAAGTCGTTAAAAGAATTTAAAGATATGTTGTTATATTACTTTCAACTTTTCAAAACGATTAAAAGAGAAGATACATTTTCATTTAACTTCGGTTTCCTACGATTGTGTCCGACAATTTTTATTTTGCATAAATATTCGCAGTCTACGTATTACTGTTCATCAATTTAGTTGGAGATGATATACAAAATACAGATTGCATAAATTTCCCACCTTTAAATATATGAACATGTTTTCTTATTTTGTCCAGCACGGCACGATGCATGATTAGAAAGCTAGAAGAGTCGCGAGACTCGACACGTGCACGGTGCATCGGGAGATCAACTGTTCCCTTATGCAATGATACGATTAAATTGATCGAGTTTCTATTCACATTCGATGCGTTCCTATCTTTCTCGATGTATATTGATAGAGTGCTATGTTGCAATTTTTCCATTCGGTTTGGGCCGACTCTAGTGATGCGCGTAACTTTTAAACGAATCGATTACGAGGATCCGTGCCAACTGATTTCCAAAATAACGCTTTGTTCGACAGTCTCTGCGCGAGCGGTCCGACTCCTCTTCGCGTGTCGATTTTTTTTCTCTCTCTCCCTCTCTTCCCGTGACCGCGATACGCTATCTCTCTTTCAATGAAACCTCCCTTTTGAAATTCCTGGTTATGCATGCGCGCGGCAGTCGAGTTTCTTTGATCCTCGTTTCAGCGGGCATTACTGCTTGCACATATCGTTGCATCTAAAATTAACGATATACACGCGTTTCTTTACATACCGCGGGAGAGGAATATTAACGTGGATGCATTTCGTAGAATACGTCATTGCCTTAAACTATTCCCGGATGTTGCGTGGTTTCGCTCCGCGCTCCTCGACTTCTCTCGGTTTCCTTTGGGTATACTTCAAGTCGTCGCGCGCTTCCATTAAACTGATGGCAGCAACGAGCGAAACCGGCTTTGTGCGAAAATCTTCTCCCCCTCCCCCCTGCCCCTCGATACGAACATTCGGAACTATCTGAAATTCTGGAAATATTGCACGTTATTGATAAATATCGTGCCGGGATCACTCCTCTGCTTCATATCGAGCCGCGTGCCGACACAAACAGAGGAAAGTATTCGAATAACTGTGCACTCTCTCGTAGTCAAAATGAATGCGAATTGCACGGCTCTATATGCAAATAAATATGCCGAAAATTTATGCCTGCCCTAAATGAAATATTTAGCGCGCGAGCAAATTTTTTATTTTTCATCTCGCTTCGTGATACGCGTCTTGCTCATTTCTAGTAAGAGGAGACGAAACTAATGATTCGATACTTAACCCTTGATAATGTATTTTTCGATTCTGTATTTTTTGATGATTGCTTTCCACTGGAAGAATAAATCTATGAAACGTTAACCTATCCAGGGATGAATTTTCCAAAGTTGAAATATTTAATATTTATGGTAGTTACAGTAAAATGCTATCAATGCTTCCACGTACTTTTTGTTTTTATTGTTGTAAGATTCTCTTCTTCCACAGAATTTAATTCCCTTTATTCAATTTAATTTCCCTTCTTAATCAGAGTAATTTACTCAATTTACTTGTTTACGTAATTTACTCAATTTAATTTCCCTTTTTAATCAGAATAATTTTAATTTAAGAAACACGTAGCTATTGTACCTGTATATGTATGTCAGTATCCATGAAGAGGTCGAAAATTTAAAAAGAAATTAATTAACGAAACTAATTTGCCACCATAATATTAAAAATGATTAAATTTGGTAATTTGAACAGTTATGGCCTACCGTTTAGTTGATACATACGCTGTCAGGTGGCGACTCTATTCAGCTTGCCCGATTTCGAGCGGTTTTGCGGTTTGGTATAATCACAGAACGAGGTATAGGTGCAGAGCAATTACCCAATGCATTTTTCTGTCTCACATTCGGTAAAAAAATAAAAAATTTTTTAAAAAAGACACGTATGCAAAATGATCGTCCACTCGATATTCTTCAAACAAACGTGCGAGTGAACCATTTTTGCAGAACGCTACTCTGCAAAATGTGCAAACAACGCGGAGCAGTGTATTATCTACCACGACACTAATTTATTTGATTCAAAACGGAAAACTCCCGTGCACTTTCGTTTCTTTTTACGCAACTCTAAATGGAAACACAAAATTCTTTCGCAACGCTAAAACAAAGAATTAATAAATATCTCGAAACAAACGCTGCGTTATTTGTCGCGACGCTAATTTATTAAATTCGATATGGGCAACTCCCGTGCATTTTAATTTCTTTATGCGTAATTCTAAAGGGGAAGCAATGGCTGCGAGTAATCAGAGGCAGTTTATCGCAACTCTAAAAGGTGGGATTTTCTACCATTTGCATATTGGAAAACTTCCACATTAAAATGATTCGATTCTGTGAATTCTCACCCTAACACGCGAGAAGGGGACTATACTTCGCGGCCCCGAATATTAGTGCAGATTCGGACATTGCAGAATCAGTTATGCATGGCGCAATGAGCACCAGGGCCGGCGCAATAAGCCCAGTAGCAGGAATAGCAAATGCTACGGGTCCCGCACTTGCAACAGAGAATCTTAAATTTTCTCCACTTGTTACTGTGTCCTAACACCTTAAATCTGATTTTTTAGGTGCGTTTTCCAATTTACGTGTAGACGCGATATCGTTCAACTATCGGGTCTACGTTAATCCCGCCTTGGCAACGCGTTGATATTTTTCGCGACACTAAGCCAATCGCGACAATAAATTATCGCAACGCTAATCTTTTCGTGGTCTATTAACACTAAATCTATTGACCATCAAAAGTGACTGATGTGTATAGTATTACAAAAATAACAACATTAAATTTATTTATATTTTGTGCGATTTTTACTATAATATATACAGGAGTCAAAAAATATATTCAATAAATTCCCATGGAAACACCTTTACAATTTCAATAATTGTCAAATAAAAAATTTAAAATGGGTCATTTGACCCCTCGTGGTAGGTCTAGTGTTGATTAATTCGCGGCATGCAATAGGAATGACAAAGTCTACTGGTGGTCAAAATCAACTACTAAAGAAATAAAGTAATAAAAAAGACAGTTGTTTGTTGACTTACTACTTGTTGGGGGATAAGAAGCTGCATTAGAGTTCTGAAATCAATAGAAGAAACCAGAAGATATTAAAATCGAATCGTACAATTCCATCGAGATATAAGCAGAGTCTATGTAAATTATTTTCGAATTTTTAGCTTGTATCTTTATAATATGAAAAGTTTATTCAGCTTGCGTAGCCTGCACAATTTTTCATTAATAATTTGAAAAGAAAATACTATTTTGGTACTTACATAATCTCCCCCTTGAAGAAAGCACAACCATCAAAGATTAAATACGACATAATTGGAAATAAATAATTCAAGTTGAATAAAAAATCAAAATTAATGTGAACCAAAATTAATTAAACTTAATTAATTAAACAATACCACGACACGAACTTAAATACGATTGGTCGTCACGACACAAGATTAAATTATTGAGAAGGCAATACGATCCGAAAATAAATTTAAATCAATAATAAATAAATAATCAAAAATAAATAATTCGCTTGAGCACAATATTAATTTTAATAAAAATCCTGATAAAGAATCTTGATTCCTATCGAATGATGCAACACACAGAAACGGTACTCACCACGTAAAAGTCCTTGTTTAACGACGCATACATTCTGCGTCTCGGTAACAGGCGACGCGGTTGACAAGGTCAGAGAAAGGCTCGAATATAACACAACACACGTGCGTTCACTTTCACTTTCGGGATTACAATGAGCCGCGATCGAATCCTCGGGATCGCGGGGGTCGGAGTGGGGGCAAGTCCCCGGTGATCGGCGATTGGCCCCGAATTTGTACCGGCGCCGGTGGGGTGGAAGCTCGCGGAATAAAGAACGCGGTTCCCTTCGATACAATACATATAATGGTAAACTTACACACTTTCTACATCTCGATAACAAATCACGCTATGACATGCTCGCAGGGCCACACGGTCCCACTCGGAAATAACGATACTCGCATGTGTTCATTTTCACAATTATACTAATGATACCGCGGTCAAAACCTTGAGAATTTTTCATTGGTGGAGAGGGACGGAAGACCCGAACAGAGTCCCCGACGATTGGCGATTGCCCTCGAATTGGGACCGGAGCGGAGGGGAGGTTCGGCGATTGGCCCATTGTTCCGTCGATTAAATATGGCGTGGGCTTTGCAAAAAAATTCCCTCTTGTCCCACTAATATGTCAATAGACAGGGTGACCCGTAATATTCGAGTCGATTGTAAAATGTGTTCTCGTCGGAATCTTGGGATGCTCGAGGGCTCAAATTAAAGGTGGAGGGTAGTACTTTACTATTAGGTGTACTTAGGTTGAAAAGGAAACACGAGAGCATATGGAAAAATCAATGAACGTTGCAGTCAACGTGTTAATCGTAAATAAAAAGAGAAACGTACCAATTATTTGTAAAGAGAAGCATTTAAATTGCTTTAATCTATCGAAGCATGTACAGATAGATCAAAAACACTCGAAATTCGTTTTCTATCTCCCAAATTCTTACGTTTCTCCAACGATAGAGCAGCGAAGCTGGTGCACAGAGCCGTAGAATATGTATGAACGTTAACGTTCTTCAAACGTAACCGTCATTCATTCCGGGGCCAGGAGAATTAGTGTTGATATTACGTGCCGCACAGATGTTCTCGATCTGCAAATTCTATCAGCCACGGCAGGAAATCTACACGTAAAATCCATCTGTTCTCGGGGTGATAACAATTCACGCGGAACATCGGGGTTGGGGGCGGTAGGGGGAATAGAAAGGCGATTGGGTACGTGGCCGTTACATACGCGCATTATGCATCGGAATTGCATCAGAAGCCTAGGTAACGCGAAACGACGGGACTTCCATTTTCGGGATTATTGGCAAAGAATAACGTTGATTTATTTTCGACAGTAGCGTTGTTCCTGTCTCCTGGCCGGCTTCTGTTTTATCCCTGGTTACTTTTACCCGTTCCTTCTTTCCTTCCTTCTTTTCTGTCTTTCTTTCTCTCATTCTCGGCCGCGCGCCTGCTGAATTCCTAAAATATGGCGAGGAAACGCGCGGGGGACGCGAAACTGGGCCAAATCGATACCGGCCAGATAGACGTACGGCAAAACTTCGAACTTAAAGCATGCATGCCGGCTCGAATCAATTTTCGGACCAGCCTCTACCCCCGAAAACCCATAATGGCTACTGGGAGATTCAAGTCGGGCTGGAATTGCTCGAACCGAACTCGGTCGGACGGCAGGGAGAAACTCGCGATTCCTGATCGCAGTACTTCCCGCCAGATGAACGGGCCTCGATGGCCGGGTTTGAATTGCCTCCACCACGGCAGAGATATAGATAGTGTTATTACAGTTCGCCCGCGATCATTATCGTTAATGACACATACTCGGCCATTGCCTTTAGAGACGGCACTTTAACTGACGATTCGGCCGTGGAATACACTGGCGACCGAAAGTATTGCCACTGTACAGCAGCGTATTAAATAGTGCACAGCGGAGTATTTGGCCCGACAAGCCGGGAAAAACTATTTTAGCGTTATTTATGGTCTGTGCGAAAGTACTCTGTATTCCTACTTGAAAAGCTTCTGCACTGTAAGAATTTATACAATTTCCTTAAAACACTTGAAAATCGCTAATGAATGAACGCCGTTTCAGAGACTATTTAAGAACGCAAAGGGTGCGATAAAATCTCTTGACTATCGACAAAGTAGAGTACTTCACGGACAAACTTAAACGCAGAAGTTTAAAATTGACTTCATTCCGACTTTTCAGGCCAAATACCACACTGTGCAGAGGCCATATTTTTAGTAGCTCAAGTACTGAAAATATTGGTGACATTCGTCCAGGTTCTAAGAAAGCGTGAAATTATTTTTAAAAATTATTTTTGTCGGCGAAATGACGGCGAAGGTGATAGAAAAGTAGGCGAAATAGGAAACTTGTTAATTGCAAATATTTATTCCGCTTCCTAAAAAATATATATGTAAAAATGTAAGCTCTAGTATATATCAGCCAATAATAGATATTTATATTGTACGTGAAAACCAATTGTAATCATCATTCGTTACAAATTGGAACGTCTCTAAAAGTATTTTTTTCTTGGTCAACAAACTCCTGAAATTTGATGTACAATTTTCTTTCTGGTCGTTTTACTAAGCTGTTAAATAAAAAGTGTAATCTCAACTGTACAAATTTCCCTATACTGTGATTTTTCAGTGATTATGTTCCTGCATTAAAAAGCAGAGTTGTGCTAATTCAATTACATTGTAATTCAATTACACAATTGAATTACATTGTATTTCAATTATATAGTAATTCAATTACACAATTGAATTACATTGTATTTCAATTATATAGTAATTCAACTACGTCGTAACTGAATTACATAATTCAAACCTTTCAATTAATTCAATTACTAATTATTTTAATCAGATGTGTAATTGAAATATAATATAATTAAAATACAGCTCTCCAAATTATAGCCCAGAACTTTGAAGAAGTGCGATATATTTTTGTTTTTCTTTCATATACTTGTTTGCTGTCTATCCGGCGTAGTTTCAAAGTATTTTATAATTGTACTCCGATTGCAATTACGAATTACATTGTAATTTAATTGAATGACGATCTGAATTATAAATTACAATATGACATTACAATGTAATTCAATTACTTTGTAATTATAGTTCCGGGAGTAATTCAATTATAATTCTGCACAACTCTGTTGAAAAGGTAGACCCAAAGATTTTTCCTCGATAAAGCTCGGAAAATTAGAAGGGAGGGGGGCGAACTGTAACCGGAAGATGTTGGGAAAAATTGGAAAACTTTTCTACCCTCCGAAACAAGTGGAACTGTAACTCCAGTATATTTAAAAAACCAGTGAACCGTCGCGCTCGAACAACTAACGCTTCCCATTATGCCGATGGATGATAGCTTCCGCGTACGATACTCGCGATTGTTCCCTTAGTCAGTGACTGGGAGCGAAACGCGAATGGAGACGCAGTCACACTGAACGACACTTGCACATGTTCGTGTCATGGAAATGCGTGTAATTCATCGTTCGGATGTAAACCACAAAAAAACTCGTCTGTGCAACGGAAACCGCAGAAAAAAATAACACTCCAGTTCCCCCACCCACTATCTAAAGATCGCCATTACCATAAAGCTCGTCTGTCATGGACTCTATGCTTTATTGCACGCAGCTGAGCGCACTGCAATCTGAAAATTGAGTGAAATATTACGCAGCTCGTATTTCTACACAAGGCTGATCAAAGAATACGTCATACACTCCCACCCCATCCCCTCCATTCTCGTAAATCATGTTTCGTCATAAAGTTTGGGAACACTGCGATTCACTGTACGAATTTATTGTCTTTTTCCTCAGTTGTACGCGCCTCGTATAACATCAGCTAATGGTTTTGTTTAACCCGAGCCTCGTGTCAATTTTATAACGTTTTTCACCGATTTTCGGAGAGTAGTATGATCTGCGTTTTGTTAACAATCTCTTTTCTACCACAAATTAAGCCCAGAATCATTTTTATTCATTTTTCAATTTTGCTTGGCACAAGAATGTCTTTTCACCCCCATCAACCCCTACACCGTGATTTTTCGAAGTCCCTTCATTGCCCAAACTCGAAAATCCTCTAACACGGTCTTTTTCAAAAATTATATAGCAACGTTTACTATTATCACTATAATTGTGTTACCCGGAATAATTTTTATTCGTTTTCCAATTCTTCTTCAAACAAGAATACTAATGGTCCAATATTTCGAAATTTCTTAGATAAGAATATGCTACATTTAATTCAGTTAGTGACTAATAATTAGACTGCGGATCTTTGTGCAAAATAAAAATGTTCCGCATTGATTGTGAGCAGCAAGAGTAAAATAAAAATTGATTTCATCCCTTAATGATTTTGTTGCATTAAAAACAACATTACGATGTTCTTAAATTTTTCTAATCTTGTTTTATATTTCACCCATCCAATTTCTTCATAAATGCATAAAGGTCCGCAGTCTACTAATAACAAATTGTGATTGTAAAAATTGTAACAAGGTAATTGCCAATGGCCCTACTCAGTTTATGCACCTTTAAATATGGGAAAAAATGTCTCTTTAACCTGCGCCGTGATTTTTCGAAGTCTTTTTGCGGCGGAAACTCGAGCATTCCCCGAGAAGATGTCTTATGGATAATGCCGAGCGTATTCCGTTGACCCACATCGTTCGAATTCTAATCAGGCCTCATTCCGTATGAGTAATCTGCTACCCTATAATTCTTCACGTTGAAAAGCTTCCGAACAGCGGTATATCGATTTTAATTTAAGGGTGGTTCTGTTTCGCGGATGATGGAATAATATCTTTGGGGGAGAGGGGGAAACATTCGAGCGAACTCCATGGAAATTCATAATATTTCGTGCGCCCGTATTCCGCTGAGCTCATGCGGCACTCATTTATATACCGGTTTCACCTGCCCTATTAAATTTTAAACGCCTGCCAACGATTGTTTTTGATACATCGAGTGGGGGCCGGGGCGTTTGGCAAGTGATCGACGCGGATCTCCCGTGAATATTTTCCATTTTTCCAAATATACTGCGAGAAGAACTTTCGACTGGCACCTTTTCGCGTTGTTTTTAGTTTCTGAAACTCGTGTCGCCATGATTCGAATTGATGCACCCTACACGCGACTGTAGATGAAAACATTACTTTGCAGCTTAATATTGTTCGGCTTAGTAACGAGTACAATTGAGTGTACTATTCCAACGCTATAATGTAATGCGAGTGAGTAACGGTTTAATTGGATTGTCCAATTCGGTGGTACAAAGCTACATATGTTCTCATTTCGACGAAGTTCATGCGAACATAATATTTGCCGGTATCTTTTCTGGAATGTTCCGAACTATTTTCTGCTTTAGAAGATTGCTGGAGATTGAACTTTAGGTGCAATGTCCAGGAAACGTGCACTTCTTCTTGAATACTATGTTTATTTTTTTCATAAATAGACTGCGGATTTTATGCATTTATGACAAATCGGTTTTAAAAGCATCGATATACATAATTACCACCTTATTAAAATTATTAAAGGAAGAAATTATTTGTTATTTTACATAGTGAACGTTTCCACAATATGTTTGTATCGTTTAGAGCTGTAAGGTTGAATTGAAGCACAAGAACTTAAAAAATATTATTTACATTATATTTAATAATAAAAATATCTAACAGATCTAAAAATTTACTCTAAAATATTTTATGACACATGTAATCATCTTACTATGCCACATATTAATCAATTAACAATGAAGTGTATATATGTATACATATTCTAAAACGCAAGTCAGTATTGTAAAAAATTAAATATCCCGAAACATAACAGAACGTTGGCAAACAAATAATACTTAATCAAGTTTAATTAAATATCTAAAATATATCGTGATTAAATAAAAGTAAAATATCATCCTAGAAACCTATAATGATCTTCTCGAGCAAACGCTACATATAACAATTAATTAATCCCGATGTAACGAAGATTCCAGTGCATTTTTAATTCATTAATAGGTAATTGTCGAGCTGCTGTAATTTTTAAAACGAAGAGATTGAAAGCCGCGTCTTCAGTCTAGAGGGAATATTTAATGTGCGGAGGGTGAATCTGTGAAGATGAAGTGCCTGCACAGTGTACCGTTCACAACATCGCAACTTCCAGAAACGACAACGGTGTTTCAGTAATGGGTATCGGTAGTTATTTCACGGTTAACAGATTCTTGGGACAGTAATAAAATATCTCTGCTGTGCTAACAAACCACGTAATATTAAAGTTGTTAAATGTAATAATATGCAATTCTATTTTAATCAAAACCTAATAAAAATATAAAATAATTAAACAGAGGGCTGAAAAGTTAACATGTGTCATAAGGATTACTCCATTAAACTTCTTGATTCTAAAATTTGGTCTACTCGGTATATTACTGAAAAAATTAATTTTTTAACGGTTTATCTACCGGGAGCCTATTAACAGAAACAAAAGGAAGCTTAAAAATCTTCAGTTACACAATAATTCCAAACGCAGTTATAGCTTTTAGAATATAGAAATATAGAAATAATAATTACTTATAGAATATAGAATTATAGAAATAATAATAACTTATAGAATATAGAAATATAGAAATAATAATAACTTATAGAATATAAAGAAATACAGAAATAATTGTAACTTATAGAATTTAAGTTATAATAAGTTAAATTAATTTTTTAACGGTTTATCTACCGGAAGCCTATTAACTTGTAATTCCAAACGCAGTTATTCCATTACGTTACTGGGTGCCAATTGTTTCACGATTGAGATTGCTAGTGCTATTGAATGATCTATTAAATAGTCCTTCGCTATAGACTTTCACAAATTTATAATAGAAATAATAATAAGTTATAGAATATAGACATATAGAAATAATAATAACTTATATAGAATATAGAAATATAGAAATAATAATAACTTATATAGAATATAGAAATATAGAAATAATAATAACTTATGGAAATATAGAAATAATAATAACTTATAGAATATATAGAAATAAAGAAATAATAATAATTTATAGAATATAGAAATAATAATAACTTATAGAATATAGAAATAATAATAACTTACCTCTGTAACAGATATCTAGAAACACTTGTATGAAGGTTTCAAACTCCAACATGAAAGTTGATTTTTTGATCTTTGTCCATTGCCAACTCCCTGTGCGAGGGGTTAAACCCCCGTGACCTGTAAAAATATGAAAAATGTCCGTGAATGAGAATGGGTGAGCTGACGGATCGCTCAAAATTTTTGTCGCAGGATGTACCTCCGAGTTTCCATCGGCCCCAGTCCAGGCTGGGATACGAGGAGCGTCCCCAATCTCGTGTGGGATATACCTCGGATTCCAGGTGTGCCAGTGGACTTGGGTACGACGACACTGGCGGAGGCTACCTTGACCAGAGTGATCCAAGGATGTATTGTACCAGCGGTTATTGCATGGGGGATACCATGATGGCTACCAGCAGAGGTGTCTGCGGCGAGGAGGTCGAGCTAGACATGCGGAGGCACATCCAGGCATGTGCCTGCACCTGCAACCACATGGGCTACGGGAATTACATGGACTATCAGGTAAATTGGCTTTCTAATTGATCCACCAACCTTTTTCACCGTCTCGCTTCGGCATGTCCACACCCATGAGAACTCTCGGTAATAACATTGACACGCTGTCAGAGATCCAACGTGTATTGAAATATTTCGCTAGTCGCGCTGCACCGCTAGTCGGGGATTATTTCTAGGGAAATGATGGTGTCACGGAGTTAAATGAAATTAACGTTCGCGCCCTTGTTTTGGCGGGATTATCGGGTGACAAGAATTAAATTGTTTCGCCGACGCGTTCGAATTAAATAACGGCGAGGCACCGCCACTGGAAATTCGAGTCTGGCGAGACCGAGGTAATGATACTTCAAGTACTTCAGCCACCGACTTCATTCGTCTACTGATCCAATCGATCTTGAATACAGTGACTCGCGTTTATATTAGAACTCGCTTTAAATCACAATCAGTTTTTAAAATTCAAACAATTTGGATTTTTGAGAAGTTAGGATTAGCTTATTAGGTGACGCGAGAAAGAAATTTTTTAAATAATTGCTTTATTTTTGAAAGGACACGTGTGCCCGAGTACTACCATGTATGTAATCATCTGTTATAATTACACTGCGGATTTTATGCATTTACGACAGACATTAATAGATTAAATACAAAACTGTAAAGACATATGATGAATTTGATGATGCAGTCATACCATTTTCTATTTAATTTCTATTTAACTTCTGTTCCTTATAATTGTATAATATTATATAATTTATATTTTGCATAAAGATCCACAGGGTAGTTATAATCTGTTGTATATAAGTCAAATGATGACGAGAAGAACCGTGCCTGATAGGCTACGATACAATACACACGTAAATCTTCTTTGTCAACCTGGTAATTATATTTATTAAACTACATTTTACAAAAATTGTCTTCGAGACAACAGGTATCGAAAGATTCAAATCTCAAAATTCAATCTTGAATTTTTGATGAGTCTATATTGAATTTTTACGTTCATTACATGTTTGTTTTACTTTATTTATTAACTTACAAAAGTTTCAGTACTTAGTTGCTTTAGTCACATCTTCCGGTTCCTGAGATACCTACGCTTGAAACAAATGTTTTCTGAGATACTTTCTGACAATGAAGAAGGTTTTGAGTTAACTACTGTGCAAGCGAACTTCGTTTCAAGACGCTCCGCTGTAGAACATTTCATTAAAGAAGCACGTCTTAATTATAGTACTGATTATCATTGTTTGTATCTTCTTAGCTTATAAGGCACATTTATATTTCAAACTGTGTCTTAGTCACTATTCTTACTTTTGTTTTATCTTTCTATGTCTAGCAGTATTGTCGATTAAAATTCAGAGATAAAATTATGATACTTATTCGTAGGTTTATTCAATAACATGATAAGTTACCTCAAAGATATGTAAAATATGTTATTGAATAAATGTCTTAATCTTATCTTTGAATTTTAATTTAAAAACGCTTCAATCATGTCCAATAAGAAAATCAACGTGGATTCTAAAATCTTTTTAGAAAAATATATAAAAAAAATTTGTGATGAATGAGAATTTGAATAAATGTGGCCATGGTGCCACGATATATTAAATAATTATTTCTGTGCTTCAACAGTGAAATATTTGTTTGAATTTAATTATATCGGTACTAATTAGAGGAACGTGTACTATGCTTTCTCAACATTTTTAATGAAAAGTCTTCGCAGTGCCAATAGAGATTTTCCTTTCAACGCCAAGAAAGTAGAATTCGCCTACAGCTCGAAGTTAATTCCATGTTTATGGAACTTCTTATTCTGTTTCAACTTCTAAAGGTGGTCCGACAAAGGCGAGGGAAAACTTCATGTATCCCGTGGACGATGTAAATGTAATTTCACAGGGAATGTTTGACTGATAGAACAAGAAGTTTAGTATGCATAAGTTCAACGGGATGAAATGCGTCCTAACAAGCCGCGCTTATTAAAACACGATCCGCCTGTATATTTGGAGATTGAAACTTTTACAATATCGGAAGGTTTCTTGATGTCCGAAAGTTTATGGCGGGAGGTTTTATGTCGTGGACCGGCCGCCGCTTTTTGATTTGTTTTCGTTATGGGATAGAATGTCAACGTTTTCACGATTTTCGCGGGAATGCCGCCGCTGCATTATGAGGAAAGGTGGACGGTGTTCGTTAGAGTCTCCAGTTCGCCAGACACCGTTCAAGTGACAAAGTTTCAAACGTGTCCGAACTTCGCCGAACGAAGTTCTTTTAAGTCCTTCGGTCTGAAACTGAATTCCGAAGCGATTCCGAACAGTTCGAAGACGCGTGCGAACGCCTACCACTGACGTTTCTGAATGTTTCAGAAGGACAGCGTGCCAAATCGACTTACACCAGTGAGTTACTTTCTGTCACGTGACGGAACTTGCTGTTAACCCTAGAAATTCTAGGAGCACACCTAGTTTGATCACTATTATACAGAAATATTATCCGCAATTATTAATTCAGCGATAATTTGACTAATCAAAGTACAATGGATCTTTAACACTATATTTACGAAGCCCCAAAAGTGACCATTTTACATTACATTATAAAAATAACAAAAACTTGTGTATCCAATTCTTTTTGTGGCATTTATAAAATAATATATACCTCAAAAAATAAATTTATTGAATAATTCCTCACGTATCTTTACAATCTCAATAATTGTAAATTAAAAATATTAAAACCTAAAACATATTTGCATAAAGAAATAATTAAAAACAAAAATGTTTTGTTATTGGATTAGTATTGTTTGATTGATGTATCTAATCCCGTATTATGATAGATGTGTCCTGAGAAAACGTGGTTCACGGAATTGTTATTCTGACTACGACGATTTATTCCACTGCAGTAGTGGTTTTGCAAATAACGTAATTGGTGGGTCGCAGTATTTGCAAAGACAGTATTGTGATTGTGCAGCGTAGCTACGAGTCTTGGAGACTCCGGAGACCGTCTTGAAAGTCTCGAGACTATTTCGAGACAGACTCGATTCTCTAGAGTCTTGAAACGACCGCCAGCCTTGAGACCTGAGGTCTCGGAGAGACTTATCATTAACCGCTAGACCGAAATAAAATAGTACCATACATGTCTAAGGAAGGGATGCATTGTTAAACGAATCTTTATTCTAATTTCCAGATTCAGTAGTTTACCCGATGAAAACTGAATTAAGACTCAACATTTAAAAAAGTACTCCTTAAACTATTATTAAAATTTACGCTTACACTTACCTCGATATGGTTACATAATCAAAATGATTTCATAATAATCGGAAAAATTATTCAATTTGTAAGAATTTTAGATACACAAACAAATAATATTGAAATTAAATGGCATTAATTGGAATAAAAATCTCGTATCAAATGATGCAAATTCGCAGCACAATATTTACTATTACATAATAAAGTTTCTTTCTCTCTCTCTCTCAATTTTTTAACGTCTGCTGATAAAAGTATATTTCCTTCCATCGAGATAAAGATTGCAGAAAGTGGAGCTGTATTTTCTTCAGCTGGGAAAACATGTTTTTGTTGTCGACGGCATCGGAAATCTGTTTGCTGCTCGAGATAGGAAAAATTTATTCTATTTCGAGCTGACTCTCCCAACCACGTATTAGTTTTTCCGATGAAAATAATAATTGAAGAACACTTCTTTCAATGATTAGCTATTGTACCAGAAAAAGTATGAGAATTGGATCTGTAGAAATATGAACGTTCCTCTGAATAATGTATGCGCTTTCAATAATGAAATCTGTACCAAGTGGTGTTTCTAATACAAAGTCAAATTATATTATGAATTATGCTCTACAATAGTATTCAGAAAATATATATCAATAAAATGGTATTTATACATACTGTTTTAGAACGTATAATATCATAAAATATTATACTATATCATAGTATCAATTAAAAATACTATATTATAGTATAAATTAAAAATACTATATAGTATTTTCTGAATACAGATATTGTATAGTATTTACAGGAACTATTTCAGAACGTGTATAATATCATAAAATACTGTATTGTAATATAAAAATTTAAAATACTATTTCTCATTTAAATTTTTCCAATACTGTATTGTATAGCATATCAATAATATATAGTATAGTATTTATAAGTACTATTTTTTAGAAAGTGTCGTAGTACAAAATACTACATTACATTATAAATTATAAGTACTCTACATGGCATTTTCCGAATAGTATATTACAATACATAGCATTTCACAAATCCTATTTCAGGACGTTTCGTTACAAGTAATTCCTCCACGTACGTCATCGTCAAAATCGCGGTTCCACAAGAGCAGATTTATTCTAGAATTTCGATTTAAATTCGCAATTTACAATAACGCCGGAGCCTCGTGCGCAGAGCTGCCGCGAGATCTTCAGCGAGTTCCACGTCAATAGCATAGCCGGTACAGCCGCTGCCGCATTCCGCAATCATATTATTCTACATCGTACGCACGGAATAAACAGTGTCACAAAATGTCGGCCGTATTCCAATGGGATTGTCGCGTTACCCGTCACCTTAAATTAAATCAATCCGCGTGTGTGCGTCGCCATTGCGGCGCCGCTATGAAAATAAATAAGTAATACAGAGGGACGCAGACGTTCGTCAAATTATTACAGTTCGTGCTCCAATTCGCCGCGGCGCACATCGGGACAAACTTCATAGTTATCCAGGAGTGCGAAAGTCTGAGTGCTAATAATGATGAACAAGTTTTCATCAAATGCGTTTCATATCAAATAAATGACGGGAAGCTAATCGAATTCCTCAATGTTATTCAAACAGTGTAAGGGGCGAGGAACTCTGATTGCGTAACGAACTTAGTTTTTAAAAAAAATCCAAACAGGATCTAAATTAAAAACAAACAGACAAACAGAAAAGAAAGCGAGCTAATAAAAACGTGGTAATAAATTTGAACTCATTTTAAAGCCAGAAGCCTCTAGTTTCATAATCCATCGTCAATTTTATTCCAAGAATTTTCTTCACTTTTCACACTCTTTAAAGTCTGTGTAAACTGTGAAAAATTGTTTCCGTCTCTGAAAGTACCACAGATTTTTAAAGATTGAAGCTTTCTCTTTACAGCAGCACCTTAAAAATTGATGTAAGATTTTTTTCTCAGTAAAAATAAATAAATGATGAACAAACATTTCAAAGATTTGTCGTTCCCCGTCAAGTTATTACAGTTCGTGCTCCAATTCGCGGTGCGGCGCGTTGGTCAGCAGAGTCGATCCTGTTCGTTTTCCGCGTTCGGAGACCACTATCGCGGGTAATTCATTGCAGTTTGAAAAATTCACAAAGAATTTCCCGTCCGCCCACGGTCTTCTTCCCCGGCTTTCCGACTCCTGCCGCCGCCGCCGACGACGACGACGTCTTGTCTTTTATATCGGTCTGAAGCGTCCCTGAAATTCTTCTGTGAAGTTGAGTAACACCGAGGGGGCGCGACAGAATAGAAGGACCGAAAGCGAAAGATAGGCAAGGATAAAGAAAGGATGATGAGGCCGCACTCAGTTGCTGCCCCGAAAGAAAGGACCCCCACGGCGCGCGGCGGCGTTGTACTTTAAGTCTTTACGATTACGTACTTGCGGTAACGTACAAGCCTCTATGGAACTTTCACAAAAGGGTTCTCCTTTTATAGACGACTATCGTTCGTTTGCTGCGCCTGCCCTTCCCGGACCGTTTCCTTTTTGAGGGCAACGGAGATTTTAAGGTCCCTGCCATGTCACGGGAACATTGTAACGGTTTAAGGGAAGATCAATTTTTTGCAATTATTCTCCGATCGAGAATATTTTCTCAAACATTGGACAATTTTTTAACACTATACGTACCACGACCGGTCAAATGACCTGTTCTAGATTTTTTTATTTCACAATTAATAAAATCGTAAATATGCTTTCATAAGAAATAATTTAATAAATATTTTCACTAGAGTACATATTATAATAAGAACCGCGCAAAGGCAAGATAAATTAATTCTTGTCATTTTTATAAGGCAACCACGTGCCTGTTGCTTTTATAGCTCGGTACGTTTAGTATTAATATAATAGAGCTGCCTGTTTCTGAAAAAATTGGAATGTTGTGTTTGACTGACTCGGAAACACGTTTCAACAGGTTGACCCGTAACCATTTTTTCAATAAATAAAATAAACAAAAACTAAGAAGCTAATATCATATTAATTATTATTCCAAGCCTCTTACATTTCGCAGGGCGTAACGCAAGAATTGATTTTTCTTTTGGATAAAAAGTTAACGTCTTAAAATCCGTAATTTTTGCTTCCATGCCTGTATCAAAAATTTCTGATAGACGTATTCCCTACTGTGCTATGATAGCCTGCTATGTCCTCTTTCGTTTAGAACCGTGGATGCAAAGGACTGTAAACATATTTCGTGTTCGTGGCAGGTAAAACGTGGGAAATAGAAGCTTGTAAGGCAAACTAGGTGGTTCCTCGTTTAAATATGTGACGAACCTCACAACATTGTTTCTTTACGATTATGCACGAACCTTTCGAGGATACCCTTTCTTTATGAGACCTACTAGAGCATACCCTTTACACACGGCTGAACGTCGAGCGAAGGGATGCAGCAGCGTGATCCTACAAACAAAAATTCGAAGGACATCCTACAAAAAGTGGAACAAGAATAGATGTATTAGTATCATTTCTACACAAATTGAAAGGACCTATATTTAGGAGCTACATTAATTTGAAAGCAAAATATTCTATTCTCTTTTTAAAATTATTTTTGCATATAAAACGGTTTTTTAAAAATCATATTAGTCGTTATTGGACTAAATTAGAATTCAATTTCTAGTAAAATATTAGATGATTGCATAAGTTCGTGCCCGATTTGAAAATAAAATTCAGTGATTAAATTTTAAAGAATACATCTTTATTAATCAATTATATAATCAACATTCTTTTCTACAATTAGAAAGGAATATAAAATATAATTGATTGATAAAGATGTATTCTTTAAAATTTAACCACTGAATTTTATTTTCAAATCGGGCACGAACTTATGCAATCATCTGATATTTTGTGCCCAATAACTAGACTGCGGATTTTATGACAAATTTATAATTTGTCAAAAGTGAGTAGGTGTAATTCAAAACAAGAGAAAGATTAAAAGAGTTTAACAATGCCGATATACTATTTTTAACATATAGAAATCATTAATGAAGTAAATCAATTTTTACTTAGCTCCTATAGCTCGCAATTGATGTATAAAAATTTTATTTTGCATGAAGATATCCGCAGATAACTGATAACATTTATACATTTATGTAGTTTACAGAAATTAAATAATATAGCATTTTTATTTTATTATATAGATATAAACTAATATTTGAAGTTTCTCCAATATTTGAGAAAATGCCCCATCTGAAACACGAAACTGAAAATATTTAAGGAATCCAAAAATCTCACTGCATTTCTGTATTGAAAAGTTCCCTAGTCCAACCTAGCAACACGCCCCAATCAAATTAAGCAAAGCCTAAAACAAAAATTCCGGGACCGTCACAACAGCAGCGCAACTGTGTCTCACGCCATAAAGTCAACTCGAATTGCGTGAGGTCACACAGCGGACGCGGATAACGATCATCCAGCAAGAGAGCAAGCCATAAAAATAAAAGCACGAGGACCGTGGGATGCATCATGCACGGCAATCAATTGGAGCAAATTGTCATAGCTGCAGCGCCGCTAAAGACAAGTTGCTGCGGGAACGGGGCTGAAAAGCACGAATAGTCGAACGAGAGGGAGAGAGAAAAAAAATCCAAAGAGAGGGAGAGAGAAAAAAATCTAAAGCGAGAGAGAGAGAGAGAGAGAGAGAGAGAGAGAGGGGATCTCGAAGAGGCGGCTCGGCTAGAATGGTCTCGTAAAACGAATTCTTTTGAGCAAACCGCGGCGGTCCTCTGGCCCGAACTTTGCTGTCGTGCTCTCATTTGACCGGGGCGAGCTGTGCGGTTTGGTGGGAATCCAGCTTCCCTCTCTCTTGCTCGATAGTCAGGAAAGCGAGGGAGAAAGAAAGAGTACTAGGATGAGGATTCAGAGTAGAGTAGCAAGCAGCAGTAAGCGCGGGCAACAGAGGAAGAGGCGGATAGAGGAAAGAAAAATTCATTTTGAAATGGTGCTGTCCACGGAGATGCTACACGTCGAACTCCAGTGCCCTGGTTCGGGGGAGCACCGTGAATTCTGGCTGGCTGCCAGCCAGTTGCAAAAGGACCGGAAGAGATCCAGCACGCCGGCGGTGCCGGAACAAAAAAAAAAGTGGTACGCGCCTATCTATCATCGTAATACCTGTCAGGTGCGGGTCTGTGTGTGCGCGCAACCAGCCGCGCAACGAGCTGCGTGGTATTTGTACAAGTGGTGGGTCGGAGGAAAGGGTATAGCAAGGCTGCAGGATGGCTCTGCGTGCGAGCGAAACTTTTCGGAAACCATTTCGGCCAGGTGGAGAACCCATTTTCGGACGGTGGCCGCTGCTGGGAGAAACTGCGAGAGACGGATACAGAAACAAAGAGAGAGAGAGAGACACTGGGAGAGAGGGGGAGAAAAGATATCACGATAAGGGATGAATCGAGATAAATAGAGGGGTTGATACGGTCAGAGGGAGGACCCGGCGGCCACAGAGGCAAACGCGCCTGCCAGAGAGGGACAATGATAGGGATTCGGGGAGGATAGAGAGAGGGACGAGCGGCGGTGGCTGCATGCAGGAAAGTGAGCCGAGCTGCAAGAGAGAAAGAGAAATGGAGTAGCTAGGGGATGAAGGGGATAGGACGATGTTACTACTGCACTGCAGCAAGTAAACTTCGGTAATATACATATGTATATCGTGCCGTGTGTGTACATTGGTCGCCGTGCGAGCAGAACGCACAGGGGATGACCAGGTCCTCTCCGATGGAACTCTCTCTCTCGCTAGTTCTGATTTACATTCTGTTTTATCAGGCTACAGGTACACGCTTGCTGCTCTACCTGCGAACTCGCTTTTTTTCTGTTCATTTTTCTTTCTTTAGTTTCTTCCCGCATTTTTTTCGTCGCTTTTTCCACCCCCCGCGTTCGTTCGTGTAACGCGCCGCCTATCGATTTTTCTCACCTCGGGCGAGCTGCAATTGTGACGCGAGCTTTGAAGGGATGTTTAACGACCTATCGGGTATTTTTCGCGATTCGGCCGGTTGTTTGAATATTCTCCGCCCACGGCGAGGGTGGTTCTTAGCTGGTCGCTGGAGACTGATTGATAATAGGTACCTGTGACTGCGGGGTGGGTGCTGCTATCGAAATTTCGAATGATGAATGGTGAATGGGAATGAGCGAGATCAGCGCGTACTTGTTCGGTATGGACATGTTAATCGGGCACTATACCGCTGCAGCTGCAATTTTTATTTCTGATTTGTGACGTGATTGTTGTTGAGGACCTGGAATGATTTTTGGGAAGTTGTGTTTGATATAATTATCATTGCAATATCGATAATGGTATTACGTTTTTAGTGTAGAATTTTGTAACCTCTTTATGAATTCATTTGAACAGTTAATAATTAAAGATTAACAGTATTTTCAATCTATTTGAATTATTGAGAGGAGAAATTCATTCTTGCTTTACTTCTGCTTCTTGGAATGAATGTATTTGAATGAATAAAAATCGTCAGTTTATTTATAAAAAATAGTATATAGTATATAGTTTTAATTATTATAATAAATTTTATTTTGCAGTGTTCATTAATTTGGGTTTTAATGTAGAATATTATTTCAATTTTAAATGCACTAATTAAAATCCATTAAATATTTGGAATTAATCCAATACATTTTGCGGTACTTCAATTGAAAATGTCATTGCATAAGGTAGCAATAACCCATCTGAATGCGTACTAATAGGCTTCTGAATATCTACATGGTTAAATTAATTAATGTCTATGTCCGATCGTTATGTGAATGTGACACACTGTTCCAAATAGCGAAAGTTTTGATGCAACAATAGGAGACATAAAAATAAAAATTATAATTAAATCTGCAATAAAATAACATGCGTTTGATCTATCGTAGAATAAACTACTGTATACGTTGGAATCAAATGCGATATTACTGTTGAATAAATACTCTATAGCGTGCCAATGTATTGCGCAAGCTCAAACTGAATTCTAATTTACATTAAGCAAATTCAAAGCAAACCTATCCTATACGACATGCTGATTCCCATTATAAAGGTAAGGTATAACGTATAACCAATTAAGGTTTGTTTGATTTCATCACTTTCCTAACTATAGGGGATGTGTGTTCTATTTACCCCTACCACTGAAAATTTTGTTATTTTCAATGGACAATTTCGTGAAAGATGTGCTTCAACAGATTGCACATTATAATTAGCAATTTTGGATGCTGTCGAGAAAAGTTTAAATATAAATTCAGTCATGTTTCATTCATCTCTGCAACTGAAAATTGATTTTGCTTATTTTTAATGAAAAACTTCATAAGAAACAGTTATTTGCTTCAAAAAAACTCAAATTATGATTAAAAAGTTTAAGAATAGATTTATGTTTCATTTACCATGATAAAAGTTAATTGGTTAATTTTATTTAATCACTTCGTAAACAAAAGTTATTTGTGGACAGCGGATTTTCATAGACTGAAAAGTGATACAAGATTTTTTATTTCTTCAAATGTTTTTCCTGCTTTGCATGTGAGCTACTTACTTTTGTTAGAATTATTTGTTTTGTTAAATATTAACTGTAGTATTGATCAGATTCTTATTATTTAAAAAATTTTTATTATCAATATAGAAGTTACTTTAAATCGTACACACTAATACAAATTCTAAACACTTCTAGTACCCGGTAGGTATACTGTTAATGAAAATGTTTTCGAACTATAAATGGAAAGAGCCACGAGAACAACGAATAGGAAGCGTTCGATTAACCTCCACTTGACTCGAGTACAAAGTTCAACTAATATCCGGTTCGCTGAGTATCGAAGATAACTCGTTCGAGACGGGTTCGGAGGAACCCGTCTTTGTCGCTCGCTGGTAGAAGCATGTCTGTCTGTCTCCCGCTTGTCTCCTTACAGGCGCAGGATTCAACGGAACTCACCTTGATATCACTCCGAGCTTACTCAAACAGCACTTGACACGGCGTGGCCCGGCGGGACTAATATATGCAGTTCCGTCGAAACGAGGGTCGAACGACGAAACACGTGTATATCGTCACTTAAGTTAACATCGGAGCTTAATAAGCCCAAACAAGCCACTGCACGTGCAAATCGATCTATATGGACGTCGTTACTTGCTTCGGTAAACGCGAAATAGATTGACTGATGAAATACTATTAGTCCGATGGGCTAAGTCTGGTACAAGTAGCCATCAGTTCGCTCTAAGCAGAATTTAAACCTCCTATACTATTACGTCCCTATAACTATTCTTTTCACGAAGATTAGAAGTTACCGAGATTGGCTAGGTATAAACCATTTTCTGCAAATATCTCTGCAAATTGTAATTGTAATTGCCCAAAACACAAGTCATATTCTGGTACCAGCTACCAGAAGCTTGGGGGATGAGGCAATTGTAAGCTTCAGCTAAAGACTTTATTGAAATTTGAAAATAGTCCACGAATTGATAGGACTATATAATTTCTTTGTATTTTGGCGGCTCTAGAAATGTGAGAGAGAGGAGGAAAGGGAAGGGGAGCGTTTCGTCCTAGACCCGCTAGAGGACTCATCCGTAAGGCTATCTAGCGGGCCCTGCCTTAGACGCTGGGATATCGGAAGGCGGTTGAGGACGGTATATACATATAGGGATCGGTGCCGGATCAGGTAGTAGAGGGGAAGGTCTTGACTATCTGTCCATCTTGTGGCGAGCGTAGGAAGTTAGCCGGCTCAGTATGATAAGATTATCTTTGGCTAAAATGCACCTATAATACTAGATGGTCTTGCTACCCCCTTCCGGCCAGCGAGCGTGAGAGCGGAATATGTGCTACTCTACTCAGTAGAGATAGCTGATGCCCTGAAAGGGGAAGAGCTCGTATTCCTCTCTCACGCTAGCCAGTTGGGTGGGGGTAATATTCTATGTCATCGACACTTGGAGCACCAGGCTGCTTTAGCTCACTTTCCGTTTCCTTCCTTCTTACACCGCTTTAGACACAGTCCAATATCTATTTTTCGAAGATCCACGCTATAAACGTGATCGGTAGTGCGGTTATAATGAGCCAGGGATAATACCGATACCAGACTACGGAGCGATAAAAATGTAAAGTGCCGAAACGAGAAAGCCACGAGTGGCTTGGTGTCAAAGCAATCCCGAGTAAAAATTCCATTTCCACGAGAATGAGGACGCAAATTATTAAAATTGTCTTCTAAAGCCGCAGATAAGCCTAGACTAAGCCGTAACAATGTTGGACGTGTTTTCGTGATTCGTGTTCGGTCAGACCGTGGAAGAGGAAAAAACTCGAATTGTACAGTTCTGTCAACAAACATGGGGTCGGCTCGAAACCAACACGCGCGGAAACAGAGAAAATCCAATATCCGTCGCAAAACGGGGCGACGCTTGAACATTCTGCCGACGCTCTCCCGTGGAACACACTGTCCCAATGGCCATGAATCCGAAATTCTCAGATCCGACTCGGATTTATTGAACTTTTTGACAACGTTGATTGCAAACATTTTTCATTTTACTATATCGTCCGCTCCGCGTTCTTCCCCCGTCCACCCCCGCGCGCACGCCATTGATGAGAAAAGGTTACAGAACAAATTTCAGCTCGATCGGAATATCGTTTCACAAGCTTACGTGTTCGATGCGAGAACGTTCATCCGCGTTCCCGGAATAAATGGAATAATCGATAGAAGTCGGAATAAAAAAAGTCCCATATTTTACGGTTTTATTCGATGTAATTATTACCGTGGATTCTATGGATTTGCAACAGATGCCGGTGAACGATGATACACCATGCGATAAAAATCCGAGGGACATCCAACGGGACTTTGATTTCATTCGCGACTTGATCAAATGTAATATTGTGGATGCAACTATGTTCGACAACTAGATCTGCAGAATTAAAAATATACACGAACCTTCGTAAACTGTTATTAATAGACTGCAAAATAAATATGTTTTACAACATGGGCAGCAAGAATTAAATAATAATTCATTTCATTCCTTAATAGATTTTTTATATTGAGAACACCATAACAATATTCTTTGATTTTTCTAATCTTTTACTGTTTCATAGTTCATCCAGTCAATTTTATGCAGTCTAGTTATTAATTTCTAATTTCTATAAATTGAAATCATTTATATTTTTGTATTAAATTCAGTCAAATGGAATTTACTGGATATTACTTCTTATTCTTTCTATTTTTCAGTTTGAGGTGTATCCTTATGTGTACCCATGTGTATCCTTATTATGAATGTTTCTAGGTGAACAGGAAATTCTCCGCAAAATGAAATATTAAACAACACGGAATAAACCATTGTTCCGTCTCCAAGTAGGTTACCATACGTTCCACAGATCAAGTCAACGAACAGAGGACTTCAACCTGTAACAAATTAATTCTCCGGTTCGCGCCGACCGGGTTATTAAACGATACAAGAGGAACACCCGCGTTCCCGCGTTACAATTCGCAAGAACATTACGCTAGACTGCTTGACGCAGCTCGCGCGATAAAATACAAATATTAGTGAATTACAAGGCAAAACGCGAGTGTAACAATTTACGTAAATTCGCAGATATTACGAGATCGTATTTTATTGCGCGAGGGTGGTGGGTGGGGCGTGCGAAGCTAGCAATTTCTTGCCGCGTTGCGCGATAATAATAACATCAACGGAGCGAGATGCGCGGTAGCGCGAGAAAGGGTAGGGGAAAAGAACTTTATTTGAAAACGCGGGTTCATTCTCTAGTCGGCTAGCTGACGGCTAGCGGGAAATCTATTTTATCCACTGCTTCCCCGGGCGACCATATACGTGGCAGCTTTTCTGTCTTTCTAAGCGACTGCCTTCGAGGTGCGAGGGTTGCGGCTTTTGTGCGATGCATCCCCGCTAGCTGCAGGCCATGCAACCGCCCTTCCAACTTTCCACTCGCCGCGTCTGGCATCGGGTTTCGTTTTTCACTTGGAAGACGCCAACGATCTAAATATTTAGACCGACGTGTGTTGGGGTCGGCGAGGAACCCGAATTTTACAGCACTTTCATCGAGGACTTGGGCGATCTTTGTTGCACCCCGACGATCACACTTCAAAATCATCTAGTTAGCAGCACGCTTCTAGAGACAATGGACCATTGTCGGGAGCTTGAGGACACTTGGGTCCTCCGCCCTGGACCTAACGGTCCTCCCGATGACCCACATTCTGCATTTAGAAGGTCTGGGTTGGTCCTCATCTTCAATCCTCGGACCTGTAACACTTTCGTCTTCCAAGGTAATTCACGGTCATTCAGTGCCGTTCGAAATGTAGCTCAGTTAGACGATTTGTGACCATCAGAAGAGTTTTCAGAGGTTAGGGGTATACGGCTAAATTCTTAGTTGAGTCTAATGAACACCTATGCAAAGTTTCATCAAAATCGGTGTGTATCTGTCACGGAAGTTCTCTTGTGAGTCACGGAGATGATCCGGGTCGATCGGCTAGCACAGTGAACGCCAAGGGATTTAGACTTTGACGCTGTTCGCGACTCTAAGACATAGACACCGTGAACACAATAAGACAATGTAACAACATGTATTGACTTTCCAACACTGCACCGGACTTTGACGTCGTGAGGAGTGTCAATTTCGCGCTAATAAAGACTGGCATACACCGACGCAGTCTATCCTTTAATATTTCAAGAGAACCCTTCCTTTAACAACGCGCCCGGTGAAAAATGTGCATGGTCACGGTTCGACACGTGGCGTGGTTTCGGAGACGACATCGAGAGCCAGAATGTCGCGGATAAAAGCCGAGAAGCGGAGAGGAAACGAGAAAGGGATGATTGGTATGGCGGTCGGAAATGAGTGAACGGCAAAGGGATGCTCCAGGAACCAAGGGTGCCCGGCCATTGTAGCCGCTAATCGAATTTTTCAAAATCGACGCCGTCGCCGTCAATTTCATTGGGCCAGCAGCTCCTGCACACCGGCCTTTGCTTACTTCATCCGGCTAACTGGGTTTCTCCGTCTCTCCTGCCACGTCTACGGCTCGATCAAGTTTTAATTGGCTTAGGAACCGAGAAACAAACTGGAAAATGCCACGGCTCGAAGCAATTACAACGTTTTGACGCGATAAAAGCGCCCCGTCGCGCCACCCTCCACTTTCCGTACTCCATTTTCGATGTAACGATTGCCAAAGCGTTTCGCTTGTTTATGACGAACGATGAAACGCGGATTAAACGTCGCGCCCGCGCGCTCCGGATTAAGCGGACATCTTGACACCGTCCTCCTCCCTAAGCTCATTATCTGAAAATTTCTCGATGACAAATCGGATTTGTTCAAACACTGAATTAATAATGTGACGTTCTAGTAGAAATTAATGAAAGTTTCATGGACTCCGAGTAATCCGTCGGTCTACCGGAATTGGAGCAATCATTTGTAATTCGTGCGGCTGGAATCTCTGTATTAAATATGATATTGTGAACTGTCCAGGAACATTTGTTATTCAGCTTCAGTTGTTTTACTGTTTGCATAGTTGTTCGATTCGAAATTAATGTTAAAAATTGCGATTATAAGACTTCTTGTGGAGAAAAGTTGCGAAGTGTTATAATTTCAAACTTGGTATGCTTGTTAAGTAGCATTCAAAGAATGTACACAAATTATTTAAAATAATGATAGTAATCGTTTTGAAAGTGACAGCGTTATAATAAAAGCATTTAAGCAAGAAATTTATTGCTGACGAGTACGACTGACGTTGATGCAAAACAATTGCAAAAATTATTGTACAATTATGATTTGATACATTTATGGCAAGGATGAGTAGATGAAACATAAAATTTTGCACACATCATTCTCAAACAATTGAAATAATTAACTGAAGTAATAAACTTCTATTTACCTTCCTTTTATTGCAAGTAACACATCAAAATTTGATTTTGCATTATAATCGCAATCTTGATATTACGAATAATTTATAAAGCTATCCTATTCAGGATCCCTATATTGTGCAAACATAAAATAATCGAAGAAAATTGTACTTGTAGCTGCAAAATATTTTCTCTTGAACAAGGAGGGTGCTTCGCGAAGGAAAGCGTACGTGGAAAATCATAATTGAAATATAAGCTTGATGTTAATGTGTAAATGTGAAATATTAGTACTATTCTCTGTATAGTATTAGTAGAGCTTGACAAGACTGGGTGCGTGGGTAAATTTCGTACACACGGCCGACACAAGCCGTGCATCCGCCGAGACAAGCTCGCCTTGTCAAGACGTATGAAGACGCATTGTCATGTCATATACAAAGCTGGCTAGAATAATGGGCTCCATGAAACTAGGAAAAAGAATAAAATGAATTTGAAATGAAGGAATTCATCCTGTAGTGGTAAAGGAAAGGAAAGGAGAAAAAACAATCTGACAAGTAAGAAACCGCAGCAAAACTAATAGTACATTTTGCAATAAATTCGACACCCAGAGACAGTGGTATTATATTAAGTAATATAATTACTAGATTGCGCATCTTTATGCATTTGTGCAATTTTTGAAAATTAAGCAAGTAATAACTAAAATTAGTAATATTTTTACATTATTTTTACCACGAGTCTCCACGATAATCTTACCATTTTGACTGAAACGTGGCCTCCGTGAAATTAGGTGGATAAATAAATTTGAAGTAAGTAGAGAAAAACAATCCACCGAAAAATAAGAAAACACAGCAGGAACAGTGGCAGTATTAAATTACTACATAGCAGATCATTATGCAAAATAAAAAGATTCGAAGTAAACTGTAGAGAAATAAAAAAATAAAAATCGTTGAATCTTCGTTGAATAATAATGAATGAGACTATCTGTTATTATGATAAAAGTCTTACACGAAAGTTGACTTACAAGTCGCACCTTGCATATTACTATATTCATACGTGAGATCCTCGAATGGAAATTTGTAATGCCATCAGAGGGATTCGCTTTTAAATAATCCCCTTTAAAATTTCATGTGTAATTTGCATCGTACGTCTGGAGTTTATCCGTTTCCGTGCCAGTCACTCTTCTGCAACCTCTCTTCCAGATTATCCCATTAATCTGAAATCCTGAGTTGATATAACCTCTTCCCCGATTTTTTTGCTCGTGCACCTGTTGCCAATGAGATCGCTTTACGAAACTGGTTGATGAGGAAAAAGAACGTTATTTATTTAAAAGCATTGGTAAGCTTTCGATCTGAGCTTTTCCACTCGCCTTTACGCACAGCGGCGGGGAAACCGATGCCATTGAAAAATTCACTGACGCATTCCTGCTCGTGACAATGAGTGATCAATACTTGATACAACCAATATAATCTTTTAGATTACTCAAATATTATTATCCGTTTCCTTGAGACGTTGTTCAACCCATTTTATCACAAAATAATTAATTCTTTTTTAAAATAGATTTGATCGAAAGTATTAACTCCGATTTTTTAGTTATATTAAGTAATCAAATATTTATTAAAGTGTTATTAAATTCGAATTTCTGAATTAGAACAATTTACTATTAAAATTTTAATATAATTACATGTATATTATCTGTACCATAAAGAAGAACATAGTTATTAATAATCGTCCATTAAAATCTATATGTATTAATATCTTTGTATAGTGATCAAATCTTATTGACCAGGAAAATTCTCCATTAATTCTTTCTGGTCGAAATCAATAAAATAAAAGAAAACTGTAGATAGATAAATATACTTGTTAATAATTTCTATTGGTGCCAAGGTCCTGAAAGAGTTAAGCTATCAAAAGTCACAGATAAAATAGTTATTCTTATCGCATGGACGCCACGAGAATGAGAAACAAGTTCTAAACTTTGGTGATGCATTTCTAATGGAGAAGTCATGGGAAATAAATCGATAGACCTTTAGTACATTCAATGACGTCAATCGACCAAACGGAGTTGCCAGATTCTAGCCTGTCAAAGTAGATATCGAGTTTCGTGATCGGACAATATAAAGAGGTATACGTGACACAGCGTTCGAAAGCTATCACATAAGAACATTTCCATTCGAGCCATTCGATACGTTCGACGTAATTATATCTACGATGGTAAGGTGAAACGATAGAAGTCGAAGAATCTGAATTCAATCACTACTTAAAATTTGGAAGGGTGCATTTTTCTTTTGGGGACGAACCATGTAAAGAAATTTGTTGTTTATGAATTAGGCTTCTAAAAATATTGAATTCTACATTTTACTATTTACTATTACACTACACTACTATTGAATTCTTACAATTAGTTTTATCTGATTCTCTGAACATTTCAAACTTTATTTCTTTTGTCACAAACAAAATAATCAAACTGAATTTTAATAATACTTTTTCTAATTTATTTATGTACTGTAGATATATGAGACAATTATAAACTTATGATTAAAATTATACGTACAATCTTTTCAAGAATACTCAATTTTGATCTCATGTTTTAGCAAAGACACAAATTTCTTTCTGAAAAAAACGCCTTGATAGATGAAAGTTTTTCTACTCATCTGATTTTCGTAAATTTCGCTGTATAAAACATTTTTAAAAGTGGCGTATATTCATCTCCAAAGAAAGCAATTTTCTATTTTCTTATGGCAGTCGATCAAGATTTACTATATTTGATGTTAATAACTTTCCAAGCAGGAAAAATCAATTTATTTGAAAATTGCATACTTTGATTACATACTTTTAAAGACTTTTCATCACTTTGAGTTACTGCCATCGTTTTCGTTGACTAATACATATAAAGTGAGCGATGTTCATCTCCACAGAATCTAATTTAAACGTTCACCAACAAGTCAGACTCAAAATTATTAAGTAAGCAGTGAAACTTCGTTTCAGCACAACTCGCTGAAGTTCGAAAGCTTATCGGTGCAGCTACAGGATGAAGAGAATATTTTCTTTCTTCAACTTGTTCTGAATAAATTAAAAGTCAAAATGGAAAGGATCAAGTACGCGTGAAATATGAAGTTACAGACCCCACAACGTGCATTCGGGGAAGCCTGTTCTGTGAAGTCTGTTCCCAGAATGGGATATGATATTCCGTTATGATATTCACTAACCCCAAGTTTGTATTTCCTTCTGTTTTATTCTGTTTTCTGCAAGATTTTTCTAAGCTCTAAATCCTGTAACCAAAGTATTTATTGAATAAAACAGTCTCGGTTACAAGGAGTGATACAATAGAGAGAATAAAGAGGACACAAAGTCGCAGTTAACGGAGCAAAAACTGCAGCAGCTAAGCGAGCACTGATGTACTTTGAAATGGAAAACCTGTGACTCGAAAGCTGCTTCCCTTTGGTCCACAGACATCACAGAACGGATAGTAATAAATAAATAAAAAGTAACCCTCCATTTGCATACTGGGTCGGTTTTAGTCACACTATTTTTGTTCGATTTTTATTTTATACTATTTCGGCCAGCTCGTGTTCGACCAACCAGTGTTCTAAGTATGGGTCCTAAGCGACCCAAGTTGCTGACATAAACAGTGAAATCAGTGAAAACATTTAATAATGTCAATAGATCAATATACTTTCGACTCATTAACCTTTAAATGGCCGTTCAAAATTTTTTAAATGCAATGATTCAATTAATATATTTAATATCCATCTCTGTCGAATTGGTAAACAGAAACGTAGTGTGATCGTAAAATTTCATGATTAAATAATTATTAGCATAAATTTCCAATAGTTCACTTAAGGGATGAAGCCATAATAGAAAGTAAGAAATTTTTGTGTGGCTGCTGTCACTTGTAATCGAGATTGAACATTTTTATTTTGCATCAATATCCGGCAGTCTAGTCATAAGCCTCGCGGTAATCTCTCATTTTTCCATATTTTTATTTAAATTGTTCGGTGTTTCTAAAAAGATTTGGGGAAGCATTCTAGAATTTTGTTATTTTTTTAAGACACAAAAACCTAAAAGCAATTGCACGAACGATGCAGTATGCAGACAATGTCAGTAAAAATATGGTTGCAGATGGAGAATTACGAAGTAAAATGGGAACTAATGAAAGGGTAGCAGACTGGTAACCAGTGACTGTTTATAATTGCAGTTGTCTCTTAGCGAGCGTAATAAAAATTTATTACTGAAAGATAATTCATGATTCGTTGTATTGTAAAGTTGCAATGTATTTCCAACCTGACAATTAAATATCTACGAGGCTTTTCAATTTGTTTCGAACGGACCGTCCGAAAGCTCCTATGACAAAAACGAAACGATGACGAAGCTGTAAACAATTGTGAGAACTTGCAGTAAGTACTCCCTAAAGTGGAGTAAAGCGAAAGCAAAACTGCAAGAAACGGCCTCGGCGGAGTTCAGTTACCGGGGAACTGCGGAGGGGGGAAAAAGGGAAACAATCGGACATAGAGACAAAGCGGGGTAGCATAATTTATTACGCACGACAACTTGGTCCCGTGGGATCGTTGGAGGGAGAAAAAGCTGCATGTGATAACACTGAAATTAAAGTCACGGTGATTAACCGCTCTTACGATGCATGAACGTGGACTGACAGCGGTAAGGAATTGCAAAGTTTCTCCGTATGCGGAGAAGAATGCGGAAATAACGTCGTTGCTGCGTAACATTGCAGAATGCACCGCCGCAAAGGGACATAAATTTTTACGACACGTAATAGAACTTTCATACATTGCAGAAAGCTAAACTATTTAATACTGTGCTGAATTCTCTAGGGTGCACCGTAACTATGATCATTAATTTTTATTTGTATGAATCAACTTTGAAACCAGCCTTACATTGTTGCAAAAACAAAATTCATTCAGAAATAATTATACGTAGACAGCGGATCTTTATGCAAAATAAAAATTTTCTACTTGATTTGCAACCAACTGGAGCGAAATA
The DNA here is from genome assembly GCA_028455795.1 of Lasioglossum marginatum. Classification (NCBI taxonomy): domain Eukaryota; kingdom Metazoa; phylum Arthropoda; class Insecta; order Hymenoptera; family Halictidae; genus Lasioglossum; species Lasioglossum marginatum. The sequence continues at coordinate 4,387,267 of CM052254.1, read as the reverse complement.
GAAATTTATTTTCTTTCTTAGTATGTTTAATAGGTCGAACATAATATAACAGTATTTTTAAATCCTTCTAATGTTTTCACTGTTTCGAATTACACCTACTCATTTTTGTCATAAATGCATAAAATCCGCTGTCTAATTATAAGGTTGTCATGAACTATAGTTTTATGTATACATACGTAGATGCATTTCTCAGTAAATTTGTTGATTGTTTACAGAATTACATTAAAATAAAAAGTGAGCATAAGGCACTACCCTATATTGTAAGGGGACGTCTTCTTTTTAGGCTGACATTAACTCTCGTTTTCTTTTTCAATTGTTGAGTACACTATGTATCTAACATTTAATAATAATTCTCTCATAACTTAACCCTTTGCACTCGGAACTATTTTAACTAGAAAATTAAACATTTCTTCCGATCTAGAATATTTCCATTCCCTATGATTTTTGAAATTTTATGGATATGAAATTGGTAATAAATTGAAATAATTCATGCAATACCTAAATGTTTAGTAATTGGTTAGATACCGATATATTTAATAATGGAAACAATATTTTGAATAATGGTACAGCAATTTTTAGTGGTGCCTCAGAGGGGACAACCGAGTGCAAAGGGTTAATTTCTCGTTCGTTAATAGGCAAATTGAAAAATTGTGAAGGCTGTGAATTAATTTGAACAGTTTCCGTACAATGTAACTGACAGCAGGGTCTGCTACGAAAAAAGGGTGAGCACAAGATTCTTTAAAGGGCTGTTTCAAAAAAGCTCGTGTGGAGCAGAAAGTGGCTGTAACGCCACTGGAGTGTCCACTCCTGCAGGATCAAAGGTGCGGGGTCGCTTGCACGGGGGCGAAGTCTTTGGAACGGTACATTCTAAATAAACCCTTAAATGTATTGTAATTTAATCCCGGTGGCTGGCAGTGCATCGTTCAGAACAGACGGATAGTAGTGGCTGGGAAGCGAGAAGAGACGATGCCTGTCGGCAACGATTTTATCCTATTGATTTCGCGTGACCCACGGGAGAAGAGAGTACAACCGAGATGGAAGACCTTGACATCAATATCGGGTACAACAGCCACCTCTGGTTCCACCACTCCAGACGCCTCTCCCCTCTAACGGTTCTCCCACTCTGGACACCTCTCCTCCCCAACGGTACTCCCACTACCTTGAGTCCCCACCACTCGGCCGGGAGCCGGCCACGTGACACGAATCGGAGCCGACCGCCGCAGGAATCGGATGAACTCGGCTTTCCCCGTAAATACTCGTTCGTCTCAGCCTTCCAGAAACATCTGGCCCGGATGGCCGGACGTAAGTTACTGGCGTAATATGGCGCGACCTGTGAAATATTTCCGCTCGATGCTCGCCGAAGGCGACGTATATTTAAATAATTACTCCCACCCACACCCAGCCGACAAACATATTTCCGGCTGCTTCACCGCCCTACTCTTTCGATGTAACTCCTTACGTGATACTTCGCCGGCAGATGAGCACCTTGCCCCGAACAGGGTTGCAACCGGCACGTCCTCGCCTTCGCCGTCGCATTCAAATACCGGGTGCACGGTAATGAGAACCGGGGACAAGGTTGTAATACACTCCTACGGGTATTAGTCAATTTCATGAAAGACCGGCTCGATATTGTTTTCCCTTCGGGCTTTTCAACGTTTTCTATTGCGGCGATTTATTAACGCGGTAATTTAGTTAATGAAACCGAAATTGGAACAATTGAATGAACCATTCTGCATCATAAAATCTTAATAAAGTTCCATTCTCTCCAATATACGCGCAATCCTCGTATAATACGGTTCCGATATAATTATATATATTATAATAATTGCTACGATCCTCCTATAATAATATAACATGGTTTCCATAAATTCAGCTAGACACAATATCTTGAAGCAAGCACCTGCCAGGGTTTGTTTTAAATAGAAACGCTGAGCAATGGTCACACACATTAGCGTGCAATGTGATCAATAAATACTTATTTTTTATATTGTTTGAAAAATTTAAACAAGTAGAACATGTTGCTCTATTTTCATTGGTTTTCTCGTGAAGAATCCATTTCCATATGTGCATTTCCAGCGTCGTTATAGTACGCTAGGCAAACGTGTCTGACCAATGCCCGTTGTCACTACTTGCAGCGACTGCAGATTGTTGGAAATTACTCTATATTTTCTGCTGACTTTCCCATCTCTACACCATCAATTCATGTAAATTTATTGTAAAAATCTATTACTATTACCGTAATATACGTTCGCAATTTTAGTAAAAATAGTAGTAAGTGGAAGAAACCACCAATGGTCAGACAAGCGTGAAAATTGGTACTTAATGGATTAGACTACTGACGCGAGTTATAAAATTTTTATTTTAGGATGTCATAGTCATAAACTAATGAAGATAATAAAATGAATTATCATAGTTTTAAAAATTAAAGAATTATTATTCAAATAGTAAAGATCTAGTATAATCGTAGTTTGAAAAATTAAAGAATTATTATTAAAATAGTAAAGATCTATAATAGTATTATCATTCTAGTATTTTACTCGGTGAAAAATCTAAGTAAAAAGAGAATTTCTAATTTTCGATAATTTACACAGTAGTCTAACCTTTCAGCACTGCACATGACGGACGAAAGTTTCAAAATTCGATTTTTCGGAGAATTAAGCGTAATCTACTATCTAATTGAATTTAATCCTTAAAATGTCCGCCCCTAGTTGTCAGTCGCGAAGAGTGCTTAATAGTTTCAAACCGACATTTCATAGTTCCAGCTAATTTATGGAAACCACATCAAAGGATCGAAGCATAAAAAGCTTGTGTGACATAATACTCTCTCTCGTGATAAAGCGTCGTTTAATCGCTTATCCAATAAATGAGAAAGTATTCTGAGCAGGCCAGATTATGCGTATAGTTGGTTCGCGCGCGTGCGTGTGTGTGTGCGTATGCATCACAGAAACTTCTGAGTCTATACTTTATATCTCGTTAGGATTTTCCAGTTCGGAAATAAAGTGTTATTCGCCGCGTTATTGGATTCGCTAAACTTGTATTAGCCCATTGGAGTTGCCAGACGTAAGTAAATGAATGAAAATTATATGCTCGTCGTTGATCTAAATTATTCGGCGATAAATAAACAGGAATAATTTAAATACGTGTGTACGAGGGCAAGTCAATACGAAACGTGAATTTTCGTGTTTTAACAACAAATACCGGAACGCATTGCTATGGTATTAATAAGTATTTGTTTTTCGTGTTTGTTTTTCTGTCTGCACACACGTTTGTGAGCTCTCGTTTAAAATTGATCAGGACGCGTGTGTAACATGTATTCGCTGCTGTTAAATTTTTACGTGACGAAGTTGTTACACCGATTTAAATTTTATTAATCTTACGATGTCTTATTCAGTCATAAAAATATTTCATATAATTCATTATAATAAAGCAAACAAAGCATTACAATAAAAAATATAAAATGCAGTATTACAACGTGGACAGTATGCATATAATAAATAATTCTTATCATGTACTTCTGCATTGGGAACGTTAATTAGGTTTCCCTTCATCCGTATCTTAACAGAATCTTTGACATACTAAATGAACCTTTGTCTGGCACTCCAGAGTTTCCATTAATTAATTCATAAGAACCAATATTTGCATAAGTGTCCAGAGTCTGCTCGTTATTAAACCTGTGAAAAGAAAGAATTTGATCATGCTTGAGAAAATATTGATGACCTTAATTCCTCTTGTAAAAGAGGACTGACCCCAACGGTTTCTATCTTAGGGACGTCTATCTCACATAAATGAAGGTATCACTCCGTATTATTATTCAAAGGGTTACACGAGTATAATAGCTCAAGCATATTTTGCACACATTTTATATTATTAGAGAGATGTAAATTAATAGAGAAATGTAACATTGTTCAACATAATCATGCATATACAATTTCGTATAAGAGAAAAGAGTGCACTTGCATTATAAAAAATATCTTCTCTTTGTTCAATGAAAATCGGAAATAAGTTTAATATTATTCAAAATCTTCTTTTCAGCTAAAGAGTGCATTTGTACTAGGAAGGTATTATCACTTTACTCAGTGAAAATTGAAAATAATTTTAATTCCCAATTTTATAAAGTGAGAATGTCGATTATACAGATGCAGTACTGTTTTTAACGACTCGGTATTATCAAAAATAAATCATTATGATCTCTCCAGGGAGAATAAGCAAAATCATTATTATTTTCAGCGCTGATCCATCGAAGCATCAGTAAAAACGGGATTAAAAGTTGTTAAAAGTAAAAACAGTAACGGTTTGTTCAGCAACGTTTAATCGTTTCCTTCATCCAGCACGAGATGTGGCTCCGACCAAATCACGATTATACACAGCTCATTAATGGAGTATGTATTTACACGTTAGCCTCGTTTGGAAGTGGTATTTAGTCAGCGGTGATCCACTGTAGTACACGCAACGGAATTCCATTCGGTTATAATAACATTCCGTAATGCCAGCTCGAAGATACGCATATTCCAGCGCATTATTGGCGGCGGTATTGCTAGACCAGAACGAAAAGGGGATCGATCGATAGGCGAAATGAGGTGATCGTTCAGTTACGTAGGCATTTTCTTGTTTGTGGTTCATATTAACGGACTGGCGCATTGTTATCCGAATAAATTCCTTCACCGTGGAATTTATTGCTTCGGATTAATCGGATCAAGTAACGCTCCGCTGATTATACCTGACGAACTATTTTGTTTCACTTCGTTCGCTTCCTCGACAGATTATACTTTCAGCCCTACTACTTCCATTTATACCATCAACAAGTCCAATTGTCAAAGCTCTCGGAAAAAAAGAACTCCGAGACGAGAAAATTAAACTTTTTTACTGATTCAGTTCATTCTAAGATACATAAAATGAACATAGTAAGCACGTGCTTAGGGCAACAGGAGATAGAGACAATACATGTACAATATATGTACAAGGTGCTTCTCTATAAATTTATATCACATTTAAGTCAATAAACATAAATTTACAGTGGCCGGAATTAATATTCGGACGCTCTAAAAAAGACGATATAACTTTTTTAATATTGTACTATAAGATATGAACTTTTTTTGGAAGCTAGAGCAATTAGTTTACTATTGGATGTGAAAAGAAATTTTTTCAAAAATTGCAATTGATCGGAGTTGTAAAAAAAAATACTAAAAGTTGCATTTTACAACTTTTTTATGTGGGCCTATAATGAAAATTTAAAATGTTTTGTTACACAGAATATTCTTTTATCCGTTGGAAATAAATACACCCCGGCCACTATGGCTCAAATGATTGAATCACCCGGTATGTATTACACAATTTTTCGCCAATATTTTCGCTCCTCTTTCGAAAGCCGCAAAACCGTCTGAAAAATATCAGTCCTCCTCCGCCGCGTGTAGAAGCGATTAAACGTCCGTGCACGGACTCGTGTATTTCTCGGACGCCGTAGATCCGAAGAAAACAATTAGTCGGTGAAAAGGTGTTCGCGGCTTCGAAAACGTTCATCCGGGCATCCTGCAGCGTTTCTCATTATTCTTCGGCGCGATGTGCTCAATATTTGTCAACGCTTGAGCAAATCCCGCGGAAGCCGTTAAGAACGAAAGACTATCCATGCAGAAACGTAAATTACTAAATTTCTTTGCGAACGGAGACAGCATAATCCCGACCGGTCTACGCTTACAGTTTCTGTTTCCTCCAAGCAATTTGCATGGGGTCCGTAGGGGAAGGAAAGGAAGGATTAGCCGCGCGAAATAAATATTCAGAACAAGGACAAGTCAGGGGGTTTGCTGAAGGAAGAAGAACAGGAGATGGGATGTCCTGTAGGATAGGATTCATCTTTCCGAGATGGCGGGGCGACGATTTTTTAATTGAATTATCAGCCGCCGGAAAAGTACTGCGAAATAAAGACGTGCTTGAGAAAATATTTAAAAATAAATAAAAATCGTTTCACTTGCGAAATTTCCTTCTTGCTTTAATAATTTTATAAAGTCAAACATTACTCTAATTCTTAATCAACTATCCTCTAATTCTTCTGAGCTATCTACTATATTTATTTTCACCATAATTTGAAATGGGGCATTGCACAAGTAAATATTCACCATTTCTATTTGTTTTCTCGTGAAGAATCAATTTCCATATGTACGTTCGCCGCGGATTTATTGTACGTCAGGCATACGTGTCTGACCAATGCGAGATATCACTACTTACTCACAGTGACTGCAGACGTTGGAACGCTGCTCTATATTTTCTGCTGTTTTCTCCATCTCCGTGCTATCCATTTCTGTAAAATTATTGTGGGACATTATTCTTCTAGCGGGCCTTGTAACTAACTCTTGACTAAAATAAATAACTCTTGGCGAATTAAAATAATGAATTGTACACAAGTTAAGGCAGAAAACTGTTAAAACATTATACGAAGCTCTGGCCAAACGAATAATTTTCGTGATGAAAAATAAAGAAGGCTCCACTAAAACTAAAACTAAACTAAACTAACTAAAACTAAAGCTAAATTACTTTTGTACATTCCATTTTTTAGACACCTATCATTTTGTCCCATTACATCGTCTTAAAAATTTACATTTTTTTAGATAAAGCGATGTGTACATACATATGTACAAGAAATTTAATTTCCATTACCCCCAAATAAAACTTAACATTTTTTGCCTCTGACTGTTTAACCCCTTGCCCTACAATATCGTGTCAGACTCGTGATGAAGATTATTAATTTCCTTTAAACCGAGATGAAATTCTATTTCGGTTTTATTAAGGTATAATTATTGGAGAACATGTAGGCATACAATAGACATAAATGTTCTCCTTCTTTAGGAAATTACGAACTACAAAAAAAGTTCTAATCACTGAAACCGTAAACTAAATCGTAGGGCAAGGGTTTAACAAATAAACGTTTAGACGTGGGAGGAAAGGAAGGATTAGCCGGGCGAAATGAGTATACGGAAGAAGGACAAGCCCACGGGGTTTGGTGAAGGAGTAAGAGGATGAGATGGGACGTCCTGTAGGATGAGATTCGTCTTTCGTAGACGGCGGGGCGACGATTTTTTAATCGAATTATCAGCCGCGGTCCGGGAGCCCCTGATAAATGTGCACATTCGTCTAGCTCCTGGGCTCTACCTTAGCCAATCTGAGCGCAACGCAGCGCGCCGGGCTAAAATTTATGGCCACCACAGGCGCGACCTGCTCGTACCACAGCTTTTCGACGCCCCGGAGCCTCGCAGCACGGCCTGCAATAATTATTATCGAATTTCCATTCGACTCTCGTTTGCCGCCTTGTATGTAACCTCGCCGGGGAAACACACCGGCCTCGTATCTCTGGTAATGGAGTGACGGGGGCGGACACCCACCACCCCCGCGAATACAGGGAACGATCATAAAACAGGCCGTGACCCGCGTTTCGAGTACAGCGTGTACATGCTTTAATTGTTTCTGCTTGAACCGGTCCACCAACCGAGCACCATTCTTCGCTTTTTATTTCGCTTCCTGGAACCTCCGAGGGCTAATACGTCCGCGAGAGATCTGGGTCGTATGGGACGCGAATTAAGGGGCTCCCACGCATCTAGGACGAAACACAAGTGGCCACTATTTTGATGAACGTTTCTTGGAACTGCTTTTCCCCAGCCAAAACATGCTAGGGGTGTTTCACTTCAAGGAGGTACTCTGGGAGTTTTCTGCACGCACTTTTAGGAATTTTTTCATTAAAACTATTGAACCTTTTGCAGTACGATTTTGCGCACATATTTATCGGTGTTCGAAGTGCGTGTATGATTTCTTCAATGTAAAAATAATCAAAATTAACTGAGTTGTATATCTTTTTGTGGGGCATGTTTTTGAAATTAAATACATTAATTATTTTGTATTAATATAAACAGGGCTTTCGTATTTTTATATAAACATCCCTTCAACTGTAACATTCATAAATAAGAATAAGCAAATGTTTCGCGTAAAGATCTGCAGCCTAATTAAAAAGCAAAAACGCAATAGATAGTAAATAAATCTCAAAAGTCCTTCAGTTTTCCGTGATCAGAAACTATTTAACACAGCTGCATTCACTTCATATTAAAAACAAGAGATTAATTTCAATACACATTTCCAAAGGATTATATTCACCAAAATTGTTTTAAACCGCCGGAACGTGAATAACATCCGAAAATAAAATTGATATATTATAATAATTACCCGGACCGAACAAATTGCATAGCAGCACGCTTCTTACTCGTACAAACGGTATTGTTATACTCCACGCTATTGAAACGGGCTATATCCACTTATGCTCTTTGAACTGCTGTCCCATTTATTTGGCTACAAATTGTGTCACACAATTAAAAGTTTCGGACAAAGCGCATCCGATCTTTATGTTAAACCCTAAAATTGAGCGAAAGAATATAAACATTTCATACTGATTTCATGGGGCTCCGTTTAGGCTGACGGAATAGTGCTCCTTTTATAGAATCCGTTCGACACAGTGAGCCAATTTCGCTTTGCGTAAAGCGCTACGACGTACTACTATAAATGGAACACGAGATTCAACAACAAGAGTAATAAATTTTATTATAGGTTGTAGTGCACACTGTAACGTCTCTGTAACGTCAATGTAATGCACAAAAATTTTATTGCAAGCACAGAAATGAATGACGGAACTGATTGATTCAAAGAGAATTCAAAATACTTAATAGCGAGATTTGTAAATTAATATTTAAAATTAATTCCGTGAACACATTTTGAGATTGCTTGCAGTTAAATATTATTCCCAAATTATCTAAATATTAAAAATGTGTGAATTGATTTTCTCCATTTGAGAATCGCCCAATACATAGATAAAATTGTTTATAAATAAAAAAAGCGAATCGTTCCTTCACGACATGAATATATTGATTTATTAGACCTGATGATTCTCTCACTCTTCCGACATACACGGTTCAGTTCGGACGTATATATTGCGTTATGTTTCTTTTTATAATTGTGTTCATAATAAATTGTTTTTGATTAAATGATCTTTGGGTTGCTTGATTCAAGTTATATTTCAAAATAATAAATTATTTTGAGAGATTCTATTGGCTCCAGATTTTCGATGGTGTTTTTATTTTTGTGACAGTACTATTGGACATCAATTGCTTTCGCAAAATAAAATACAATATATATTATATTTTTATAATAAAATACTATAACGATACTGTAGGTATACCATACAAATAGAATACATAAAATTGTGTTTTATTTTTATCTGAAAATATAGTAATATAAAGATAAACGAATAATATTATTCTGTAATAATTGTATCGAATATCATATCAGTCTTTCGTATCAAATAATGTACGAGTTCCAAGTAATTCTTATTTTCTTGTGACATTTAAATTTGAACATCTGAAGTAGTTCTATTTAAAATCAAGGCATTCCTGCAGTTCGATTTCCAGTTGATTATGTTTCTTTTGATCATACGCATCCGGGTCGCTAATTTCCGGAGTATGTACTTTGAGATATCGACGTTGGAAATCCTCCAGATCGTCTGATTTCCTAAGGAAAATTTATTCCGAGCAATTTATCCGATCTCCAAAGCTGTAGAACGATACACAAAATGAATGCAGAGCTAAGGAAAGCGGAATGCACGAGCATCGTCCAAACATGACCATTTGTCTCGGCTTCTTTTTAGTTCGAAGTCATTTAAAAGCTCTATACTCGACTATTCCGTAAAAATACGCATTATTTCCTACAAATGCATCTCCACAATGATAATTGTTGAAATGAAGACACAATTACACTATTTATATAATTTACATGACCAATATTTAAATTGTAATTCGAATAAAATATAAGTAACTTGAAAATCTAAAAATTATGAAAAATTATTTTTAAGTTATAATTACAGTAAAATACAAGGAACATGAAAATTTGTGAGAACACTTTTCCATAATCTCATTTTAAAATGGAGGTATAAGTGGCAAACTTGTAAAACACTATCAAAAACAATGTAAAGATGTTTAAGCAACAGAATTACCAAAAACTATCAAAAACAATGTTATAACTATAATCAAATACAAGAAACTTGAAAATTTCGATTGTAAAAAAACGATACCATTAATTTTTGAATATATATTTTTCCAGAAAAATGATTTTCATAACTGCCCTCACGGTAACTGTAAACGGCTTGACCAACTGGCTCCGGAGTTAAATAAAAATATTATGCATTGTACTCTTGATTTGATCCAGTCCATTAATTATTTATTTGAAAAGTCAGCAATCAGCACTCGATGAAAAATGAACTTTCGGCTATTAACGAACGTTTTCCGTTGAAAAAACTAAAAACTGGAAAATCGCTTCGCGAACAATGCATCGAAACTTTTTAACCCATGCGACATGATTTATGTGGCACGGCCTGTGTGTGCATATTTTCTTTTTCTACGGTGAACTGCGATAAAATAAAAATTCAACTTTTGTTTCGCGAAAATGGAACCGGAATTTTGGTTCGCCATCCATAATTTTCGCATTAACAGTGACCTGATTCGACCGGCGGAATTTGTTAGTAAAAATTCTTGTTTTCCGTTGACTCGAATAGTTCTCCTGTTTTTTAATGAGAGGCGAGGAATTCTTTGCCGTTAAAGCGTTGAAAATTGGAAGGAGACGAGTTCTAATACTTATCACGAGATATCGTCGATCAATTGACGAAGTGCCAACCCTGACTTTTCATTCCGGAAGCCTTTTCGTGTCTCATCAACCAGGCACTTTGACCTCTCTTAACACCTGAATACCCCGCGCCCCTTATTTCATCTCAAGGAGACACTCGACGAATCAACAAGCAAGTGAATTTCACTAGACAGCCTGCTAGAATAGATAATTACATTCATTCTTCCTTTCAGCCGTGCCTTTCTTAGGATATTCCTTAACGAAAGCAACCGTTGATAACAGCGAAATCTTATTAGGTCTGTCGCGACGTAATCCACTATTTCCTGCAAAGAATTGTTGACGCATAATTGCAATTTCAAACAACTTCCTGCTTTTTCGAATATCAAAAATAACCGAGGCAACAAACAAATTGCACTAAAAGCACACCAGTCGTTTTCTTCACACGAACATGATTTATGGCTCCATTATATTAAAATGTTCGTTGAAAAATTGTTTTTAATTATTTTCTTATGAAACTTCCACCATCATATTCGTGACACTTTTCTTATTCAAATGACACCAAACACGACACAATTTCGATCATATTTATCTGTTTAATTCACGAAATACTAGACACTCGATTATCCGAACTAATCAGTGGAACATGTGTTCGACTAACCTGTTTGTGATTCAGATAATGCAGAATTCAAATATCACTGGTTTGGATAGTAAATATTCAAATTGTGTCGTGTTTGGTATCATTTTAATCAGAAAAATGTCACATACAAATATGGTGTTAATTTTTGTATCACGACTTTCTATAAAACAATTTTCACTGAATGAAAATTGTACAACAGTGTTCCATTGTTTTCCCATTCTTTAGAAAGCCAGTATTTATCTGGAGGGGAGAATGTAGTATAGATCTGTAGCTTGAAACAATGAATAGACGGTTTTCCCGATTCTACTCCCGAATGGATATGCCCGATCGCATTTACCAGTTTACCAAGAATTTGGTGTTAAATTGCAATTGTAAAGAGAATGTACACGGTACAGTGCACACTGATTTTAAGCATGTGCTGAAAACAGCGTTCCAGCATTACAATCGAAAAGAACAACGATTGGAAATACTTTAGATTCGACGCTCGAATTTCCTTAATTTAGAATGTGTTACTGCGGCCCTTTGTTTGATTAAATAACACACTCTTTGTGATCCACAGAAAAATTCTTCCCGAGTACCTATACTGGCGTGCAAAAGTAAAAAAGCACTAAATATTCATTGGAAAATTGTTGATATTCATACCACAGTCATTCTGGGCTTATTTTAAAGCGTTAAGCCTCTGCATTCGCAGACTTTAGTTAAATTTTAAAACAAAAGTACTTTTTCCTTTCGAAAATCAAATTCAACCGACTCTAGCGACATTAAAGAATTTTTTCAAGGACCAAAATCACTTTAATGTTGAAGAATAGAGTCTCCCCTTTACAGCGATCTCTAAAAACTTAATTTATGGTTTTTTATCGCCGTTTTATTGAGCTTTGAATGAATAGTCTGACGGTTCTAAAAAATGTTCGAAAAGAGAATGTACCTTCGCTCTTCCGCTCTCCCTCACGGCGCTGATGTGGTCTTTGATAAAACTAATTAAGGGTTCTAAAAGTAGAGGCTTTATAAAATTAATTCAGAATGATTGTCGTGCGATTCTTTGTCACGAAGTTAAAGCAGTATAAATATCACAGATGAAAAATTTTCGGCGGAAAGGTCCTTTAATTCTACATAATTAAATACACACAGAACTAATTTAAACAAATCTGAAAATTGAAATAATTTCTAGTGTGTAATTATGTAATATCAGAAATAATTTCGAATCAAAATACACGAGTTAGCGTATCCGTATAATGTGTGCCACAAAGAATGTAAAAGTAGAAAATCATTTTCGTATTCAATTTCACAAAGTGCAGCGAACATGATAAAATGATAACGCACCAAAGGCTTGTGTCCTCCTTTATCGGTATTATGCATATTTTTCTCGCAAGGGTGGCTCCGTGCGCGTATTACGCGCTCTCCACCTATTATTCGAAATAATTTGATTCCGGTAACGCACAATCGCATTTCTCCCTTACCGTACCTCTGCTACTTATTATGGAAATGGATTATTTACAATACGCTTTGTCATCCGGTTCTTTTATATTTAGTCCATTTGCGTGATTAATTCTTTCGGTAAAATTCGGAAACAGCGTTTGTGTCGTTATTAGTCCGCGGATTTTCAAAATTAAAATTGGATACATCAATTGCAAGAAATAGTGGCCCCGTAAAAATTTCTTTCTTTGCATATACTTCAACATTCTTTTACTCTTTTTTATTTTCATATACTCTACTCTTTCTACTACTCTAATCTTTCATTGTATTGTATTTTGTTAGATATAAGATATTCAACTTGGAATAGACGATTTATTTCATTAAGCAGTAATAATTATAATGAAATATAATACAGGTAATAAAGAAGTATTCGTACTTAGTTAAATTCAATCATCTTGATACCGATACTTAATGATAATAATTGATAATGATAGTTGGCAATAATGATCTGAAACGAATTATTTTGTTCTGCTCTGTCGATTTATTTTTGCATGTAGAATAACCTTCTGCTCGTTTGTACCGCGACACCCCTTATAACTACTTATAAACAAAATAATGAAATAGAAAATACAGCAATATAATTGTCCCGACACAAGAACCCTTAAGTGGAGCGAATCAATGCAGCGTTTACGGTATTGATTTAAGTGAACTTTTGTTTTACTATTTGTTCCTTTGAACATTGTGCTACCCGCGTGACAAAAAGAATCAAACAAACTATACCCTCTTGATAACTGAAGTATAGTAATATTCAAATTGTTTCCCACTATTGAAACCAATCAATTTTTGTTATGATTTATTACTAGTATTATTAGGATGCAGTATTGAATAGTACCATAATATGATTTAAGAATTATTATTAAATACTGAATTAGAAATGTTATAATTTGTTAAAGTATCTTATAGTAATGACTAGACTCCGGATTTTATGCATTTATAACAAAAATGAGCGAGTGCACAATTTAAAGCAGTGAAAATATTAAAAGACTTTAACTTTTCTTTGTTTTCACTACGTTAAAGTTATTAATGAAGAATATAAATTTATATTTAGCTCCTGCGTCTTGCAATTGATTTATTATGACTGGCTTAAATTTTGATGCGACTATAAATGAACGTAATTTAAAAACAAAGTAGCAATTGTTAATATAAACTTGCGAATTTCATCAATTAAATTATTTTAATTCTGTGGGCTATTTTAGGGTTCATAATCGGCAGTCGACGTGTTAACGAACCAGTTGATAAGCTTCTATTAGATAAACAGTTAATGTTCGTGCAAAGAAACGCGAGCGAACTCATTACCCAAGCTAATACAACAAAGCGAGTGTCGTCAGGTGAATATTCCCGGGGAGAGCTGCCAGAGCTCTGTAATTCTTTTTCCCGGCTTTCTGAGATCGAAGTTCCCTTGTCTGCTGAACCCGAATCGATTCTCTTAATTTGAAAGTACATCGTTGGACTCGACTTCGTGGCGGTAGTGTAGGCAGATTACGAGGAAGTGGATTCGGATAGAGCCAAGTCCTGCGGACTCGGACAGCCAAGTTCTGCAAGGTGGTAACACTGCAGCGAGAAAGAGAGAGAAGAAAAATGGCTGAGACAGAAGGTAGAACCACTGCTATCCTCTCCGCTCATTATTTCACTCTAGCAAGGCGCGAGGGCTGTAATTCGTGAGAAAATTAAATTGTCGATCGTGAACAAGAACGGTGGGACATCGGCGACCACAAAATTGGAAAAACGATCTTGTTACTTCCATCCGCTATCTATAACTTTCTTTCTCATCCCATTTATCGCCGGCCCCACTTTTTCAATGAAAACCAATCCGTCGTATCACTCGGACTGTACATGTGCTTTACTAGGAGTCTTGTTAACAGAAATATTTTCAGAGATTATTTCACGTTCCAGTTCCTAGAAAAACGGAAAGTGTTACATGCTTCATCAGCTGGTGTTATCTATTGCTCTGTTATTTAGATTTGAGAAATATCCTCGAGTTTATCATGGAAAAATTTAAGCACTAACAATAACGATTAAATGCAAAATGAAACTCAGAGAAACAGTAACCATATAGAAGATTATTTCATTTTTTGTTAGTCGTAACAATTTGAAATTCATATATTGGCAATCCTAAATTCTTGTAATCTTTCTGTTTTCAATTGTACCAGCTCGTTTTTGTCATAAATGCAGAAAATCCACAGTATGGTAATCACTGTACTACTCTTTATGCAAAAATGTTCTGCATTGATCGTGGGAAGCAGGAGTAAAATAAAAATTAATTTCACTTCTTTTAATGACTTTTTCACGTTATAAAGAAAATTATAATATTCTTCAGTTTTTCTAAAATTTGCTGGACATGCTAACGCATTGCTTACCACAAGACTGGTAATATGATTCTAAATGGCAGTTAAACCTATGGACAGAAATTAAATTAAGAAATAATGAAATTTTTTGTTGGGTGTCTGTCACTGTCGAACGATATGATTTCAGAGTTGTTCTTTTTGCGTTTTTGCTTTTCTGGTACACTTCGTCCCGTATAATCATGCATAATTATGTATGGTAAATAAAGCAATTTAATTTGCGTGATACACAAGTCGTCGAGATTAAATGAAAAATGTCTGCACATTGGTTATTCTTCCAAATTAATTGAAAACCGCGAGTTCCTCGTATTGGAGCCGCCATATTGATCAGCATCACATACCGATAGCCTCCTGCGACAGGAGAGCCAAATTTGACAGATTTACGAAGTGTTGAAAATTGCATCTGTCCCGTGTTTCTCTGCCTCCTATCGCGTCGAGAGTTTTATTAAATGTTTTCAATCAAACTTTCTTCAAACGGCTGTTAACTCGCCGACGTGAGAGACCAGTTCCATTAAAACTTTTTAGTAAATGTCTTTTAGTAAATGTAAATATACTGTCGTGCAGGAAAGCAAGTAATTGACAACTAAAATATCAAAAGAAAGAAATAAAAATAGAATTTCTTCAAGAAATAATTTATAATTAACACTACCAACAAAATGATGCCGGTCAAAATGACCGGTTCCAGATTTTTTATTTTACAATTAGTAAAATAATAAAACTGATTTCATAAGAAACGATTGTATAGATATCTTTAGTAGTGCACGTATTACAATAGGAGCTGCACAAAGTCTAAATAAAATCAATCTTGTCATTTTTATAAGGGGACCGTTACTTGTACCGTTACTTTTAAGGCTCGGTACGTTCAGTGTAAAAATCGATAGTTTTAGCTGAAGTAGATATTTTTTAGCGCTTTGAAATGCCGGTAAACTACGAACGCATAAAATCCGGAGAATAAAATTATCATGTTTGTTCGTAATTTCATTTCAACAGTGCGATAAAGATAATATGGATTCATTAGCAATTCCCTCGAGCGTGTATAATAGATGATTCCACAGCGAAGCGGGGAAACTTTAAAGAAATTGCAAAAGGAACACGACTAACAAGGGAAAAGAGGAGAGAGAGAGAGAAACTGGAGGAAAGGGTGAAAAATCGGTACGATCCAACCAATACGCGCGCACAATAGCCGTCCTCGAGATGCAAGAAGTTCGAGAGCCATAATTTCGCGAGCATGAAGGACCTACCGTCTACAATTTTCTTTTCCCGTATTTTCCATTCTTGATAAATCTCGGTACCTTAACCACTCGAAAGAGCATCCTCGAAGGCGAATGACGGACTAACGATATTATTGTCGCCGGGCACTATAGCCAAATTCATGAAGTTCGGATAGTTCGAATCAATTTTACGATGATTGAATAGAAGATCCTCGCTTTTTCTGTCTCGCACAGCGGATGCTGTGAAACTTGTCACGGGGAATTGCATAAGACCCGGGCACCATGAAATCGTAAAACCGCATCACGATTCTGTTTGTGACAGTTTTTCTGGGGGACGCAATTTATATGAGGGAAACGAGCGCTCTTCAATTTTCCGCTCGATGTTTTCGAAATGTGATCAAGTAATGTTTTCAAACATTTAGACCCATCGGAAAATACTGCTCTTCATCTTTTTTAATACACCTCATAAACACCATCATACAGGGTTTTCCATTAAGAAGTGTTATATATAAATTATAAAAAAGCTGCTTTTTTACAATCAACAATTTTTTACAGTTTTACTAATCACGTTTCGAAGAGTGGCAACTTTAATCTACACAAATAAAAATCAGTGCAAAATTTAAAATGCCATCTCTTAATGACAGATCCTTTAGAATACTGTCATGTCAGAATTTCATTGAAAACTATTTAGCTTTCACAATGTTATTTAACATTGATTCTCATATGAAAAATTTCCTACATTTAAAAACCGTGATGATTTGGTAAAAACTAATCGTACGACCATGAATTTTGATTAATTCTAAATTCAAGAGCTTTTAGTTTCATAATTCATTGTCAATTTTGTTCTAAGATTTTTTTTCATGCTTTAACAGGCAAGCAACTGAGGACGTGTATTTTCTCAATACTGCTATACATTCAAACTACTGTGAAAAGATTTTCTGTCACAGATTTAAAGATTGAAGTCCTTAAAAATTGATGCACGATTATTTTTAGTCGTTTTGTCGAGTTTTGGAATAGCATAGAAAGTTTTTTTAAAATAAAAAACATACTATTTTTAATTTTATTGGCTTTTTTATTTAATTATCAGGTATCATCTATGACAATTACAGTAAACCGGATTAATATTTGGACGCTCTAAAAAAGACGACAACTTTTTTAATAATGCATATACAATTTGAACTTTTTTGGGAAGCTAGAGCAATTAGTTTACTACAGGATGTGAAAAGAAATTTTTTCAAAAATTGCAATTGATCGGAATTGTAGAAAAAATACTAAAAGTTGCATTTTACAACTATTTTATGTGGGCTTATATCGAAAATCTAAAAAATACGTTTTGTAGATCTGTGAAAGACATCTGTCAAATGACCACCACGACCACGTTTACAGACATCAATTCGAACATCAAAATTTTAAATGACATTTTGAAAAGAATTGACCGATTACGCCTTTCGACCAAAATCCACATCAGACAGTAATTTTTTGGATGAAGTGATTTTGCTTGAATGGCTCTTGGATTTTCATTTCCCCATATGCGACAATTTTGCTTATTGACGTGTCCATCGAATGTGAAATGAGATTCATCGCTGATTCACGTAATTTACGATGGGTATTTTTGATTGAACACTGATTTGCAAAATTTCAATAAGTTCAACACGCTCTTCAATCGTACACGACTCCATTGTTAAAATTGTCTATCATTGTAGGTTAGAAATACAAGAAAGTGACAAGAAACAAACATGGCGTTTGACAGATATTCCCATTCAACATCCTAAAGGTACTTTTGGATAACCCTATATCACAAGGATCTTATCTACGACACTTAATCGGAGCATGAAATTTCAGCACACAACATTTTCCAAATAAATCTGTCCGGTCTCTAACGAACGCGTTGCTCAACTTTCTTGCCATATATCAAATAAACAAGGAATATTCATGCGACTTCCGGTCGTTGAATATTCACAATGCAACAGCGTAGCGCTTAAAACGCTGCAGCATCGCATTACGCGTTTTATCGGACATAACGAATGTATCGAACAATTAATATTCTTCGACGTAACGAACTGTCTGACGTGCGGCGTCGATATTGAACAATTTTCGTGGCAGGTACGAAAAATATTTCGCCGCGTGCACGGGCCCTCATTAAAATGATTGTAGCGTGCGCGCACCGGGGCTAGGAAATTTCTATGAAAAGTCGTTAGCGTTCCACGGCAACGAAACACAGGGGGGTCACGTTCATCATTTGAAGGGTTGCGGCCTCGTCTATATACGATTCGAAGGATGCGAGAAGCATACGGACTCCGAACGGTGTTCGTTCCCTTATTTAACAGAAAATTTTTAGATAGGGGCCGACCCAGTTTCCTTCTCCGCGGTAATACCTCCACCGCTTTTCCCCTAATTGTAAGAATTAGTTTTTCAGCTCGTCGAGCTTCCTCGACCCGGTGGTTTTTTCTTTCCCCGGCGCGGCGGCTCCTCAGGATCGAGTGTTTGAGTTATGCGCCGGAGATTGGAGTATTCCGCCCTCTGGGATGGGCGGGGAAAAAAAATTTTTGGCAATTCAGACGAATTGAGCCGAGATTAAATGTTCGGCGAAATGTGGGCCGCGTTCCGCTTGTTTAAGTTATGAATAGGTTCGAAGAAAATCTCATCAGAAAGTTTTCGCAGAAGTGTGCAGTCTCCCGGCTCTACAACAGAGCACGTTCCTTTTTCCTTTTTTTCGCTCGTCTCCATAAAACTTAATTTTTAGCGAATTCCGCGGTACGCGCGCGTCTTATCTGCATAGGGGACGCGTGACGCATCCTTCTTCTAATTGAGTTTTACTGCGGGCATGTGTTTGCACCGTGGATTTGGAATGCGGTTTTGTATGGTAATCCTTTAGACGACCTTTAGAGTAATGGAGTAATGGCCGAGTAACATTTTCTTAAAATAAACTATTCTTGGAAATTATCGAACATTTTGTGCATTTGCCTCGTGGATAAATTAAGTCTTCATTTCGGAGAATAACAGATTTGAAATAAAATTGTAACTGGGCCGCAGAGATTTTTATGGAAATTAAACATTTTCTGAATTGACTGCAATAAACAGAAGACAGACGAGAATATACTTCTTCGTTTGTTAACTTTAATAAGTCTAAAATGATATAGTACTGTTCTCATACTCTTCTTATTTTCTTCGCAGTTCTGCATTTCGCTTATTCATTTTTGTCACAATTGCACAATCTCCGTAATAAAAAATATATTAATGCTATCGGCGCACTTTAGTTAATGTGGTAATTTGCAAAATTGCTTCTATATAACAATTGATCGAACCAGTGCGCCGATGGCATTAATATATTTTTTATTAATAATTCTACGATCGATATAAGGAAATATATAATAAAGATCCATAATGTATAAGATAGTTAGGGCAATAAACGATCTGTAATTAATTCTTTTAAAACTGAATTGAACTGCTTCTGAACTGATTATAATTTGTTTAGAGGAATAGCTTTTGCAACGACCGCCAAAGTGCACTTCACGCATCGAAGACTCGTAGCGCACGTTCACTTATTAGTTCACTGTTATTTATTTTATTCCGCGGATGTCTGCGGTGGAAAATTAATTTTCCGTTCGATTGGAGCCCCGGTTCACCTTGCTGCGAATGAAATTAACAATGATACGATGTGTATCAGAATTATTTCGCCGGCGGGCACGCATTACATAATCGAATCTTAAATTCGCAAAATTCTTTTATCCCGGTGCTGCGCAGTTTCAATAGTCTTTGATTTAATCTGATTACAGATCGTTCAAACGAACCGCGTTCTGATTGCCACTTGATTTGTTTACCGTTAATTTTATTCGCATTTACATGAATTCTAAGTAATACACTCAAAATATTTCGATCGATTGGTTCGTTCTGATCAGTCTTACCAAAGCTGTGCACAGCGATACCGCGCCGGCAATATCCTGATCCTGTGAAAACTCGATTAATTACACGTTAAATACTCAATTGTTATTTTCGTTCTGACCGGAAATTAAAGTTTCGCGTGCTCGCCATACGGTCTACCCTGTTGCGAAAAATCCGTGTGTCGCTCTCGTCTTCCTGTATGCGATCAAACGCACCGACTGATTGCATCTGCAGATGCTTCAGGATATTGTTAATCAGAGATTAGTCTAGATGCTGATGCGCCTTTGTATTATCGTCTGCTACTCGGATATCAATATTCGATACAAGAAGCAGCATTCCGTGATTGACATACGTTTCCTATTAAGAAGATTAATTTATTTCCCTGGAACGCATAAAGCGAATAGATTATACTTGGGAGTATCATATAGTTTTATTCTGACGAGATAAAAATAAATGTCTGTAAAACAGTTTACTTTTATTCTGAGATATTTTCTGGAACCTGTGCATTTCTTGTCGTTCTTTAACCCCAGATTGTTGAGATTGCAACGATGCATCCATAAAGAATTATTCAATAAATTTATTTCTAGTACAATTACCTGGTAAAACGATTATTGCTCGAATAACAGAATTAGACTATGGATTTGATGCATTTATAATAAAATATAAAATAGTTTAGAATTAACTAAATTAGAAGAAACTAATATATTTATTTGCTTCTGGCACCCCGCTATTAGTGTGATATATTTTTATTTTCCATAAAATTCTAAGTACAGGATCTTTATGCAAAATAAAAATTTTCTACCTGGATCGCAACAAACTGGAGTGACGTTTTAATATGTTTAATAGATTGAAAATGTCAATTCAAATTACACCTACTCATTTTTATCGTAAATGCATGAAATCCTGTCTAATTATAATGCTAGACTGAATTTTTGTTAATTGTTGCAATAAATAGTGTCGCATATGGATTGCCTTAGAATAAACTATTTACATCTGGAGCATTTTGGCTGACTAAATTCTTTAGGCGTCGAAGAAATGGCCTCGAAGCGAATATGTTAGAAGATTCCAAGAGAGAATCTTCACGGAATTAAAGACACCACCCACGCGTCACCATTTTCTCGGCGAGTGCAAACACGTTCGAAAGACCGTTGACCTTCTCGCGATACCGCAAACGCGACTGTGCAGGATCGTCTAGCCTGTTCACCTGTGACTACATTAAATGTTGAGAGATCGGTCGAACTGACCAGGAACGCCGACGACAAGGCGGAAGGGTACGCTTCACGCTTGGCCAGCCTTGAACGTTGTTAGATAATATGTCGGGAGGTTGCTTTACCATCGGCCTTCTGAACTGTTGCCTTTATACGTGGCTCCTCTCATGCTACAGAATAGGTAGATCGAAAAAAACGCTTTAGATATAGCCAGGTCCGAGACTCCCTCACGCCCTTTCCTGTCTCTCCCTCTCTCCCTCGCCCTGAAAACTTACCTGTGCTCCCCCATTGCTCTACGTTAATCCAGATGATACGGGAGGGCCGTGATACGAGGGCAACCGACCCCTATTACAACACCAAAAACTCGTTTTCATTTAGTCTGTCTACCTTGCCCGGTCGATTTCACGGGGAATCGCTCGTCTGTGGAACATCCGATATAGGTCCAAAAGGAATCCAGACAGCTCCACCGAGGGATACACTCCTGCACAAAATGGTAGCACGTGTCTACCCTCAATTTCTCGAAGAAAACATACAATTCCTGAAGGAACTCACAGTGTCGTAATTGTTACGATGCAGCGAGGAGGAATCTCCTAGTAAATAAACTTCAGGCTTCAGAAAGCTCGGAAGCAAGCACAAAAAGAAAACATTTCTTCGTAGTATCTTCGTTTAACAGTTTGTGAGTTGTTATGCGGTCAACTGTTATGTAGTTTCATGTTTTAGAATTATAATTAAGCTCAACTGAGTTAACCCAAGCCAACATGAAAGCTCCGAAGCAAGCAGAAAAAAAAATTTCTCCGTAGTATTTTTGTTCACCAGTTTGTGGGTTGTTGTGTAATAAAGCTCAACTGACTTAACTCAAGCCAACACGGGCCGCAGCGAGAGTAAATCAAAATTGCAAAGATTATTGAATTAAAAATTCAACAACTGTTTGTAACAGGGCATAGTATGGATAAAATTGGCACCTACACTATTATTCATTTTTTCTTTTGTGCTGAACAATGTTCTTTACCTGAAATATTATTCTGTAAAATTTCAGATCTCCACCCCATCCATTAAGGGTGGGGTGAAAAGTCTAATTTCGCCTTTTATTTTCTCAGTGATTACGAATGATCAGTAGACTGCGGATCTTTATGCAAAATAAAATTTTTATACAAGCTATAGGAGCTAAGTAAAAATTTATTTTCCTCATTAATGATTTTTATATGTTCAAGATAGTATATCGGCATGGTTAAACTCTTTTAATCTTTTCCCTGTTTTGAATTACACCTCTTACATTTACATCTTACACCTCTTATACACCCATTACATTTTTGTCATAAATGCATAAAATCCGTCTACTCATCAGGAAATTGAGATGAATTAAAAATGAAAATGAAGCTATAAACTAGCTTTAAAAAATAATTATTCTGGAATGACTTCCGCAAATCCTTTGAGTGACCTGTAAAAAAATCAGGAACAATGTCCTGTCAGGTTTCTTCTTTCTGAATCGCAATTATGATTTCATTCAGAGATTCCAGTTTTCAAGAATGTGATTTTGCCCAGGAGTGTAACGCGCCGGGTCGAAGGTTGAAGAATAGCAAACACGCAGATCCCGTGCACATCCCCGTGTACAAATGCTGTTACTTACACTTTGAGAGAAACCGAGGCCCCCGGGAGTACATTTTCTTGCCGTGTTTACAGTGCGCTTCACACGCTTCGTTTCGCGTCGCATTTTAGATGTACGCTCTCGCCGTGTACACACCGCGTGCTAGATTAAAAACGGTTCAAACCGAGCATTAGAAAACCGCGGACGGTCTGTTTTTTTCGATCATCGATTTGCGCGGCAGTGATCGATAGGTTTAAACACACGGCCTGAGTACACACCTGGGGGATGATATTTAGACGCTTGTATTTGCAATATTTAACCCGGGGAAATACTTTGACTCGTGTAATTGATCAATCGACTTCAGATCTTTGCGCGAGACTAAAGTTGACTGTAGAAATTGCATGGGGCGAATGACAAATAGAAATTTTATTTTTCGTTTTACACTTTGAGTACTACATTGGTCATGTGTCAATATGACCGACACAGTTTTTTCGCCAAACTTGAAAATCAATTTTCACTACTATTTCTTAACCCTTTGTACTCCAAGCTATTTTAACTCGAAAATTAAACATTTCTTTCGATTTAGAATATTTCCATTCCCTATGATTTTTGAAATTTTATGTACAGTGACTCCCACTAACATTCGGACACTTTTAAAAAGACGACAACATTTTTAATATTGGACCATAGGATTTGAAATTTTTTGAGAAGTTAGAACAATTGGTTTGCTGCACAACGTGACTAAAATTTTTGAAGAAAATTGCAAGTTGTCGGAATTACAGAGAAAATACTAAAAGTTGCATTTTACAACTTTTTTTGTGAGCCTATATTGAAAATTTAAAAAATACGCTTTGTAGATCTGTATCAATCGTATGGACTGTGAAAGTTTCATCGAAATCGGTTGATGAGGGAAAAGACGACACGCATTGAAAGATGTAAAATCGTGAAAATCTGCAATTTTTACGCACACATAAAATAGTTGTAAAATGCAACATTTAGTATTTTTTCTACAATTCCGATCAATTGCAATTTTTGAAAATTTTTTTTTCACATCCTGTAGCAAACTAATTACTCTAGCTTCCCAAAAAAAGTTCAAATCGTATAGTAGAATATTTAAAAAGTTATCGTCTTTTTAAGAGTGTCCGAATATTAGTGGGAGTCACTGTATATGAAATTGGTATAAATACCTCATACAATACCTAAAAGTTTAATAATTGATTAGATACCGATATATTTCATAATCTTAACAATATTTTGAATAATGCTGCAGCAATTTTTAGTGGCGTCTCAGAGTCGCCATTGGAGTGCTAAGGGTTAAGATTGTAGAGAAGATAATACAAGAGATTTTGAACTTTATGATTCTATCAATATCTATCACTAATAAGAAATAATATTATATATCGAATATTTTTTTAACAACTTACCCCTCACATAGTGTGTCACTAAAACAGACCGACTCGAATATGTTTCCTTATGAATATGAAGAGCTGCATCTACAGTCTTGTTCATTTCCATTTGAATGACGTTTAATCTAGAAAATACGTTTATTAATTGACACAAATTTAATACAGCTCCAACATTGTAATGCATAAAAGATATTCGCGTGAAATTAATTTAAAAACTTTTAGATGCCAGCGAACTGGCAAAAGAGAATTATTCCTTTCAGCTGCATGCACAATATAAAGGTAAAAGAAAATTGCCCCATCGAAAATTTCATGAAAATTTTTAATTTATACTAGGAAAACTTGAGTTGTGATAATACTTTGGATTGTTAGAGTGATCACGGAAATATATTTTTTCCATTGAATAGAAACTCGTCGAATGCTAATTTAAACCAGCCTGAAACACAGTTCCCTAAATTTGTGTTATCGTAAGCGTTGGTAAAGGGTTCGAAGTGATAGTATTTTCTTACTGCTCGGTCTCTCCGAATTGAAGCGACTTTACTATAACATCGAACATTGGGAATTTAATTTGCATATTGAACTTCAAACGGATGAACGAATGCAAACGGATTTGTGAATATGTCTATAAGTAACTACTAATATAAAAATATAAATTATATAATAATACTTACCCTTAAATTGAATCACTATACATATAATAAGTCATCCAATTTTTAAAATCCACGTTACTCGTCCATTTTCGTTTTCGATTTTATTTATTAATAATTAACCGATCACGTCTGCCATTAGTAGACTAAATATCCACTTGCTAGTTAGCGAGACTGTAACTTTACAGATAACTAAAGTTGGTGTAAAGTATCGGAGATAAATAGCCATGTGCACGAATAATTTTGTTTATAATTAGTCTCAAGGTTTAGTCCCTATACAGTTAACTCCTTAAGTGGAAATGATGAGTCTCGCCCGCATAAGTTCTCAAACTCAACTTTGACGGTTTACGCCCGCCACAATGTTTAAGGTGCTTAGTTACTGTACGCGGAACTAGTTTCTGTTAATTTGCGCAGACAAACTATTAACGTCTCACGCTAACGTAGCGTTTATGACACGTGCGGAGATTCATAATTTCAACTTTGATAAGCAACTCTGCAACCCAGTTTTACAATACTCTAAAGTCAGAATAGATATACAATTGACACGTATCTACAAAATGTATTTTTCGAATTTTCATTCCAGACTCGGACAAGATAATAATAAATTTTCGCAATTCCTATCGATTACAATTTCTATAAAAAAAATTTTTTACACATTATTTAGTAAACTAATTCTTCCAAGTTCTTGAAAAACTCAACTCATTTGTTCTACTTTTGAAAACGTTCACTTTAATGGTGTACGGAGATTTTTATGATTGACCGTACATTATTAGATAATATTTTACCACGTTTTTATTAACTCGCTTTCTCGTCTGTCGGTTTGTCTGTCCGGTACAAATTTTGCAATTGATTTTAAGCTAACTTCCCGATGAGCTAGAGACTTGAAACTTTAAACATAGCTCAGAACTGGATGACAATGCAGTATTAACTCGCTTTCTTATCTGTCTGTTCGTCTAAAAAGCAGAAAATAATTATTTAAATAAAAAACAATTTTTAATATACCACGTTTTTAAGACGGACTGAAAAGTATAAAATAATTTTTCCTAGCCCCATACAGATAGTCCTGAAAATTTGTGATTGTGAATTTTTAATAGCTATGAAAATACTTGTAAGATTTAGAACGAGAAACGTGGGGCGCAAGATAATAGTAAGGAGTGTAGAGAGTAGCTGCCGTTAAGAAAACTCATACAACAGTTCATATCATTTGCAGTGCAATAAAATTGTTAGTGACTCAGGTGAACTATTCATGCATCAATTATCTATTATCTTGCGCCCCCCGTTTTTCGTTTTAAATCCTACAAGTATTTTCATAGCTATTAAAAATTCACAATCACAAATTTTCAAGACTATCTGTATGGGGTTAGGAATCTGTATGGGACTAGGAAAAATTATTTTATACTTTTTAGTCCGTCTTAAAAACGTGGTATATTAAAAATTGTTTTTTATTTAAATAATTATTTATATTTAGATCGACTGTATAATTAGTTAATTCTAAAACAAATTCTTAATAGTCAGTCGTTTTCACGAGAAGCCCCCTTAATGATTTTAGAAATATTCGAGGTGGTCGCTTCAAATGGGATACCCTACAGTTTGTTGGGGGTAGAACAGTGGAAACGAGATGCCGCAAATTTCATCTTCGCCTTTATCCTCCTCAGCCCGGTTCCGATTCGTTCCTGCCGTTTCGTCGTCCATTTCCCGCGGAACGGCCCATCCGGGCGTTTTTCCATGGGCAATAAGAAGACAAAGGAATTAAAAGCGGACCATATTACGTAACCGCCGCGGTGCTGTTTGCTTCGTTATAAAACTAAGCGCAGCGCTTTAAGAGTCTCTCGCCCTTAAATAGCCTCCAAGGTACCGCCGCGTGGAACAGAGACAGAGGAACCGGGGCCGAGTGAGATTCTCGAGGCACCGAGGGCACTTTAGTAGTTAGGACGTTCCTGTTTGCTGTGTTCCCACACACTCTATCTGCTCCTCTCCACCTGCCCCCTTCGTTCTTGCTTACCTGCGTCTTTTCTTGCCCCCCTTTTCCAGTCTTCCTACTGTCCGAAGAAATTCTTCCTTGTCGATCGTAAATTGAATAAACTTTTTAATGATTTCGGCGCATAGGTTCGATCTAATTTTGACTAACAAGCAATTTTGCAAATTTTTAAATTATTCTCAACGTTTCGATCCTTTTCAAGAGAAATTGCATCTGTAAAAAATCGTATATTTTAATGTATGTTAACTGAATAGGGTATTGGCTATTACATCACGAGAAATTCCGTACTTGCTGTGTGAAAACAATTTCTTCACATAACTTATTGAAATTTGAAAATAAACTGCACGTTGGTTGGCATAAAACTGAAGCCATGTGAACGTTAAGGCTGAACCACACCATACAAAGGCACGACGTATATCAACGAACACGAATCGAAAGAAATGATCGACGATTTAGCCAATCAATATTTGGCGGTAAATTCAAACAAGGGCTTGTCTTTATAACCTCATCGCACTTGCTTATATACCATTTAGATGTTATGATATACTGGTAATTGGCATTCAAAGTATTTGAAATAAACTTCATACTTGTATGTATGTGGGAACAACTAGGTGTTTGTTCAACTAGTGAAATAAACTGCAAAAAAATGTCCCTACTGTCCACTCTGTCCTAACCTCGTATTGTTCCCTGCATGCCTCTTTTCTGTCGCCTGGTTCTTTTCCCGCGAATTCCGAAATACCCGCGACTTCAAACCGAACAACTACTCTCTCACAGTTCCACTTTTTAAGTGTCCGCCGTTCCGGCGTCGGTCTACCCTCGTTATTATACGCACTTGCCAATCTTTCCACCGCGAAACTACCCCCCTCTCACTCTTCTACCCTGGGACAGGAGACTAACGAGGAACGTCATTCAATTGATGAGATAATCGCATAGATTTTTCATGTAGGTCGAATGTACACTGTGTCACAAAAATATAACACATCTCGAGTTTTTTCCAAGTTCTGCAAAAGTAATGGAGGAATGTTTTTCCTAAAAAAAAATTCAAATTTTAGATTGACCAACAAGGTCACCCTATCTCGATGTTATTAACCCCTTGCCGTATTTATTAACGAGTCACGCTCGCCATGAAGATTTTAAACAAAGCCTAATAGATATAAATGGTACACCTTCCATTCTAAATGAAATAAAATTTGATTCGTTTGTGATCAATATTTAAGCATTGAAATAAATGTAGCCATACAAAAGCTATGAATTTTCTTTTCTCCTCTACGACATTTTTGGGGACAAAGACGTTTTAATCGTTGTTACTGTAAAGAAATTGATATGGCAAGTCTCCTAGAAGTTAGCCCCTCACTTGTCGAATTAACTAATTTCAACAGTTGTGCTGAGTCGCGCTTAGTTTGTGCTACATTGTGCTCGAATATTATAACATAATATGAAAAATAAGACTAAAAATTGAAAAAACGATTTTTTGAGTAGCCCCCCACTTTTCATTTTTTTCAATTTTTTCAATTGTGCTAAGTTGTGCTAGGGGTTAAAAAATAGTTGGAGGAATCTTGTCAGGTTAGCAGACAAGAAAGTATTTAAAAATTATATAACCTGCCCACTGTTGTTATTAAATGTGAAGAAGGCGCAACAATATATTAAGTACAAAATATCATCCATACATTTGATGAATATTAGTTTAGGTTCCTATACACGTGTGCTGTCATTTTGTCACACACTGTACTGACCGCGTCTCATAACGCGACACTCGCGGCACAGCAAAGTTCATCGTCACGCGATGTGATACACCTGAAATAGTAGTGGTAGCCTTCCCAGCGAATAGCGAAACTGCATGTGACTCAGCCATATGCACCTGACCAATCGTACGGTTTCTTTGCGAATTCCTTGCGCATTCCTTCCGAGTACCACGTTATGAGACGCGGACAATATGCGTCATAGACTGTGGATCTTCATGCGAAATAGAAATTTTCTACATCAGTTGCAAGAAACAGGCATTCAAAAATTTCTTTCTTGATCTAAGAATTTCAGCAAGTTCAAGATAATCTATCGGCATATCGAGTGAGTAATAGTTCGTTCAAAAATTCGGATATCCTATGTTGAGATTGTCAATTTTAACAAATAATTTATTGCAATATTCTGTATCGTAAATATTTGGTCGGAACTAGGGATGGGATCAAGTTCAATATATACTCACGAATCCGAGTCAATTTCAATAACCAAGTTTCATTTCATGGGATTCGATTACTACTTAAAAGCAATAATGTGTCAATGATTATATTTGAAAAGTATTCGCTTTATTGAAAAGTATTCACTGATATCGAACCTCGGAATGAGTACTTACAAGTTTCGAAAAGATACGTTTTTATAAAATGGGTTAACTTCGTTGAATTTTCATGCGAAAATAATAACGGGTCTTCTTTGCGATTTAAATATTGTGAGTCCAGATAATTTTCCACTTCTAACACAGCAGTCGATGAGCTAGGTATCGTATTATTTGTAATTGTTATTTCATTGTCAAAGGATAACCAAATTGATAATTTGCTATTTTGCCGATTTACGGACATCTACGTCTGTGAACTATCACATGTTGTAGATGAAATAAATACATAGATAGATGGATCTATACATCCGATAAATTATGGAATTATAATTATATATGTTGAATTAAATTATGCATTAAAGGACAGCATAATTGATTTTAAAAGTAAAAAAAATAATGATTAGAAGAATCAGAGAATTTCATAAATGTTTCGAATCTGTTCGAACAAGATTCGAGTATACTTGCAAGTATTACTTCCATTTACCAAGTACTTGTAAAAGGTTCGAAACTACCTGGCATAGGTTCGAGTATACTTAGGAGTACTATTTCTATTCTTCGAAGTACTTATAGAGAGTTCGAATTCAATCGATCAAAGTTCGAACCTGTTTCCGAGGTACTTGATCACATCCCTAGCCGGAACAAAAGTTCGTAGCGTTTTCAAATTAAGTAACGAAGATAAAATTAAGATATTTATTCGTATGTTTGTTCAACAACACGAGAAATTACCTCGGTAATGGCAAAAAGTAATAGAACAGAATGGAGAATATGTTGTTGAATAAATCTATGAATAAATATCTGAATTTTAACTTTCAATTTTAATTTACAAATGCTACGAACTTTCATTCTTGAATTCATACATGAATTTTACAAACTGTTCTTCCTTCAACATCTCTTACAATTTAAGGGTTGAATTCATTAAATTTTTTCACTGTTTGATTCTATGTACTTTCCAAATTAGTCAGAACTACTGTGTATCTATAAAATGCAGCGTGGCTAATGATTAATTATTTTTGTAAAGGGTTTATACAATAAATTTGATTTTTATTAACAGTGTAGTCCGCGAGTTATAGTATTATATAAAAACTAGTGGCCGGTGCTACACGACTCACCCCTGTATTTTCCCTCTCTCTCTGCCTCTGCTCTCGGTGTGTCTTCCTTTCTCTCCCGCCGAGTCAAGGAACTCGAAATGGAATAGTTGGTGGCCGAAAGACATGCGAATCGTGTGTAGAGGTTGCGAAATCCGCAAATGCGGTCGCCGGAATGACATCCAGATGTTTCGGAGGACTGGAGGACGCAGTGCATCGATTATTTTAGCACACCGAGCGTGGTTTCGTTCCTCCGAAAACTACCCTTTTTGCAGCGAGATTCGCAGAGAGACTGTTGAATTGATTTTCGTCGTAGATGCCGCCGTAGTAAAGCGCGAAGTGAAGCATTACCGTTCGGGTGTCTAGTATCGTGTTTCGCGTTTCACGGAATGGATTGCGCGATTTTCTGAGCCATTTTCTTCGTTGATTGAACCGTAACTTATTGAGCTATAACCTTTTATTACTAGCAAAGATCTCAAAACTCGCGGAAATAATGGTTCAACTGCTCAGAATCGAGACAGATAGATTATAGCAACTATCTGCGATGTGGTACTGATATTTCATTACTAAAGAATATAACATCTCTGAAGAATTGGAAAAATATCTACAATTAGGGCAGATATTTTATTTAGCATTAAATTAGGAAATATAATTACTTAAATTCTTAGGAAATATGTTTCATGTATGTATTTTTCAAGGAACCAGTGCATATTATTATGAGCAATTTGTCCAATTTCGAATTATTTTCTTATTGTTTCTTATCATTAGACTGCAAATCTTTCAGAAAATTGTTTTAATCATTTTAATAGATAGAAAATTATATATTGACATATTTCTGTATATATTTATTAACATTTATGGCTTTGAAACTTCTTCAAAAAAGATTAAAATAGGACATATATTTTCATTTTTATTAACAATGACACAACAATAATATCTTATTTTGAATGCTCAATACCTGATTATCAAGGTGAAACTTTTGTATAAAAATTTGCAACTTCCAATAGCTAGTCGCGCACCTGAATAATTTTCTTGCAGACGCATATTTTACGGCTGGCCGAGCATCTCATAAATCAAACATCTCCAGTGTATAATATACAAAGTGAACGTTTGAACAATATTGTTCTTGCCTGTATATCAGCACTTTCATATTTCATTTCATCGTGAACACGGATATCGATTCCTTGGCGAATAAAAATAATACGATTTAATTGCACATGAATTCGTTAATCCTTTGGGAACTTATCCTTGGGAACGTATACTTAATCCCTAAAGATGTAATTATATAATTTACAGTTACAGCATATTAAATGCAGTTTACCTGCTTGTGAAATATGAAAATTAATCAATAATAAAAGCACAAAATTAATTCGAATTCAAATTTTAGAAATTAGAAAAATTTCTTCGTGAAGGGTCGCAGCTATTTAATAATAAATGAGAGAGTGTTTGTACGTGTAAATAATTAAGTAAGATAATTATGGGAACGATGACAGTGTGAATGGACTGCGCGTTCCGAGCAGGAGTTCCAATTAAATCTGGCCCCAGACAGATTCAAAGGAGCCGAATCTTCCGGAGGAATCTTTGCCGAAAGAAATTTTATTTTTCGAGCGTGGCGATAAACCTGCCCTGAAACAGCACAGATAGGGAGCGACGCGAAGCGTTATCTGACAAGTTTTATATCACCCCGTAGGCTCGTATCGAGTTCACAGTTTTCTCGAGAATCGCCAGTTTTACGAGGGCATTTCGAAGTATCGCGGCACTTCGGTGCCACGGAACTGCAAGCCCTTGAATGTATGTCGATCGGAAAAAAAGTCAGTCATCTGGACATCGTTCGATACCTCATTGCCTGTTGAGTGTACTCGGCGCAGCCACCAAAACAGAGACGTAACACGCCCCATAATCTTCTATCTCGATAACCAAACCGGCTAAAGCGCCATCAAAATTCGAGCGTACAGTACCGGCCCGACAAAACATCTCTTTGTGTTTCTACACTAATCTTCACGTTCGATATTTTCAATCAAACAATTCCAGTATTATTATCAGACTGTGGATTTTTATGCAAAAAGTTGTTTGCTTCAATTTTAAGACACAGGAGTTTTCTCCTAAGC
This sequence comes from Lasioglossum marginatum, assembly GCA_028455795.1. Classification (NCBI taxonomy): domain Eukaryota; kingdom Metazoa; phylum Arthropoda; class Insecta; order Hymenoptera; family Halictidae; genus Lasioglossum; species Lasioglossum marginatum. Next base: position 4,354,738 of record CM052254.1, on the reverse strand, counting down.
AATCAAATATATACTGCCGAATATAACCTCCGAATGACCTTGAAATCAGGCTTTGGATGTATATCAGTAATTTGTATTTTAATCATGAAATGTTGTGTCAATTTCTTTTTAAAACGTTAATATTTTTGTTGACAGACATCGAAATTATTGTAGATTTTTATGTTCTTGGATCATTATTGAAATATTGTAGAAAATTGTGGTCATTGATATAAGGGTTAAAATCGTTTAGAATCGATCAAGAGCAAACTATCAGGAGCTCAAGAGTTAACTAACTAGTTAATCTTCAGCAGGTAATAGTATACTGTTAACTAGAGTTTCAGGAATGCTTATGTAGAAGCAGTGTTAGATGACTAGTCTTTTGGCAGCTCTGAATCAATAGAGCATGAGCCCAATAACTGGGGCTTATGTACCCAGCTGCCATTTTTAGAAACAAGCTTCAGTCGTTGCCTCGTTTCCACCTGAAAGTTCGAAGTCAAACGGGCTCCGAGTTCTTGCAACTCAAACGCTGAGGGATAGCGTTGCGCTCTTCTCATCAAATATTTGGTGCAACGGAAAGTATTGTGCATTTCTCGAAGTTAAGACACTTGATGCTACGAAAAGTAGCTGAAATAAGATTATTGTATTATTCAATTTTATCCACGTAGTATAATCTGAATAAATACTGATAAAATCACTCAACATTTGCCGTTTACAGTATCTTACGAGTTCTAATAAAAAATTTACAAAATTACAAATTTTTTCTCCTGACAAAGACTTGTGTATTCGTTAATAACTTCCGCAATGTTTGGTAAAATGTCTTATAAAAATTTATGCAATTACATCAAGCATGTATAACTGCACATGCAAAATTTCAGGTTACTAGACTCAATCATTCTCATAAAATTAATTCCCAAATGTCACACTTAGTCTACACTTAGTCTACTCTTGTTGCCTTCTTTTGTACCGAATAAAATACACTACTGTGACTAAAACAAAGAAGTACCCAGTATAATTATAAGATATAATGACAAACAATATCTTTATGTAGAAATTGTATTGTACAATGATCGATTTATTGCATTTAAAGTATTCTCAGAACTATTCAATTAAACAGCGGAATCCTTTTTCAAAACTTACTGTGTCCTTATTTGATTTTTTACGCTTTTCTATTAAATATGGCCGGGTGCTTCTTTCTTTTGCATAATAATTTTAATCATATTATTTTATAATATTACCAGATCAGTGCCATTCAGTGGACGGCAGATGCAGCGTTGAAAGCGTCCACGTTAAAACGCTGAAGGAATACCAGAGGAGCGTTGTATTGCACGGTGACTTTTGAACTGTGTTAAATATGTACACTAGGTGGCCTTCTATCCTTTTAGCCGTTCTTCTCTAATAACAGTGGGGATACCATCCCAGCTGTGCACTAAAACGTATCGGTATCGGGGCCCGTTAGAAATTCCAATGACAGCGCCGCGCAAAATGGATTTCCGGCAGGGGTGTTTTTCGCGGGATGGGGGATAGCAACCTCATTCTCCGGTGCTCCCACGCGGAATACCGTAATTACGTTTCGTCAAACCGATCGGCATTTTTGCCCATGAGCTAGACTTCAGCTCCGCTCTGCTCCGCTCAACTAGGGCGATGGGGTTAGGGGTTTCGAAGCTAAAGCCCGATATTGGCGATTATGGAAGGACAAGCGGAGAAAAACGACTTGCACCGTGACGAGTCCTGCAACAGAGGACGGGAAAGCCATTCATTATTTTGTAGCCCATCGTGATTCTTTTCTCGATGAGGATCAACGACTGGCAGCGAATTCGCATTCATTAAACTGTATCTCTCGCGGCGTTTTTCTTCGGTCGTCAAACAGTTCGTTGCGCGAAGCATTGCTTGGAATCAGCAATTGAATTATAATCCTGCGTTGAAATTTCCAGAAAAATCCCTATAAAGTTACAGTAATTTAACACGTCGTCATCGTCACGGATACGTAACATCTATTAGGTTCGAACGAAAGTTCGCGTAGCGTTTTTAAATCAAAATTCAAAGGTAATTATAAGTCTAACAATATTATTATGATTTCAGCGCACTGGTTCGATCAATTGCTATTTAAAACACTATTTTCTTTTGCACTAAGCAAGTAGGTAACAATTTTCTCCTTTTCTTCGAATTTACGCGAAACAGAACATAATAACAGTGATTAAATTACAGACGCAATTCTTCTATTTTTCTTGAAAATGATCTAAAGTAAGATCGAAACGTCGGAAAAAATTATTGTGATAATTTGCAAATAGTGTTTTAAATAGAAATTGATCGAACCAGTGCGCTGAAATCATAATAATATGGTTAGCAACAATCTACGATCGACATAAGGAAACATTTAATTATAAGTCACCTAAAAAATGGCAAAAAGTAATAGAAGAGAATGGAAAATATGTTATTGAACAAATTTATGGATAAATATCCTAATTTTATCTTTGAGTTTTAATTTAAAAACGCTACGAACTTTCGTTCCAACCCAATACAATCTTGTAATTCTGTTTAACACATTATCTGCTGGCGATTATTTCATAATTAAATCCATGATCGGTGGCTAAGGATTTTTTAATTTCAACTTATCAATCATGAACCAACAACTCAGCCTCAGTAACAATTGTTTTAATATTTCATAACAGAGGTAGATTGACGACACTCAATAACCTTGAATGACCTTGGAAGACGACGGTGTTACAGATAAACGAATTCGACTCCGAATAGACTATACTACTTATGTAAATAATAACATACAGTTCCGTATAAAAAAACAGAGGTCACCTTGAAATCTCGGCCTCTCGTCCGCCTAGTGAAGATTTGCGACTACCATAACTAGACTGCGGATCCTTATGTAAAATAAAAATATTCTGCATTTATTGTGGAAAGCAGAAATAAAATGAAAATTGATTTCATCCCTTAATGCCTTCGTTACATTAAAAACAACATTACAGTATTCTGAAATTTTTCGAAACTTACTGTTTTATATTTCACCTGACCAACTTCTTCATAAATGCATAAAGATCCACAGTCTAATCATAACCGAGCTATAATTTGAGAAATAATTGTGAGACATGTAGCTGGGAGCTATAGTTGGACAACAACGGTATAGTTGTTCCATTTTATACAATATCAGGAACTGTAAATCATGCCACCTTTGTGTTCCATGGTGTACATAGTAAATCCTATCGATCACATTGGCCGAGGCACGTATCGAAAGTAAAGAAACGCGAGCCTATCCCCAGCTACGGGATCAAAGCCCGATTCATTCTCGATGGCTATTTTTCATAAATTCCCATGACTTCTCCGTAGGCGAGCGTCGCCATGGGACGTTCGTCCGGGAGAGGAAGATAGCTTTTCAATGGAGGAACGAAAGCTCGCCGAGTCTACCGGAAGAGCGATAATATTTTATGCATCCTGCGTTCGCAGTTCGAGGGGAAAAACGGGGGTGGATGGTGAAGAGAGAGAGAGAGAGAGAGAGAGAATTCGCGCGCCCCATTCCCCGCTTTCTTCGGCTTGATTTTCCTCTCGTATATCAAAGTTTTCCTTTTATTAAAGAACAAAAGTCGAAGCCGCGCCCCGGCATGACGACCACGACAGAAAATACGGGGGTAAAGTAAGGAATTCACGGGGAAGTTCGAGGCGCGACGCCCAGCGCAGGATCCTTTCCGAAGCTCGCCTTTGCCCTCGTTCCGATTCGACGCCGTTATTTTCTGGGGTGGTGCTGCATTATTTCGAAAGCCCGTCTAAGGAAATCGGCACCGAACTCTCTCCCAGCCCGAGAAAATCGTAAAAGCTGCAATTTACGGGCGAATCGCCGATAAAAGTCTTTACGATAATCGTTCGCGAATCGCGGCAACTTCGACACGACGATCGGGCCCTGTAGTCGACAGGATTAAGTCATTCGGCGCGGCAAAACGCCTGGAAAATGCGACACTTACTGTTATGTATGGAAATTTTCGGTTGTTGGGCAGGAGTTGTCGTTGCCGTGCCGTTTAAGCAATTTCTCCTACTCGGGGAAATCTACTATGGTTTTTTAAAAATTCATGGTGGATTGTGTATCAGAGCTATAACTCTGTTTCATGGAAAAGTTGAAATTCGAAAACCGGTTTTTGTATGAACCCTAGTTACAGATAGCTTTGATTCTACATTATCATAGCCTAACAGTGTACAAGGACCTCAAAACTTGAGATCGCATAATTAGGCGGTACATCTGCACGTGGTCTTAGATTTATGATGTCCACGGTCATGTTCGGTGGCGTGTAATTATTTTGATGTCTTACAGAGTTTTGAGAAATTACTGCATTACACGTCGCAATAACAACTCACAAACGAAGCATGTGTGTTTCAGAAGAAACACTAATTACAAAGCGGACTAACTAATCATGAACTCGAGGAGCTATAAATATCAAACCTTTAGGACCTGATGGGACATAACAGATTAAATTTGTTGCCCCTTTTTACACAGTTTTGAACAATTGCGATTTAATATTCTCGCCATTGTTTATTAAATAAAAAAGGTTAATTTCATGCAGATTGATCAACTATAATTTATTTATTTTATATCGTTTCGATTGAGAAATGCTTCTTGAAATCATATATAATCCTTCTGCCAATAAGAATGCCGTCAAATAAGCGAGACTATGGCTCTCATCAAGATACTTCTGGAGAAAGAAAATCGATCGTGGACACTCGTGTAATATCTCTTGCGAGTCGACATAAAAACACGTTGAAAGGGGACGCGATAACCGGACTGGATTTCTTATCAGAGTAACTAGCCGAACGTAAAAGTCAAGAGAATTAAGGCGTTCTACCGAGGATCAACGGATATTTTTTGAAGACGTAAAACCGTCCATCAAATCCCGAGTCGTTTCCTTTTCTTAATTTCTGTGAAGTTTTCCTGGCGCCAGTAAAAAAGCCTAATCGCAAGAAATAAATTGATTGATCGCCGGGCAACGGAGTTTTCATTTCTGTGCCATAGCAATTACGATTACACATAAAAAAAAACTCGATCACTTTCTGTCGAGGCACGACATATACGGAACGACCGTACTCATAAATGTGGTCGGAACAATGGTAAATACTCATTTTTAGAACGAAGATAGAATTAAAATTATTCGAGATGTCGAAGATAGAAGCTGTATAAAATTATACGTCTTTGAAGAAATGTTTTTGGGGTAGCACTATGCTTATTTTACTTCTAGATATATGCTTGTTTGATTGAAGGACTCAGTACCATTTCATCTTCATTTTGTTAAATGAATTACTTTGATTTCACGGGATTTTTGAGGTGCTGTCTTTGAGGCAATCAAAGCATTAATTATTCCACCAATGACGTGTTAACATTCCAACGACGTGTTAACATTCACGGAAATGTGAACACCCCGTTCAATCATCCGGAGGAATTCCACGAATAAACTTTTGGTGAACGTTTTACGAGATCTTAACTGTGCTTAACGCGCGTCAAATAACGAACGCGATCCGTAATGAAGCGTAATGAAGAGCGCCGTACATAAACTTTATTTGCATTCCGTGGACCGCGTACGGAACACAGTTTAGCGTATTGCATTCCTCTATTTGATAGCGAGGCAAGTGTAGTACAATGCGCGCCTCGTTCTAATACGAACACTGAGCTGATAATAGCGTTCCTTCATTACTGTAAATATGATGGCCACGGTGCCATTAACGTGCAGAAAATAACCGCATCGTTAAATTATACCATCAAGGCCCGTTAATTGTTTCGCAAATTTATGAAGTATGCTCTCTGTAATGCTGACTGCTTATAATCCGTTAAAACGCCGAGCCCTGGGATAATCGTTCTTCGAATATCGAGAGTAATATGTACAATTGCGTTATTATTCTTCTTTTTTATGGACAATGTAGGACAAACGGGGAAATTGTCAAATTCGTACTGGCCACCTCTGTCAATTAAATATAGTATTTACAGTCTGTTGTTTCTATAATACAACATAACAATATATCGTTTTCTATTCCCCAAATTGAATTAAAAATGTAAGATTTTGGACTTATAACAATTATAAATTTTAAGATACCAAAGGCTTTCCCTTTTTTACCAATATATGAATTAATTTTACCTTATTTTTACCAATATAGAATTAATTTTACATCCCTTTTTTATTTGTAAGATCGTGTCTAAATTCTGTATATAAATATTGAAATTTTCATACATCAAAACAGCAAATTTTTGTTCAATTACTTCTCTCTATACATATAAGAAATTTGGAACTGGATAATCAAAAATGACTAATTGTTCCATTTATCATATAAATTAATATAATTAAGTTATGAATATTTTACAAAATATAGGAACCACACACTTCCAAGGATTGCGTCTACACAAAATATCAAGGTTCAATTCAGGAAAAATTGTAAATGCATGAAAAACCTGCAAATTCTTAACTCGCCAGTGCTGTCACCTGCAATTTGGAATGTTGGTTCACTTTTCTAAGCTTCGCGCTAATCTGCTTTTAAGGTCAACAAGTCGCGCTGCGATAATTAGTGAGACAATGCACAATTCAGCAGAGACTGTACGCATATAATGTTCATTCACAAACATTTCGCTTATGACATTGTGTGTCGGGGACGAATGTATTCAAATTAAATCGCAGGGAAGTTAAGTCTCGGTCCGGCTGGATTTACATTGCTGCTAAAATATTTATGCTTCGCAGTGACACGGAGGAACAGCTCTTACTTCGACACACTGTTGTACTAACAAATGTTTGCTAAAGAATCGTCGTAAAAATGTCGGCTTTCTAGTCTGAATACACTGTTTAGAAATAACACTTTTATTTGTGAGAAAGGTACATAATTGTTACAAGATTCATATACCTTTCTCCATTCTCATCTTCTCAGAATTTTCTGTACCCACCTTTAGAAATGACACTTTTAATTAAACACTTTTAAAATCCTTTTCTTAACGTTCATTCTCGTGTGCACACCTGTAACCACTAAATGTAATTGTTGTGTTATTTATTAATTTCCCTTTAACACAGTATTTATCTATGTATGTATGGATATGTACACGTAAAAGAAATATATATTTTGTATGAAATCTAAAACAGTACCATAGTTTTTAATAACATCAAAATATTCTCTTAAATAGCAAGGGTTATGTCTAAAAGGATATTTTATCAATGTCTGAAATATAAAACAATTACATTGCTTTCAATGACATAAAAATATTTATAAATGAAAGGATATCTTTCAAGGTCATATTTTCTAAAAATGGTGACGTTATGGATGTAACTTCTAAAAGAATCTTTAAAAGACATATAATTTTTATCGTAAATTGTATAAGTAAGCTGCAGGACCAATAAGTTTAATTAGAAAACCTTAAGTATTTTAGAAATTACTTTAAGTACAATTTCAACAATTAATAATAATAGTCAATCGGATTGGTAGAATCGGCGATGCGATGAAAAACACGAATCGACACGATCAGTGGATACTGCACGCATGGATTGGGTGCCCAAATAATCTTTAAAAATTGAATGCGCATGTTTACACAGGCAAACGCCTTTAATGATTTTCAGCCGGGAACATCAAATTCGGGGGCCGAATTTAAACTTATTTTACGTGTAAACAGAATGAGTATGGAGGCTCCATTGTTTAACGTCCAGAAAATCGTTCGTGTTCACGACTCGTTCCACCGATTCGACGTTACACAACAACGCTATCCAACTGAACTAATTAACATGAAACAGGTACACGAAACGTTTCCTGTTCAAAACAAGCAGCCGTTGCAAGTGTGGCGCCCGAAAATAAAACATCAGCGCGCGTTCCCACGCTACTTTATCTCATTTCGGTACCCGTAGACAAATAAACGCGGTTGGAATCCCGCCAAATATTTCTGTCAAATCACGGCGTTTGCTAAACAAATTAAAAAGACGGATCTCATAAATCGATGGGAACAAAAGCGAGCCCGCTTTTTCGTATAAGCGTCGACGCACCTGCATGGGCCAACTGAATCGGTACAATCTCATCGATTCATCATATTTTTTAACGACGTCCATTGATGCTCACGACTATAAAAAAATGATCCTATTATTGGGACATAAAACATGATTGGAATTTATAAAATTTTTTAAAATTCTAATAGAAAATTATTTTGGTGTATTCTGAGACGTTGTAATTTATGATACCTAGCGGATCTTTATGCAAAATAAAAATTTTCCACCTGAATCGCAACAAACCGGAGTGACATAGACATTTATTTTCTCACTTAATATGTTCAATAGGTTGAAAATAATATAAAAGTATTTTTAAATTCGTCTAATGTCTTCAATGTTTTAAATTACACCTACTCATTTTTTTCATAAATGCATAAAATCCGTTGTATAATGATACCTAACATCTTATAGCAACATCCATTGATGTTCAAGACTATAAACAAATGATCCTATTATTGTTCCTGATATATGTTTACACTTGTTGTACACATGTTCCTGATACGCATGTCGTGTCTATGAGATTGTATGGACTAAGTAAAGATCAGTCAGGTTCGCGTGCTATAGTATACGCGGGAAGTAGAATTGGCTGACCATGATCAGACGCATCAGACGACTCTTTTCTAATAGCACAGATCAAGATGAATCTTAGTTTTCTTTGAATAGTACACATTATATTATGTAGAAACTAGTAATTGAATTATATTGCATTAACAAAAAAGTAATTTCGGTATTTTAAGGTGAAATTTTATTTTTTTATTCAAGCGATGAACTTTTATTAATAAGATATTTTCCCTTTTGTTCGATGATCTTTTGCAAAAAGGATAAATAAGAAAATATTTTATTGATTAAAGTTCATCGTTTGAATAAAGAAATTCGGTTTTATTTCATCTTAAGATACCGAAATTACTTTCTTGCCAACCCAATAGATTATATCCACTCAAAGAAGAAGATGTAGAATACATTCACTTACGTAGAAGAATAGTACTTATGCAAAGCTCATACAGAGTAAATTATACTCACCAATACTTCATCTGGAATTAACGACGACTATTATATGCTTGATTCCACCATCAAATGAAGGTAATTCCCATACAACGCGATATTCCTGCAACACGATTTCGCAGTAATATGATTAGAGAATTGAGGAAACCCTTGACGGTACACGTGAGGGGGCGCACTAATTAACGATCATAATGCTTCGGCAATTATTGACGCTTCCAATCAGTAATGAATAGCATATTTTCTCAACCTTGTTTATGCAACCTCGTTTTTTCTATTAAAACTTTTTTTTATTGTTACTTTAATTCATTTAAACAACGTTTGTGAACACCCTATTAATTAGAAATTTACGGAACACGCGCGGATTATTCACAAATTAAAATTATTAACTATTCACACTTGGTTTGATGCAATAATAATTAAATAAACAATTCTCGCTTCAACTACTGGCAAACAACAGAGATATTATTATTCAGAGATTACAAACGGAGATTGAAACTGAACGATACAGCAAACGATAAGTGTCGCACAAATAAAATTCCGCATTATCCAAAGTAAATGACGTCTGCTCGTGGTTATCGCTTGGAGAAGCAGAAAATGGCACCGCTGTCGCATTTGTCGTCCACGTTTCGCAATCTTATCCAACGCGACGTTACAGTCGACTGCGAGCTTTGCATCGACTGAATGAAAAATCGGCTGTTGAAAGTGCAACAACGACATGCAAAATAATATAGAATGCATAGTTATCTTAATTTTATCTTCTTATTAACTTTATCTTCTTTTTTACAAGAAAATAAATGGAAAGTGATTAAAAAGCTTAAGGACTGGTCCGAAATAAATATTTTTCCTTTCTTTAGTTTCTTGGATCCAGTTTCTCCGTTTACATAATAAAAATTATGATTATTTTATTGAACCTCGGATGGCAAGACCCGGATCCATTTTGACCCAGAATTCCCTATTAGTAGCTCTTGCTAGTAGCAAGATCAAATCTTTAGCCATATATGTGGGATTTATATGAAAAATAAATTTATTTTAAACTGAATTCTGCTTTCTTTTTTCTTTGATATTTGTCTTAAATTTTAGTTCGCTCACTCATGTATACTATATATACATATATATATATATAGTATATATACATATATATATACACTATATATACATATATATATAGTATACATGATATATATCGCAGAATTTCAGTTTTTCATTAGCAAAATGTTGAGTTGTATGATTTTTCACGGCTTTATTTGACTGCACCGCATAAAAAATGTTGAAAAAAGCAAAAAGAATAGGTAATCGGTGGTACATCCTCTCATTAAACAGCGCAGAACTTTTTCTTTCGTGCACTACATTTCTCCCCTTGCGGTAATAAAAAAGCATATGATAAAAGTAATAAAAAAGCATAAGATTTTACATATTTGATGTGATAATACAAACATACTTGAAAGATTAGAAAGCACTACAAGGTAGGAAATTACGTCCGAAATGTCAGCTGTCAAGATATACCACGATTGTGCGATTTAAAATAAGGTTAGCAATAACAAATGGAAGCAATGCCGTCTCTACACGAAAAACGAAATGACATTCCGAACGACCCAATAGCTTGAGAAATATGTAAAACAGGAAATGTGGGCCGAATGTTGGGCGAACACTTGCGCCGCAAATGCATTCATTTCCGACAGCACGAGAATCCCAATTACAGGATTATTTCGTATAAAAACTCCAGCGCATCTCCCGAAATAAGCGACGTCTGGCCGCGGTTATCGCTCGAAGAAGCGGAAAGCTGTCTCGTTGTTCGCGATTTTGGTCGAGCGTTTCTCGGAGATGTCTCCAAGAATGTCTGGTTTGGAAAGGAGCAACAGCAACTACGGCGCAGAGAGCATTGTAGATGAGGCTCGGGGGAGCGGAGGGGTGAGAGAGAGTTGGAGGTAAGGAATGAAAACAAGCAGGACTAATTTCTCGCCATCGTGGATCGTTAATCGCTGCAGAATTAAGAGAACGAGCAGACAGCCGGAGATAAAGACTACAGAGTAAAGGGGAGGAGAGGAGAAGAGAGGAGAGGAGGGGCGTAGGTGGAGTAAGGGAGAGGGACTTGAAACTACCCAGGGTGCGTCGTGGCTCATCCTCAGCCCCCACCGTTCCTGTTCCAACCCCTTCTCACTCATGCTCTGTCTCAGCTACCCCTTCGAGGCCGGCTTTGTGCGCCGGCGGCGGGCTTTGAATTTACGTCGAGGAGAAATTTATACGAAAACTTGACAATGCACGCTCGGGCCTCGGACTAGGTGGGTTCGCTGGCTTTCAAGTCGCTCTTCCCGTTCATTCTCCCTACCGCGATCCGTCCCCCTTCTCGGCTCGTACCACGATCGTGGTGTCGGCGCAGAAACGTCGTCGTCTACCCGCGGGAAAGGTGTCTGACCTAGCGATGGACCGAGACGATGTTTGCCGGTCGCCCGACCGCGGTTTCGAGTCGGACAAATGGCGCGGGGACGTGAATTATAGTCGTCCAAGTATTACAGGGACCCTCGTAAACGACGACGAACTTCCGCTGCTAGCCAATGTGTTTCAGAAACGGCGCATAACCTTGGACCCGGCGAAAACTATTGACCGGCGGAGACCCGACACACAGACTCATGCGAATTTCTACCAGCAGGATTTAACTCAATTTCGCGGTTCTCCGTCGAGCTGCACCCGGCCACGCACAGAAACGACTTAATGGCCGTCTGTACACTAGGATTTAACTGTCGTGTCGTCGGATTGCCGAATCACAGTTACAGTAGAGCTGCATTCTTTGAAGTGTGCATTTAAAAAATTTTTACACAGTCTCTCCTAGACACAATAATTCCATGCAACTTTCGTTTGTTCTGGAGATGTTTCACGAAAATTTATTTATATTTAACCCCTTGCCCTACGATTTATTTTACGGTTTCAATGATCAGAACTTTTTTGTAGATCGTAATTTCCTAAAAAAGGAGAAAATTTATATAAATTGTATACCTGTATGTTCTCCAATAGCTGTATATTAACAAAATCAAAATAGAATTTTATTTCGGTTTAAAGGAAATTATTAACATACATTTTTATCAGAATCTGTTCAGAATCTTCATCCCGAGTAAGACACGATATTGTAAGGCAAGGGGTTAATGCGAGAAGTAGCACGAAAAAATAAAGTTGTATTTGGCCTACTCTACGCGTGTGCAAAGTTTCATAATTTTATGAATTTACGGGTTCGATAGCTTCCGCCGTTAGTAATTCACTATTAATTGATTATCTTAAACTACGAGACTGCGGACGTCAGACATCCGTGACAATGTTAGCAAACGTGTTAATCGCTGTTTTCAACATATCTAATAGCAATGGATAATCATTAAACGGACATACCGCCAAATCCAATAATGTGCAATACGACAAATCAGTTTCGGAGCAATGGTTTCCGCTGTACTCGTTCCTAATTGAACACGTATATAGTTGGGGAAGCGGTAGAGAAACTCCGTGCTCGCCAGGAATCGGGGAAATCCACGCATCGAATCCTCGTAGAGCTATCTCGCCTGTTGTCCCTTGAAGAGGTAATATTATGGAAAGTAGAACAAAGATTAAAGTCTGTGTTAGGGTCACGGATATGGGAGGCGATATCTCATTCGAGTGTCTGCAATTCGTACAAAGGAAGCGAGGCCACGTTGGAAGGTGCCCGCCAGTTAATGGAACTAAGAACCATGCGAATCTGTTAAGTCTGGCAAAGGCTTCTCGCTTTGATCCGTCAGCTGCATGTACTTCCCGTCTTTAGTCGTCTAAATGCTTTAGTTAGCGCTCGACGTGCGTCCGTAGATACGTCCGTATGTTGTCAGGTCGCCGTTGTCCGTTATCTCCGTTGATAAAAACCGGAGTATTACGATCAGCGTTCAACAATGTTTGCTAATGAAATATTCGAACATAATTGAAAACTTCACACAAATACTAATAATTAGACTGCGAATTTCATGGGATCAAAAATGAGTAAGTGTAATTTAAAACGTTATTGTCTTTAACACTCATCCGTCCCCCATTTCACGAACTGAATCTGTCCCTCGGTGAAAAATTGACACAGTGATAGAATGTAAAAAAAATTTCGATGTTTTTTAGTCAAACTGATGAGTTAACATTTACATCTTAGGTTTTTCGGGAAAATTTACCTATAAATAACAGAACAGTATAACTTATTTCGGGAAAACTGTGTCAAATTGACACGAGGGACGGATGAGAGTTAACTTATTAGGATTATTGAAGGAAGAAAGAAATTTTTATTTGACTCCTATTTTTCTTATGCGAAACTTTATCTTTATGCGAAACCTTCGTGCAAAATAAAAGTTTTCTGTATCAGTTGCGAGAGACATAAAGCAATATCCCCTTCCTTTATAATTTTAAGAAAATAACATATTGACATTCTTTAATTTTTTTAATGTTTCTGCTCTTTTAAATACTAGCACCTACCCGATTGTTAGTAAAATTGATACAGCGAAGATGTCGATTGACATCGAATTCCAGTACGGAAATAGCGCAGCAAAAGCGGAGCAGAATTTATATCAAGAGTTTGGCAAAAGTGCTGTTTGGAAAGAACATGTCGGCGATCGTTTGCGAAGTTCAGAGATAGAAGTTTGAGCTTAGAAGATGAACTCCGTTCAAAGAGGATCGTCCAAAGTCGATGATGATGTTCTGAACACTATTTTGAAAGAACAGCCCTTATTGTGTTCGAGATAGGAAATATATTGGACGTCACTCAACAAACAATTTCTGTACTAAAGCATATACTTCAAATTTCAACATATATTCTAGCTAATAGCTTAAGTTGCTTGATTTATTCGACTGGGAAACACTAGTAATTTATAATCTAAAAAATATCGATTAAACAATCGACTGTTAAAATAATTTACAAAATTTTATAGAAATGCACTGACTAGCATTTTGTGAAATTTTATCTTTAATATTTTCGATACTGAGACAATATAATTTGTTGTAATACTTTTCATTACCCAAACTTCTACGTTGCAGAATTATTATATATTAAAAGAGAAATTTATTAATTTTATACAGGTGGAGTAAAAGTATTTCACACCGAAATAAGAATTAAATTTTATAAATTGGAAAAATTGAATTCAAGTAATTACTTGAATTACAGAAAATAAATAATAGAAAATATAATAGAGAATAATAGAAAATTTTCTACATCAAAGAAATGTGTATTAAAGGAAAAATATGTGGACTTTAAACTGGTGGGGGAAAGCATTGTAACAAAAATTGAATTTTATAAAACGGAATAATTGAATACAAGTCATTTTAATATCCTCGTGGCATCGCTGGAAATTACTAACTTTTACGAAAAAACTTAGAAGCTCATGAAAGAATTAGTAGAAGACCGAAGTTTCTGTACACAAAGTCCCTTTGCATGTCGTCCCGTTTTACGAGAAAGTTCAATGAATGTCCCGCGGGTACCACAAGTTCAACCATAGAAACTAGTTTTGAAGAATTTTTAATTAATGAATCTACCTCCGTGGAAACTCTATAACGACGGTAACACGTGGCCTTTAATAACCATTTACGACTCCGCCGACGACCGTTCCTTAATTACTGTAACAGTCAATGGTCAAAAAACGAAGGCGAACTGCATAAACACACTATGATGAACTAACTGAGAATTATCGTCGTTTACATGTTCCGAAAAGTGAAAATGATTTTCACCGGGGAATAGAAATAAAAATAAATATCTGCGTAATTAATAAGATTGCACTTACGAAATGTTACTATAAAGTACGAAATTGTTGAAACTTGCATCCTAAGTGCATATTTGCCAGAAGTTAATTATTGGAATGCGATATGCTATACAAATAAAAATTAAAGCTCAATAATACATATCAGTATATTGTTTAACCCTCTCTTGATCATTTTTTAAATAGAAAAATAAATATACACGTGCATTTTTAAGCATGTATTTACGCTATTAAATAATTCAAGATATACATTATGTGCAAAAAAATATATATAAAAATTGCACAAAACTTTCATTAATCTAGTATAACACTTCAGTTACAATATTCCACTATTTATCACGGTTTCAATAAATATACAACTATACTGAAAATGTATGTGATAAAATTTCACTGTTGTTTATTATGTTATTAGCAAAAAATGATTGGCTTTAAGTAATTAGGCATTGCGAATGAGTAGAACAATTGACGCGAGCTTCCCGGCGGGATTAAAATGGAAGTAACCGCTTAGTTTTGCACAATTTTGTCATTCATTACAAGAAACGACCGGCATGCAAAATATCAGGTACGCGAAACAATAAACGTTTTCATCCAACAAATTGGAGCTGCAACGCAGCCGCGGAAACTTTCTGAATGTTACCACAAGGGTTAGTACGCTCTGATAAGTGGATAAGTTATAACTGTGAATAATTACGAAGCAGTAATTATTTCGCCTTTACTCGCCTCCCGCGATGCCTGAGCGATGTTGACATACATTTCGGAAAATAGAACAAACCTTCACAGGTGATACGTAATTGGCAAAGTTTTATAAAATAAGTTTACGAAAAATCGAAAACGTCGAATATTCTAGAATTCATTAAATTGACGAGTTTGAAATTACAGTTCGTGTAAAACACTAAAACAAAAATAATATAATTTTATACACGATAATTATAAAATAAGAGTGATTAAAAATTGATATTATCTTTTTCTAAATTCTGTTAAAATAAATTATATTTATATGAAACATCACTGACCTAGTTGTATCTATATTTGAAGTACATTCGTAATTTTTTAAAGCTTATTATCATCATCAAAATTATAACAATTATCTACTTCAATGAGCACACTGATTTAAAAAAGTTCCTGTTCCATCGACAACACTTTTCTACAAGTTGTAACGTAAAAAGAATGGAAATGGCAATCTTATAAACAAAGAACGTGAACGACCAAAAAATTCGATTGTATAATATGTTGCGCACAGTGGTGCTCCGATTAATAAGTTAATTGGAAAAAATAGTGGTAAATAGTGTGAAACGTTAAGAATCGGCCATTCATATGCATCAAATCTAGTCACCTTTAATGCCCGACAAATTCAGCGTTAAAATTCAGCACCAATCGCCGGATAAATCGGGAATTCCCTTTTCTCCGTTGATTAAGCAAATTGTTTGGACTCCGGGGTAGGTTTTTGTGGTGGCGGGTTCGAGGGTGGACGTGTCGCAGTAAGTAACGTCCACGGGGAAGAATAGTTTCGTAGCCGTAACGAAACTTGAGCATCCGTGGACGCAAATTGTTCGGCCACGCTCGGACAGAGAGGAGCACGAATGTTCAACCGCATGGAAAACCCGGAAGCGAGGGTGTACGTGATGTCACATCGATGCTGAATATTCCGGTTTCGAAAGCGTGCGCGGAGAATTCCGTAGCTCAGGAATATCTGTCGACGAAGTTTCATCTTGTTCCCTCGTTAACGCGTGGCGATGTGCCAGTAACAAGGAAGAGGAAGTAGCAGTAACCTGGCGTGAGGAGGATCGCGGGGGTGCTGGGACGGGAATATCGGCGCGAAGATATCCAGGGGATCAGGAAACCTCGAAGGGACGGACGCAGGCACATTCAAAAGTTCGAAAGTTCCGGGGGAACGAGAGTTCGCGGCTTTACCCCCGAAAGATTCCGAAATGAGCACGTTATCGCCGCCGGTTGATGATTTCATTTGAGTATGATGCGCCCCCCGATGCCCCGAGATCAGCGAACACGCAATCTGCCATTGTTCTAACGAAGATGAGAACGATAAACGACGCGGTAATAACATAAACGGAATACGCTTCAGTGCTGGCATGATCTTATTTTTAATGCCGCTATGAACAGTCATTCAGGAATTTATAAAATGAAATTCAATCCAGCTTGCATCGACTGAAAAAAGTGAGTTCAAATATTCGTTAAAATACTGCAAAATAATAAATATAAAGAGTACATACTATGTATGCATAACCGTGAGATTGAAACATTGAGAGAATTGAAAGTTAGGTTATTATTACGCGGATACTTTATGCATTTATGAGGAAATTGATTCTGCAAAATATAAAACAGTAAAAGATTTAAAAAATTCAAGAATGTTGTAATGTTGCTTTTAATGTAACAAGTCGTTAAGGGATGAAATCAATTTTTATATTATTTCTGCTTCCCACGATCAATGCAAAACATTTTTATTTTGCATAAAGATCAGTCTAGTTATTATTAATGGTTTAAAAGTGGGAAATAAATGTCTCGAATTTTTCTTAGTACTTTTCAGGTCTACATCTCTATACGAGATATTTACAGCCGGACGTACAGTGGCTCCAAAATGTGTTGGCACACTGAATTTCCGAATTGCAGACAGTAGGGTCGATGCTCTTCCCCGATCAATCTTGTTGTGTGTCGATATCTGAACCCGTTCCCCGGGTAATCATTGCCTGGGAATATGTATGCATTTATAGTAATCGTAAAAACTGACCTGTCGCAATTTTCGTCATGTAAGGGTATATAATATTATAAAATCACCAAACATCCTACCATAATAAAACAAAAGCCATGTTAGAAAACAGGCTTCCCCCTTCCCAGCAGTTTCAATTTTATTAAAACAGCTTCAGTAATTTCGGAACAACGACAACTTAGGAATGACCTAATTTCAATACGATTTCCCATACGTTTCATGAAGTTTAACGATTTTAATTAAGTAAATACCTTTCTTCAACACTAATTAAGAGATTTCTTAAGAGAAACATTATTTGCAACGTTTTATCAACTACCTGAAGACGCTGCTTGACTACCGATTAATTGTTATTACTATTTTTAAGAGAAAGCTGTTAAAATATGAGAATTAGAATTTTCGGAGATGCATTAAATTTGCATAAAGAGGTGCATTGTAGTGATTACGAGCTTATCCGTTAACACAGACGCCGCAATATCGATTGTTAGCACCAATACCGAGATTCCTGTATGCGCAACGCTGTAACTATGATCATCTTTGAAGACAAAAGGGGATATAAATTATCACGTTGTCAGATATTCTAATATTAAAGGTACAAAGCAGTGGAAACGCCTTTATTCTATTCCTTTATAGAAATGACGAGTGGACCTTTATTAAGAATTCACTTGGATTTTATTGCAGTGCGCGATTGAATAAATGAATTTATTAACACGTCGAGTGCCGCGTTAAATTCACGTGACTTGTCATTCGCGGCCCGTGAGCCACCAATGGCCTGTGTCACTGCATTGATTATATTACATACATTTGCAAGATGTCTTGCAATGCTACGAGTCTTATGGAAAATTATAAAAATAATAATTAGTCCATAAGGAATATTGAACTGACACTTTAATCGACATGACGTCATTCACGTACGTAAAAAATGGCACAATTTTTGTCCCGATTAAAAAAGTTCACATTAATCATAATTAGACTGCGGATTTTATGTGTAATATTTATGACAAAAAGAAGTAGATGTAATTTAAAACAGTAAGAACATTAGAAGAATTTAAAAATACTGTTATACTATTATATTTTCGACCTATTAAACATATTAAGAAAGAAAATGAATTTCTATTTCACAATTATTTTGCATAAAGATCCGCTGTCTAATTAATAATTAATATAAATGAACAAAATTTTCATGAGGTTCATGAAATGCAGAAATGTTGGAGCAATTATCAAATATATTCAAAATTGAAATATAGTCGAATAGAAATCGCGGGTGGTCTCACTGACTGTATGTGTAAAGTACAATACTTAAGGGTTAAATAATCATTATTTATAATATTGAACAGCCTGATTCGAATCTCGCACGCGATTCCGTAGTGCAGCGAGCCAGCCAAGTCGATGGACGTTTCATTTCCTCGTGAAAATAATAAAGGCACCGCGCGGGAAACGGAAGCAACTTTCCAGACGACGTAATAGAATTACGTGGATACATTACATTAAAAACGCCATAACTCCGCGTGAAGAATCGTTCCCGTCGCGATTGTATCATGACTTCCGGCTGAGCCGGGGTGTATGGAGGCGACGAAGCTGAAAGAACCTGGCACTTCGAGCATCGACGAAACTTTTATCTGGCTGACGTACAGCTCTGTGTCTCTTCGGCCGTGTATACAGCAGTGGCGAGTTTCCTGTATTTATGGCACACAATAATGCGGATGCACAGGGATGTGAAGTTTCTAGTGGTACGTACGTATGCAGAAGAAGCTCGAGAACCGCGGGATCGAGGGAGGAGAGGGGCTGGGAGCTCGAGCTCGGCTCCGCTCAAATGAAACTGGGATTTCCTTGCCTTCTCCAGCTTACAATGCAACCCTAAACTGCGAGAGTTACCGACGAAATTACCTATGCGGTGAAAGGCCCGACAATTTGTGCGTATAACTCGATGACTCGTTAATCTTCAGTACACCAGACACAGGGTGTTCCAAAAATCAGGGTGCCACCACATAGTATGATTCTATGTGGCAATCTAATAAAGAAGCATAACCCATTTGCGTCACAAGTATTGGGTCGTTCAGAAAGTCATTTCGTTTTTCGTCTAGAGATTGCATTGCTTCCATTTGTTTTTACTAACCTTATTTTAAATCGCCAAATCGTGGTATATCTTGACAACTGACATTTCGGACGTAATTTTCTACCTTGTAGTGCTTTCTAACCTTTCAAGTATGTCTTTATCATCACATCAAATATGCAAAATCAAAGTACGCATTTCTATCATTTTCTTTTTTATTACCGCAAGAGGAGAAATTTAGTGCACGAAAGAAAAAGTTGTGCGCTGTTTAAAGAGAGGATGTACCATCGTTTACCTATTTTTTTCGCTTTTTTCAACATCTTTTATGCGGTGCAAATTTCATTTCAAATAAAGTCGTGAAGAGTCATATAACTCAATATTTTGCTAATAAAAAACAGAAATTCTACGGGCATGGGATCTTTAAGTTGCCTGAAAAATCGCAAGAGACCATAGAACAAAATGTCATAAAACTTATTCTAAATGGTAAACAATTAGCTTTCATTTTCTCTTGAGAAAACGAAATGGACCCAATGGACTGCGGATCTTTATGCATTTAAAGCAAAATTGAGTAGATGGAATTCAAAATTGTTGGGAAATTTTTAAACTTGAAGATGTCGATTTCTCCTATATTAAAATCAGTAAGGGAAGAAATAACATTCAGATTGGTTTCTATTTCTTGCAATTAATGTAGACAGTTTTTATTTTGCATAAAGATCCGCAGTCTAGTCATAAGGAATAATCTCAAAAACTAATAGAAAACTTCCTGTTTCAGTAATTTGTTCGTGTTTCTTAAACGTATTGTTACATATAAAATTGTGCATTTTAATTTCATGTTGCAAATTTAAATGGCCAAACCGTGAGGGCTTAAGAAAATATTTTCACTGCACGACCCACCACCGACATCTGGCAGTCCTTCTACTATGCTTATTTTAGACTTTAGAATTTAGAGTAAGCTTTCCTAGAACGTCAAGTCTTTGGATGTCGAGAATACCGTTCCTAGAAAGTCGAGAAATTGTATTAATAGTACAATAGTACAAAAGTTGGAGTAAAAATTAATATTCTGAGGAAAATTAATTTTTAAAGACAGACGAGAAATTATTATTTTAAAGAAATTATTATGTCACCCACGCATAACCGACGTGGCAGTCACGTGTCAATATTGTCGGCTAACGTCATGTGTTAATACAATCATCGTTGCCATTTGTTATCGATGAAAACAGTTGTCAGTCAAATCCAGAGTCGATTGTTGATGATTTAACACTGAACCTACCGACCATCAAAAGTGACTGATGTCTAGATGTGTATTATTTATTATTGTGTAAAAATAACAAGATTAGATATATTTATATTTTGTGCGATTTTTACTATACAGTAAATCCTCTATAAATATACGATATAATTTCAACTGTATTTAGTGATTTAATTGACGATGAACGTTTCGGGCGCAAGGAAGGAAAGCGTATGGGAAGGAAAGCGTATGGGAAAGAAAGAGACGCGGAGAGTCGCAGTCGCTTCGGCCTCGCGCTGTCCTTCTTTACGTCCGGCTCGGCTTTGAAGCTCAAAAAAATAGTGTCCGTCTGCGATAAATGCAAACGAATCTCCCTGTTGCGTTTATAGAAGATTTACTGTAATACATATATACTGGAGTCAAAAAATATATTCAATAAATTCCCATGAAAACACCTTTACAATTTCAATAATTGTCAAATAAAAAATCTAAAACGAGTCATATGACCCGTCGTGGTAGGTTTAATGTTGAACAGGACCTACAAATCTATCTACCCTGTCCCATCAGGGTGGCAGGGGTTAACCAGTAGCCAATTCGACACCCTCGAAACGACGCGACGGGGAATCCGAAAAGCAGGCGGGTTTCGCGGGTCGTAAATATGAAAGCAGCACGCGATCTTACGTCGCTTGTTCTAGAGGGAGGAACTCTCTCTTGTACATGTCAGCCCGATAAAAGTTTTCCAGAGGGGGCTAAGAGTGTTAGCGAACGGCGGCGTGGAGGGTTGTCGAATACATGCGTGGAAAATCCGGCCTGAGTTTTGCTCCACTTTATGCGAGTTCGGATAAGTGCGAGGAAAAGTTCCGCCAGGGTGTCTGCAATGCGTCTCACAGCAGAACGCCCTGGAAGATATCCCGTTGGCAGCGGGCGGCAGTGTTACGCCGGTTACCATATTTTTTGAACGGGCGTGAAACAGCTGCTGCTACTGGTGCTGCTGCCGATGGTGATGGTGATGGTGCCCGGTGCTCGTACGAGGCCACGCTTTACCCGGCATCCCTCTGTAATCCACTTTTTAACGGATAGTTAAATACTCGTTACCGACCTGGCTTTCGAACTCCCTCCCAATCCACTTATCCGTATCGGGTATTCGCACGCCTCTGTTTGACTTTCCGAGACGGGAATAGCAGTGCTTGCGCCGGCGGTATTTTAATCTCCAATGTTTTACGCGACCGGTTTGTTTTAATCGGGAACGACTGTTACCCTTCGAATAATAGGGAGTACAAATAGAATTTTGAGACCATTAAGCAGCGTTAAGGAACGTCAATTCCCCACCAAAATCGAAACAATAGCGAAACACGCCGACCGTATTACACCACTAGTGTTGATTACAACCGGCATCGCCGGGATGTTCGGAATGATTCATAATTTTAATTATGCTTTGCGCTGTTGTTAATAAGGGATGCATGTTTGCTGTAATTACAAATGCGCTCCTTTATACAGATTCTACATATTGTTTCTTACAGTTTGTTTCTCTTGGGAAATGCAGATGATACGAGCGTTAGCGCAGACTGATAATTTTACACAGAAATTACGTTTTACATTTATGCATTGGCGAAGGAATTATAAAGCTGAATTTAGAACTAGATTAAATGTATTAGGGACTTCTTGTCTTTTTCAACCATTCATAATGACTTATAACTAGACTGCGGATCTTTATGCAAAATAAAAACTGCCTGCATCGATTGCGAGAAATAGAAACCAAAGTGGATGTTATTTCCTCCCTTAATGATTTTAATAGAAGAGAAATCGTATATTGACACATCTTCAATTTTTAAAATTTTCCAACAATTTTGAATTTCATCTACTTAATTTTGCTATAAATGCATAAAGACCCGCAGTCTACTTATAACAAAGAGGAATTAACCCCTTGCCCTATATTGAAGAAAACTCGTGATGAATATTCTGAGCAGAGTCTAATAAATATATCATTAAGTTGCTTTAAGCCGAAATGAAATTCTATTTTTCTTTGGTTTCGTTACTGTACAGCTATCGAAAAACATATAGGAAGAAACCGTAAAATAAATCGTGGTGCAAGGGGTTAATTGAGTTGTTGCGTTCTTGGAGTTCACTTAAGGGTTGAAGCGTTAACAGGAACAATTTAATTTCTTGTTGCAGACGACGTGCCTAACAGAACTGCCAGACGTGGCACCGTGCAACGGCACAGTGCGACTGCCACCGCCGTGCGAGGATTCACCTAGCAGCGGCAGCAGCAAAGATTGCAGGGAAGAAAGTCCTCGTAGAAGATGCCGCGTATTAGCGCCAATCTTGCTGCTAGTCGCGGCTCTGCTTCTCGGAGGACTTTGTCTACCGTTACTTCTACAATCCGCGCCTGTTACACACCAGCAAAGGCTGGACGTGATCAGGAGGATTCTCACTGAAGTGCCTCTGATCGATGGGTAAGTTCCACTGAACTATTGAAAATTTAATTGAGGAGTAACACGGACAGACATCGTCATTTTTCATCGTTATTTTAACGTCGATCGCAAAATTCAATTGCACTAATTTTTTAATACTACAGTAAAGTCGCGTTATTTTGCAAACGGCTGTGTTCTGCGCGGAAAAATATCGTGTAGGGACACTGTTTTTTATGACCAAGTCTACCGCGCCGAAAGTACAAAGGAAGCCGAATGAAGAAAAGGACAGCATGTAAACACGGATCGCGCTGTGCTTCCTTGCGCCCGAAACTTTCATCGTTAATTAAACCACTAAATACAGTTGAAATTATATCGTGTTTAGTGTTATTTTAATCTGAAAAATGCCACAAATAAGTTAGTGAAAGTCCTATAAAAATTAATGAAAAATAAAGAAGTTTTGTAATTGGGTTAGTAGTGGTTCACATCGATATACCCGAGACGTGATCAGATTACGCGGCATGTTTACACTGCTCGGAGACCGAGGCAGCTCGAGCTTCGTGGCCCCTCCAGCGTTGTCCCTTAGTGGAGGGGGTAGGCACTTGACAAATTCTGGGTAGGCGGTCGCTGAGAAATAACGCGACTTTACTGTACTCTGATTTTTGTTCGCACAAATCGAATCCTCGTGTTATAAAGCTTAATATTTTTACCTTTTTCGCAGTGTCTACAGTAAATACTGTAGACACTGATAGTAAATACTGATATATTCTCCAATTGTAGTTATGCAGATTTGCATTCTACAGTATTATTTGCTTTCTACAGTATTATTTGCATAATACAGCTTGTTAAACCATGAAACATTTACATTTATAATGTTTGTATAATGTTTGTATAATGTTTGTATAATGTTTGTCTGCCTTCAATGACAGTCTCAACTGTAACTCGTTACATACGGCTCAGTTACTATTATAGATACACTTTTTACAATTGGTTCATGAAACTCTTATTTTAAAACATAAACGCTTGTGTTTTAGTTTTAACACTAGATCTACCACGCCAGTCAAAATGACTGGTATTACAATTTCATTCTGAAATTCCTACTTCATGTTACATTTTTTTTCGCAATGATGTGATGACTTTTACGGCGATAACTAAAGGTGTAATATAATGAATTTTATTTTTGTTTTATTTATACAGAATCAAAATAATTTTGTATCATGGCTACTTATACCAATACCAATCATTATGACTGGTACTTCTCAAAGTGAAAAAGTGTCCTATAATCCGTTTCCCGAATCTGAAACCGTTAATTAGATATGTAGATAGATTTATCGATGTTTTTGTTAGGAAATGTCTTATCTTGAATAACTTATCTTATCTTGAAATATCTTATCTGGCGCCAAAACAAACATAAACATAGCCGTGATGTAACATAAAACATAGACATCGATGCCGTTTCCCGCGGTCATTCTGTATACCATAGTTTGACTGAGAATTAAAATAAAATTTCGAATTACTACTTATGTTATTTGTTAACTGTACTTTTTGTTATACTATATAATAATATTAAAATGACACTGTATGAAATTATAATTGAGTATTCATTCAAAAAAAAAAAGCATTTTTCTAAAGACCAGTCATTTCGACTGGTAGAAATAGGAATATATTAATTGCCGGTAAATCTAGTGTTAAGCCTAACTTTCGCAATGATTTAATAATACCTCTGCGACATATCAGAGTTTTAAACGTGATTACTGTATTTGGAGCAGAATAATTTCCAACGGTTCTGTATACTTTTATTCCAGGCACAACGATTTGCCCTGGAACGTCAGAAAGTTCGTACACAATCAGCTCGGCGAGGTTAATCTGAGCAGCGACCTCGGCAGGGTTGATCCTTGGGCCAGATCAACCTGGAGTCACACAGACATTCCTAGATTACGTGCTGGTCTTGTCGGTGCACAGGTGAGTGTAAAATAACATTCCCAACCCCCCACTCCCAACCCCTGCCTTTTTCACTCATCTCTAATTGTAATTTAAACTCGACGGAACGCAATCTCTTCGTTTAATTACGCCGAGTTAATTTAACGTTATTGTTTCGCGGTTTCTATAAACTTTATAACCGCTCCGTGACACTCCGCAATATCCCTTTGAACATGTCTCTTGAATCAGACTCTCGCATAGTTGAGAAATGTTGCTATCGCGACTGGGAGGTGCAGTCAACAATGGAAAGCCAATTAATTACAGCGCCCGACTTATCTTATCTTTCAAAATGAAATTAACAACGATTAAATATCAATAATGGAGCAACAGAATGAAATAAACATGTTGTTTTCATTTATGAAAATTTTATGAATTGCATTTCCATAAAAGAGAAAATGAAGTGTCTGATTTTCAATATTATTCCTTTTTGGGAGACAGGTCAATTATCATTATTGTTAATGATAATAAATTATTGTTAATGTTAATAAAATATCAATTATCGCTAATGTAGAAAGAAAAAATTTTTGTACCTCACTCGTCGATTGTCTTTTTGAAATAAAATTATAATTGTTTAATCACGTAAATAGAAGATTTAATAACACGAGAGAATAATAAAAATCAACAGTTCTAAACAAATCTTGCTATATGTATAATAACTGAATAAGTTAAGTAACAAATTAATTAAACTAATAACGTTGTTTACTAACATTGTGTATGTACATTCGCTAGCATTTATAAAAATGATATCTTCTGTTTCACAATACTGAAACTTCCGCATTCGCAAATTATAGGTGCGTAATTGAACGTTGAAATGCGCTTCGGAAATTATGGTTACACCGATGCATTGTGTATCCGCGGCGCGGCGTCTGCGCTTCCTAAGCATTTGAATTTCGCTTTGGGAATAATATTGGCAAGATTAGTTGCCGTTTAATGGCACCGATGCCGTGAACTTTCGATCGAAACTATTCGGTCGGTTTCAGGAGGAGCATATCGGTAAATCCCAGGCAAGTTTATGTCTGGTACCCTGCGGCAGGGCCGGTGAATTAAATTCAAAGGGAATCTGTCGGACCGAGGGAAATAGAAACTGTTGGGAAACATTCCTCTGGATGCTGTAGGAAATCACGGAGTCCGGGGAGTAAATTGAATGCATAATTACGAACAGTTCTGATCGAAAAATTCCGATGATATTCCTACATTTTATCGGCTGCCGAATTCTTAGCCGCATTGATTTGGACTTTGGACCTTTGCAACTCTGGTTTGTGCCCTAACACGTCGAGTGCCCATAAAAGTCTCACAAACTCAAAACAACTTATTTAAGAATACAAGAATAGAGGGGACAAAGTTTATTGTAACTAGACTGCGGATTTTATGCATTTATCATAAAAATTATCAGGAGTAACGCAGAACAGTAAAAACATTAAAATATTAATTAAAATGAAAATTTTTATTTTGCATAAAGATCTGCACTCTAATCATAACAATGATGTTTATAACATTCTCGCTCAGATCCTAAGAAAATTTACAACATTTATTTATTCATAGCCTTGTAACTTCGTAGGTAATAATTTCATAATATTCTTAAAAGCAACTAAGCAACATTTGATACTGACTAGACAAAAATGGCAAAGATTACAAACCGCCACAAACAAACACAAAGCAATAGTAAATAAATAATTACTCTTTGAATTTTATGCTAATACATTATCTCTCACTAGTAACATTGTCCCTCTGAGTTCTATGGATTTTCGTGTTTTCGTTCCCCTCGGTGCGACATAAAGCGGTCGATGACGCTGGAAATCAATGACGCTACTCCATTTCACTTGGAAATATTCTGTTTTCTCTAGGAAACGAAATCTGTATACTGTTTAAAAAACTAATCTAATAATTTAATTGAACGTCGAGACAGGGATGCTGTGTTAATTATCATTGAATACCTGAACAACTAAACTAATCCTTCATTAAGTCGGCATTGTAAAACTATTACAGAATAATACTAACAACTTTGGAGGAGTGTGCACAATATTATTGACCTGTACTACTTCATTTCCGAGAGTTTACTGTGCGCAATATTATTGATCTGTACTATTTGATTTCCTAGAATTTATTGTGCGCAATATTGTTGACCTATACTACTTGATTTCCTAGAGGTTACTATGCACAATATTATTGACCTACACTACTTGATTTCCTAGAGGTTACTATATTAAATCTGTGTGTTCGTAAAAAAATTCAGAACTCTTCAATTTTCGTAAAAGAAATAGTTAATTTATTGTTATTACGCCGCAAAGTTGACTCTATAGGGAAATAACATTTCAAATATATCATGAATTTATGTCTCAAAATTTGTACTAATCCTGCACCTGGTACTCGTATTGCATTTTGTAGCGAATCAACAATAAAATTCCAATTACTCACAATAATTACTGAAATATGAGTGAAACAGTTTTATTAAACAGTTTAGGATTGATTAATACATCCTGCACATCCGAAAAGGAAACACAATCAACAAGAATATCTGGTTATCATCTTTTATAAAGTATAGATAATTATTACGTAAATAATTCATAGTTAAAAGCTCGTTTTTGTGTCTCACATGCAATCTTTTCTAATAACCATTCTAAAATAACTTGTCTCTCGACATTTTTCTTCATCATGGATTATTTGCATACATATATCCAAAAAGTTTCATACACTTTGAACAAAAATTTCGACTCTTGGCCAGGTTTTTTTAGGAAAATCACTGTGCAGTGATTCAAGATAAAATTAAATCGGATAAAGTTTCGTTCGCGGGACTCTTCTCTCGAGGGGTGTTTTTCTAATGGAAATCCAGCGGGGAGCCGGGATCTTTCAACGACTGTCTTTCCGTTGCACATGTCCCGATGAGTTGCGATTGTTGAAACGGGTCAACAAGTGAGTACTAACTCTTATCTGACCCAGAGATCCTGTTCCTACCGTTGGTACTTGCCATCTTCGTAAGATATTGGTAATCGACAGATATGGATAGGGGTTGCGATGGCTAAGAACAGAGATAGAGAAGAGAGAGAGAGAACGGATAGCGATGGATGGAGAGAAAAGAGAAAGGTATATAGACGACTGTCGTTCGCTAGACTAGCTCGTATATAACCTGCAGAAACCAATCGAGAGTGGTGTGTGCTGTAACTCGAACAGAGTATTTTTACTCGGCCGCCAGAAAATCGAGTTCTTTGATCTCGCGTAACGAGGCGGCTTTTAATCGGATCCGAGAGATAGTTAGTAAATCCCTTTTGAGATCTTTAATGAGTCAATAGACAGGGGAGCACATGGCTGCGCGACCTTTCGACGATTCGCAGCCGACCATCGCAGAAGTGGCTCCTTTTCAAGGTGACTTTTACCCGTTGCCAGCACGAGCCACCCCCGCGCCAGGCAACGTGTCACGTCCGCTTCAGCCGCAGATTGGAATAGCATCTTTGACAACGTTTCACCGCACTCCCATGATGTTCACGTTAACTAGCATAATCTTTGTTCTCGAGCCGCTGCCACGACGCGTTGGTTATTTGAAGCCATTATGTGAAGCTTTCCCGGCTGCCGGGTCGATAGATGCGAATGATTCAAAACGATTCTGATTGTCCTCGCGATTATCCTTCTCATTTTCATGAGCTGATCTTGCAAAATACACATGGTCGTTCCTATTTTAATCATTTTAATCGAGTCAAAAATTATATGACAGCACTCTTGAGTTGTTGTGATGTCTTCGTAGTTTTGTAGCGCATGTATTCCAATTATAATATAATATTTCTGTTTTTAATACCACAGTAAACCATTATCACAGTTTTCTGTTTCGATTTCCAGTAACAATTGTGTACATATTAAAAAATAGTGAGCAATTTCACCACACACAATTTCTTTATGAATTCCTCATTTCTATAATGATCAACAATTTTTTTAAATGTAAAATACATAATAGAAATAGACTATTAATAAAATACAAAACTACATTAAATTAATTATACGATTTCTATTATCATTTATGACAGTCTCCCGAACAGCTCATTGTCCCCACAATAAATAACAACTGGAATTTTAGAATAAGAAGATATTTTTCATGATTTGCAATCGAAGAACTTATTTTTGTTAAAACTTAATAATAGAGCGAACGATTAAAGATAAAAACGACAAAGATTAGCAGTAGTCGCATTCACAATTTCTCGAACGCAGAAGCAATTCCCGATCGCGTGTTCAATGCTCTCCTAATTGCAAGTCCAATTGTAATTACCACAGGCTGGTTTGATGGTATGTTTCGAAGGTCCGGGAATGCGACCGTCCCCGTAAAAAAAGAACGTGCAAGATTTCCGAACGTCCCCCGACAAAGAAAGGCGTCGCATTTCCATATAATTGACTTCACCGCTAATTATGAAGTCCGTCAACGTACATTATCGAACCAGTATATCTTGCGCAATTTCCCTCGGAGAGAACCAATTCAATCCCACGAACTGAATGCCGGGACTCGATGAATTTACCATTGTAATCGCTTTTTTCTCTTTCATCCTTCTTACCCCAAGCTTTCTTTCGCCATAGAACCTCATTCCATTTGCATGCGATTCAATGCATGTAAAAACTTTATTCGTTTCGAATCAACACCATCGGAGAAAGAAGCCTACGAGAATTATACGGAATTAGGGCATCGGGCTCCCTCAAAGCGAGCAATCAAATTGGCTGCTCAAATTTCAGCTATTGATGGGGAATGCTAGGTATTTTCTTTAAGCCAAAGAAAACTAGACTTTTTTAATTTATCACTTCTATAAAACCTGTGTACTACTGTAAAATTATTTTTGACATTTCATTAGTTCCCTTTTTTTAATTTAGTAAAGTACATGTATATATGTTTCACATAAATTCTAATTAAATTTATTGTCCATTATTTTTGATAAATTTTCAATTTTTGTTCATCTTTCATACTAATAGCGCTATATTTTAAGGTAACGAGATTTTTGGATTAATCTAAAACATCTGTGAAATTTGTTACTAGACTGCGGATCTTCGTGCAAATTAAAAATTATCTGTCAGCAGCCAGACAATCGTTTTATTTTTTCTTTAATAATTTCACCGAATATACTCGACAGCAAAATTAAAGAATCAGCAATTTTTACCGACAAATTGTCAATCTTTGAACAACTGTAACACCGTGAAAAGCTATCGTAACACCGTAAAATCATGATTTTCTAAAATTAAAGCTTGAAGTCTCTATTTTATGCTACCACATTCTAATTTTTAATATCGTGCACCTCCATCCCAAAATCTGAGGGTATGTTCATGATACCGAAAAAGTGCAGAGTTTAGCGCCCTGTATGGAGTTGCAAAAATTTTTTCGAGCGTGCATTTCTCATTTAAAATAATAAATTACATCATTTCAATATAATTTATATGCAAAAATAATTTTTTCCAGCTATTCGGTGGAAGCACTCCATTAGAAAAAATGTTTTGAACAGAAGTTGAAACAGTATTTAAACATATACAAACTTCTATATACAAAAATTTGGAAAAAGAATATTTTTCGATACACGATAAAAATCATTTTGATTTTTTTAAATGTTAAAATGCATTTTTGATTGCATAATGTCATAGCTGACGAATTCAACAACCTACTATATTATGACTAGGCTGAGGATGTTTATGCAATTTTCAATTTTTGTAGACGAATTTTAAGAAAGTAGATTGAAATAGAATCTTATTTTCCGGTAGTAGCCTTTTTAGATCTGAAGTAAATTAAAATCGTTCTAAATTCTGTTACATTTTATAAGGTGAAGTGGGGTAAGTGCATACGAGTTTTTGCAAAGGTTGATTTTAAACTTGTGTACTTTCCCTCTGGTATGTAAAAACTTAACGCTGTCGGTATCAAATGCTTGCCACAGTTATTACTGATGAATTAATATTACGTAGGATTCTAATATTTCTTGAAAAGTTTCATTTTGATAGGATATTCTAAAAAATGTCAACTACTATGCATTTGCCCCGAAAATGGTGCAAGAGCGTAACTTAGAGTTAAAAATGCTTTCAGACCTTGTTTCAAGTGCTACGGTGCATGAAAAGAATTATTAACAAGCCTGCTATAAAATGCTTTCTATTGCATTAAATTATATTGTTTAGTTTTATAGTTATCCATTTTCAAACAAACAAGTGCTTTCATGCTGAAATATGAAAGGGGATACAGTGACATTAAAACGAAGTTTAAAAATGCTTCCAAACCTTGTTTCAAGTACTACGGGGCATGAAAAGAATTATTAACAAGCCAGCTATAAAATGCTTTTTATTGCATTAAATTATATTGTTCAGTTTTATAGTCATCCATTTTTAAACAAACTTACCCTAACATTTTTTGAAAATTTTCAGAAGCCATGATTGTATAAAGATCCGCTGTCTAATTATGACCTTGATCGCATAAATAACTTTAAAATAGTTTTTTCCGATTTTCCGGGTCAAATATCCCACTATGCAGGGTCTGTCAGCTAATAGCGTACCAATTATCCGACCGGTTGTAGCAGGACGTGCGAGATCAGAACTAGGCTAGAATTTGTGGAGATCCCTTTCGCTATGGTCATTTCTCCGCTGCTATCCAGTCCCAGGGTGGATATTAATGACACTCGGAGCACGTTCTCTGACAGAAGTAAGCCAATTCAGATCTGGATCAATGACGACACTATAATCAGCAAAGCCCCCGGTAGAGCCATTCACTTAGCCGAGTCCTGGCGCGGGCAATCGTGGCACTAATACGCCGCTACCAATACCTGAACACCCGTTTCGCTCTCACACTGTCTCTGTCCTTCCCATCCCTGAAAGTATTTCACTATCCGTATCTGTCTGTCTTCCTCTCTCTCTCTCTCGGCTGCAGGCGGCTCTAACTACTGTCCTGTTCACGCCAATTCCGTGGCAACACACCTACACACACCTACACACGAGCACATCGATTCTCTCTCGCCGAGAGTACCTGGACTCTGCTTACGTTTGAGATTAGGTCATAGATTAAATGGTGCGGCGTCCGTGTCAAGTGAGCCTGTTCCATGGGGAGGTGACCAAGTCGGAAGGAAACTCTGTTAAGAAAGTTTGGGGTCTAGTGGAAAACGATCTTTGATGGCCAAGAATGCTTAACGCTGTCACGAAACTTTTTCGTCGGCGTTCGGTGTCGCGCGGACGACCCAACTTCCGCGGCGATGTTTCTAATAT
The DNA here is from genome assembly GCA_028455795.1 of Lasioglossum marginatum. NCBI lineage: Eukaryota > Metazoa > Arthropoda > Insecta > Hymenoptera > Halictidae > Lasioglossum > Lasioglossum marginatum. The sequence continues at coordinate 4,322,443 of CM052254.1, read as the reverse complement.
TTTATTTCCTTCCTTTCGAAGTCAATTTTACCTGGTAATTCCGCGACGCTTTTTATTCCGACGCAGAACTTTTTTAATATTGTAGTTACTTCTTATCCGGAACTCATTTTACTTTTGTCTGGTTACCTCGCGCCGTGGGTAATTTTATGTGTATCCTATTTATGGAATATCCTATTTGTGAAAGATGGTAGTTACAAGTATATATTTTAGGTTGTAAAGAAAGAAATGCAGGATTTTTGTTCCTTTGTTTTAATTTCAATTTTATTTATATGTCATTTTAAAGCTTGTTTTACGCTCTATTTAATTATGCTTTTGATATTTAATTTTATTCAAATTTTTATCAAATCATTTGGCTTTTATTTCAGGATGTCAAAACGCGATTTTCGCATTATTTTTTTCTACGAGTTCAAACTAGGCCGAAGTGCCGCTCAAGCGGCTCGGGATATCAACGAAGTATGGGGCGAAGGAAGTGTCAACGGATGCACTTCGGTTTAGTTTGAACTCGTAGAAAAAAATAATCGCGTTTTGACATCCTGACATAAAAGGCAAATAATTTAATAAAAATTTGAATGAAATTAAATATCAGAAGCATAATTAAATAGAGCGTAATACAAGCTTTAAAATGACATATAATTCATTAAATATTTATTGGTATAGAATTGCAATTAAAACAAAGGAACAAAAATCCTGTATTTCTTTCTTTACAACCTTATATAATAAAAATACGGTTGCTGCAATAAAACAAAATTCCTTAGCTACATTATATAAAACAAGTTCAACTTTATAAATCTTCAACAAAATGAAAATGTTATATTTTGTAATAATTTAAAGTTCATATTTCAAATGTCGCATTATCGGCGACAACGGACTGCAAAGGGTTAATATACAGGATTTTCCAAAAATGTCGGAGAACCTTGAAAGGCTGGTTGGTGAAAGGTGGTTCCGTAGGTTACTTCAAATGAGCTCAGGAATCATTTCTTTGAAGGAAGTACACCATTTTGGGGACATCCTGTGTAATCAGTGGAACGTCCAATGTTCAGTATTAATGGAAAAAAATTGAGTATCAAAAAGAAAGAAATTCGAGAGTGAAATTTCTAAAGAATAAATTTGTAAAGGTCAAAAACCAGTTTTACATGCTAGAATTTTAGGTGTGAATGCTTATAAATAGACTGCGGATCTTTATGCAAAATAAAAAATGTTCGCATTGATTGCAGGACACAGGAGCTAAATAAAAATTGTATTCTTCTTTTAATTATCCTATTAAGCTGAAACAAATACATTGATGTCCTTGAATATTTTTAACATGTCCACTGTACATTTTGTTATAAAGGCATAAAATCCGCAGGCTATTTATAAATATTCACTGTCGTCAGCAATGACTACAACACCGTTCGTATACCATTACGTTGAAATCATACCTTGATCTTTACAATGAGACTATACTTTTGTATTTTATACACTTTCATCGCCATAGCTGCAATAATTGATCACCGAATCACCATTCCTCTCCGATGGCTCACAAGATAACTCGTGAAAGGTGCAATCAATCACATTCCAATTTTTAAGGTACTATAGAAAACTCTACACATTAATATTCACGATTTTTAGAATTACCTGGAGATACAATATTTCTAAAATTTAGTATTCTCTCTTCAGAGTATCGTGATATTATTATAATTAATTTTTTCTTCATTTGTTTGTAGTTTGAGAATTATTCACGATCGTGTCGGCAAAAATTGTTTTCAGTCTTTGCTTTTAAGAATTCAGCGTATCAAGAAAGCTCTGCGAAGTTTCATAAAGATGTGTTACTTGATTCATAGAAAAAGAATTAGCCAAATGCAGTCTCAAAATTGAAATGCAAAATTTCGAAATACGCAAAGCGGTTTTGGAAAAGTCAAACTTTGGGTGAAATGAGAAATATGTACACATATTACGCTACTGGTCGATACGTTACGTAATCAGTCGATATTACCGAAAAAAGTCTTAAAAGCTAAATTTAAAAATATCGAGGAGTGTACGTTAAGCGAAAATTAATTGCAAATTGCCTCGAGTAGAAATGTCGAAGAAATAAATGCATATTATTTCTAAGCAAATATGCAGAGCATATCTGAATATGAATTTCCAGGTGCAATATATGAAATCGATAAATTGTGAACAAGCTTGCTAACCGAGTCTTATAAATTTGTTCAATATTGAAATTTCCTCTTTCCTCGAAAACGGAGTTTTAAACGAACCAATTTCTTTCATCATTTTTAATTTAATGTTTCGATATAAAAACAATTTCTTTCTGTCTCTAATCATTTCTTTATGAAGAAACACATTCGCGACATTTTTCTGATTGAAACGATACCAAACATGACAGCATTTGGGTAATATTTAATTGGTTAATTGGTTAATTTACAATACTGTAGTATCTCGATTACCCGAACTAATTAGTGGAGGATAAGAGATTAAATTTTCACTGATTTGTACGATAAATCGTGTTTCGTATGGATTACTTTAGATTTAACTGTTTAAGCATGCAGATATTAGTTTGGATAATCGAGGCTCTACTGAATCGTGGACTAAACAAGTAAATATGACAAAAATGTCACAAATATGTCAGTAAAAGTTTCACAAAAAATAATTCAACACATAAATTTCATTCGGTTAGTATTGTTTCACAAATATCATGCACATCTTCTTCACATATATCGAGGCATTACTGTAGTAGTTTCAAACATGGAATATCTATGCTATAATCGTGTGCCACAATTTTCTATCCAGCCAATATTTAAAGTTATCGGATTGTGATAGCAACGTTGATCACTTTCGCTGTTTTCGCCGATCGAAGCGGTCCTTTCTGTCGCGAAATGTTTGCTCGGCGTCGATAGCAAAACATTCCAAGCGATTAGTCATAATGATCCAAAGCTAAGAGGCCACGTTCTCATTACGTATTCGGCTGGAGTCGTGGTGAATTTGAAACTTCGACAAGTTTGTACCGGTGCTATTTGAACTACGCGACGGAGTAAGGAGGGCAGCTAACGACTCTGCCGAATGTCAATGGACCGCGTCGGTCCAAGGGAAACTTCGAGCATCGATTACCAACGCGATAATTACGCGGGTTTAGATGTTTATGTGGGTCGCATAACGTATCGCGAGAGTTTCTTTTCAAGCTAAATTATTGAGTGCGCCGGGTCCAAGGAAACGTGTACGAAAAATAAAACCAACTTCCGTTAAAACTACCCTTAAAAGGTTACTCTTAGAGATATTTCAAGATGTATTACGGTCCATTATCGTTGCAGCATTTTTACTACCAGTTTGTTGAAAAATCCGCAAAAATTACAATTGTGTTCAAACAAAATTCCACACAAGATAATTGCGTGAAAAGATTATTGTATTTAAACAATGTTTTCAAAAACGCTTTGCACATACAACATTCAAAGCTTGTGGATAGATTACCGGAAAACTTCAAAATCGTTCGCAATCGAAGCGAACGGAAACCAAAGATTGACTTTAGTCAAAAAATGTGTTCAAACCAAATAAACGGAACGATCTAATATTTACCGATCAGAGGGAATTTAATTTTTCTGATCGAATGGACGTAGAGTCGCGTAGCGTAAAATGCAAATAAAGAATTCCAAATTGAAAACTTGAAATCGACCATAAAACGTCGCGACGTGGAAAGTCGACTAGTTTTTATAAAATACAAAAATATTATTCGTATACCTTAAATATGATTTGAATTGAAGATTTACATCGATACAATGTGAACATATAAATAAAACAATACGAAAATATTTATTATGCTCTAAATAATTGCATCCTCTTTCTTAAACATTTAAATCCGATTAAAAATTTATACTAAAAATATGAAGGCGTTGGAAGAATTTAGAAATATTACTACATTAGTGTCGCTAAAATTATTAAAAGTACAAATTAAGGTTAAGCTTCACTTTACGGGCCCAAAACTTTTTAACTTTTTTTATACAGTCGTAGATTTTTACGAGAAAATTCCAAAAACCCAAGTTTTAATTTTAGGAATTCACTGGTTCGAAAGTTATAACTGTTTAGAACTGAACGATTATGATATGAAAACTGACATTTTTCGTATTATAAAACATTGTTTATATATTCAAAGCCATTAGACCTTAAATCAATTACGTTCAATTCATTTCTGTATACAAATTAAACTCTCGAACTGCTAAAACGACGTTTATAGACTGTACGGTGGTTACTCCAATTTCTTCAAAGTAATTCAAAGTAATTTCGAACGTTATCAGAAACTCTACTATAAAGAGGATCTCATGCAATTACTGCATTCTAATCAACCGTTTCGCTGAATTCAGTGACATGCCGATTTACACGCGAATCAAAGCATCGATATACATAGAACTATATGTATAGTTATGGGGATTGTTAATGAGTAAAGTTCTGCTACTCAGAGAAACTAATATATCGCAATCAAAGATATGGTAACCGAAACAGACGGAACTTAGACTTCGATATTTACGCAACCCCGTGGAGAATAGCCCGTAGACACGTTCGCGGATTGGTATTACCTTCACTAGTAATTACAATTTGAAACTCAGGTATTTAATTGTGAGAATGTGTAAATTAACTCATTACATGTAGACCCTAATAACAATAGTCTTAATAAATATCTAATACAATTAGCCTCTAGATATATTTGTATTGCTCTTCAATTAATTGTGAAGGTTTAAACGTTGAACGGTTTAATGGCAATTTTTGAAAAAATTGGAAATTCAGTGTTCAAATACTTTCTGGATCCGCTGTATACGAATGGTCAACGCGGAAATAATTTATATGGTTGAACAACTAGAATCAGAAACAAAAGTTTGCCTCCGAGTCAAATTGACCAGAATGGTGCTCGGGGGTTAATGACGTTCACGACAAAATGAGGTTGAAAATCTATGTTGAACGTGAAGCTCGCCTCGAGTTTCGTGGAAAATCAATTTCGGCGGCGCATCGGGGGGGGGGGGCGAAATGAATGATATAATAAATAATATATCCGCATCGATGCGATAGTGAGCGTAAAAAATTTTCCACTTAAGTACCGATGATTGTATCTAATTTGTTTGGAACGGGTATCGCTTCGAGCTTCATTAATTCGAGATTTGATATCGAAAATAAAATAAAACGATAAAGAGATAGAGAGAGCGAGAGAGAAGAGCCTGAAATTTCATTGTACGAATAACGAGAAAGCCGGGTTGAAAGAGATGACACGTGTCGATACGTCAATCACGGGCTCGAGATCATTGGAATTCAGCCTGCGGAACACACATATTCCTTTTTAGCTCTTGTGCACCTGCGGATAGAAGCACCATCGTCATAGGGGCGTTATGCGCGCACACCAGGAGAGTGCAGCTGACGCTGTACAAACAAAATTTCGATCGAACATTTAAATTATTCAATTATATATACCAGCCGATAAATCGCCGAAAGTGTCGTTTACATCGAATTATTGCCCATCAAAATGAATTACCACTGTTAAAGATTAGTCAATATTTGATCGAATTATTCTTCTTGTACTTGTATCCGAACACTTATGCATTTGTGGACAGTGTCGAAATATATCGCTTATGTTCAATAACACAAGCAATATTTTCTATAGTATTATTATATGTATACTATTATTAGTATCTATAATATTGTTATACATAATTTACGACAGATATACAATAGTTTGGTGACTTCTTAAAATTTTATTAATTTACAGGGAATAAATCCTTGCCTAAGGATTTGAGTAAAGATTTCAGGAGGATTTAGATAAATCTTTGTTTGAAGATTTATATATCTAAATAATCTGACGGTGCAAGATGGAAGAATAATATCTCAGTCTTCTTTTGGGAAAGACATTATGGCAGGAGATTACTCCTTTCCTATTGGTTAATCTTTTCTTCAATATTTTTAATTAGATCCTTCAATTGAGAAGAATATTTCTGATAATTAATGCTTCCATTAGATAGCAGAAGCTTATAATAGAGTATTCCTCTCTAAAGCCACCGTATGCATAACATGACCTTCCCGGTGTGTAAACCAGCCTTAGGTGTGGTTAATGAAGCTGATCCTAGCTTGCGCCAATGTCTTCTTCGTTCTACATTATTATGCACAACTCAATTTTGGAAATAATTCGTCATTAATCCGTTCGAATAGTGAATCACGTGCCGAAACTCTATTAATTAAACTTGAAAAAAGTGTCCCGAATAATTCACTCGAAAAAGGGTTCCAGAACTCAGCAAGTTTAATTAAAGTATAATTATTAAATGAATTACTAAAATTTAATTTTTCTAAAAGTTTTTAAAGGGTCTATCGAATTATCTATAGAATTCCAATAATAATTTCACGATTTCATTAGACTGCTCCTCTGAGCATGTTCCTTTTACAATCGTCAGAGCACGATTACATATATGCAGTGGTACTTCAAACTAAATGTAAATATTCAAGCATACTTGGTTTGTAGCAGTAATTTCATGAAAGTGGTACTTTAAAGTAGATTGAAGACTTAAAGGATTACCGCATGTACAGTATAAATAGCAATGACGTCACTCATCTTTGCATAATGCACGAAATTCCAGGGTCTCTGTATACATTTCTCAAGAGAATAGTTCCTAAAGAAAGAGAAGCGATCCTCAGTTCTTCTCTCTTTTTCAATCGCTATCCTTCTCTGCGTTCGGCACGCTAAAACGAATGCAGCGCCTCTACTATAACTATACGATGCGACTGTTACAGAGATACTACTGTAAATGAAGACTTGAAATGAAAACCGGGATAAGTGCCAAAATCATAGTTTTGAGTTATCCCTTTTTTAAAAATTTAATGCATTTTACATGCCCACGTTAATCAAACAATAAATTACAAGCTTCCTTGTGTATATTGCGTGCATTGGAGCTAGCACATAACCCGCTTTTCCGTGAAAAGAAATTCTTTTTGTATTTTTGTCACTTATCCCGGTTTTCATTTCAAGTCTTCAAACTGTTTTCATTCTGTGTGACTTTTGTGAGAAAGATGAAAGCAGAAAGATGAATAAAATGCCAGCCTCGTGTGCAACAATCGGAAGTGATCATTCATGGTGTCATATTTATAATATCAGAATGTTATAACCTTTCGTTATTACAGGCGTGTCATATGTACCGGTGAACCATAAGGGTTGAACCCCCTACCTATTTTTACTGAAGAGGAATCTCCGGCCCAGATCCTGCAATTTATTCAAACCGTAATTCACTTAGTTAGAGGAAAGTGAGACACGGTTGATCAGCCGCCTGAAGAATTAATAATCTCGATGACGGCCGAAAGTTTCCTACCGGAATGACGAAATCAAGGGGAAATTTAATGGCAGGTGTCGATATGTCAATCACTCTGCGTGGTTATGGAGATGCGGTTCACAAAACCTTGCTCCCGCACATGCACCTCTCCTCATCATTTACGATGGTAGCCGGGAAGGGTGAGACGGATTGGTTGTTATTACAAGAGGGTATAATCGTGATGCAGCACATGCAGGACTGGTTTACGGGCATCCATTTATAGTAGGTACATGGCACTCTGCCGACATACCGCCATCATAATTAGGTCATACCACCCAGCCTCTGATGCGCGCAGCCATTTTGAAAGAGTAAACGCACACCCTCTCCACTGGTACTCAACTATTGGACTTCCCTGGATTCTTTCCTTTGCTGGAACGAAGTGATTCGTGCTACTGTACCTTTAGAAAACATCGTTCCCCAAAAATTTTGTTCCATCGACTATGTATTATTCATAGAATTAATTGCAAAACACAAAGGCTGCGTAGACATTTATTTCTTTTCTCCATTGCACTGTAACTCTATATAACAGTCTTCATTCACGGTGTTATTTTTACAATATTATAATGTTACAACCTTTCGTTGTTAATGGTGTACGCGTATCAGTGAAACGTTTACGCCAATAATCCGCAACCAATCAGGCAACTAAAGACTATATTCGAGAAGTAATTCGTGATAGAGAGCCTCAATTAGACAAGGTAATTGTTTGTCATAATTTTTATTCAGATTTGGAAAAAGCTCGTGTCAAATACGATCATATTTTATTAGTCGTAAATTATGCTTTATTAATATAAACGTCGAACTTTTTAATACCTTTTTGAATTTTTTAACTGGAAACTACGGAAATATCGGAATCGATAAGATAGCTTGAGGGTCATCCATCAGAATGATACATACCTGGCTTGATTGTGTTATCACGAAGGTTTAAAATAATGGCTTCGATCGCCGCTCCAAAAAAATTCTCTGCTAATTCAATAAAAGCTACCTACTAATTTACTATCTAGTTTATTTAACAAATACAGAATACTACAATACATAAATGTATTAAATGGAACAATCTTTACTGATGAGTATAATAAATCTTGCATTATATGGGTCGCTTTAGATTTATCTGTACACACATGAATATCAGTTCGGATAATCGAGGTTCTACTGAATCATCAATTAAACAGGCAAATATACTCTGAATCGTGTCATGTTTAGTCTCGCTTTAATCAGAAAGGCGTCACAAATCTGCTGGCAAGGTTGTCCCGAAGATATAATTAAAAACAAATATAATACTTTATAATAATTGTGTCCGATGCATTTGTGAACACATTTAACATTCTACGATTTCGAAAAATAGGAGACACGTTGTTCGAAATTCATATTTGACAATGTGCATGTATAATAATTATCGCGAAGTGTGTGTATAAAAATATTGGATAAGATCCCGAATATTTAATGCAATTATAAGCGTAGAAGTCGAACGGACATGGAAGAAGAATTATGGCTCCGAAGGGAGCATAATGAAAGGGTTTGCCGAGACAGTCGAAGGGTCGGGGCTCCACGTTGAAAATATATATATATATATAACAACAAGTAGGAACGAAAACTCTCTTAGCGGCCGTGCGAGATACGTGCAAACAGTGACGGAAGGGATTTAAGAAATTCATGAGCAACACTCGCGGAAAACGCGAAACACATTTTTCTCGAAGGATGCTTTCACGGAAATTCGTGGAACTTTTTCAAGAACTTTCCAGACAGATCATCCGTAATTCAAAGATTCGCCCATTCCGTATGCATCTATGTATGCGTGAGATGCTTGCATTCACAAAGTTCCCGGCAGTTACGTTAGTTCATTCCAAGTGTTTGTTTCCTTCGACGTTAGTTCGGGATTCGCAAACATCCTTCGAAAGGCAAACTCGTAAAGAGTGGTTCAGCCTGCAGGCTGGTTTCTTTTACCGCCCTGTTTGCATTTCTTTCGATCTATTCATGCAGCGAGGCATGACCTTCGCGTTCGTCATATTACGAAACAGTCATTTTCTATCGGACGATTGCGGCCCCAGCAGACGAATGCGTTGCTTGCCTTGTTGTTCACGCCGGTCTCGTCAATATTGCGGGATTACTACTGTAATGGTATTAAAAAATATTTACAATAATTTTAAGTGCATGTGCCTTCAAACTAGATTTATCTAAGAAAAATTCGCAAAGGAATTGAATTGTTGCCGAGGAATATAGACTAACGCGAATCTTCATCGAGATTGATTAAATTCCGCGTCCCCAAATTTTTGAGAATTTTTCCACAGCAACGAGCGCATAAATATCCGCGTGTTCCCGATAAGAATGGTCTCGATAAAATGAAATTTGTGCCGAGCCGGTTTCGAAATACGCTATCCGACGAAAGTGTCCATAGGCTTGTTCGTATAAATCCTCGAGGTTATCAGAACGTCAAATCGTTCATCGCTATTACCCATAACGAGGAAAATTTGATTCGGATTCCGAACATAAATCCGCGAATAAACGAACGAGCGCTCTGCCTTGAGCGCTTAATGAACCTATTCGCATTAATCGAATGTATTTTGGCGAACACAGTGGGGAGGAAGCATATTAATTGTCGGCGCACTTGAAATTTAGCTTTGACGCAACACAATGTAACACTAATCAGTGAAATAACTTAATCTGCGAACGCGAATTCGCGTTTCTCTTTTAATACAACTGCGCTTTCAATATGTTTCCTATTTGGCGTGGTTTATACCCTGTGCTTTTGGAAATCGAGTTTCAAATCTATTACTTGCACTCGATTTATCGGATGCCGGGAGCTATGACATCACCTGCCTTGTTAACTCTTTCAAAACCAAACATTTAATTATATAACTACGAATGAATAAAGAGTATTAATTTAGCGAGACTTTATTATACAATATCTCAAATATATAAATGTTAGTGTATATGACTCAAATTTATTTGATTGAGTTTATAGTTAGAATTGTTTTACATAAAACCAATTAAAGTTTATTGCTACGTACACTGCTGTGCAAAAGAAAGAAGCACCCGGCCATATTTAATAGAAAAGCGTAAAAAATCAAATAAGAACACGGTAAGTTTTGGAGAAGGATTCCGTTGTTTAATTGAATAGTTCTGAGAATATGTATTATTGCGGATTATCTAATACTTTAAATGCAATAAATCATTATACAATACAATTTCTACATAAAGATATTGTTTGTCATTATATCTTATAATTATACTGGTTGCTTCTTTCTTTTGCATGGTAGTGTACATACACAAATAGTCAAAATGTTTAATCACTTGTTTTGTAAATAATGTTAAAAAAAATTGCTTTGGTACTAATTAATGATATACCTAATAGTATTGCAGTATTGTTATGTTACTGTAAAATTCTCGTGTTAAGAAAGTGAGCATATAATAGGTTACATTATTGCACATGCTTAAATCAGAGTGGCCAGATTAAGACTTGTCTCCCCACTCTATCTTCCCCTTCCTTCGTGTCGCGCGTGTGTCACAATGTCACGTGACTAATCCGGTACTGGCAGGGAGGGGGTAACTCTTCCTCTCAATTCGAGTCAATCCCCCTGATCAAGAAATGAAGAATGTCAATATATCAGTTTCTGCTTATTAAAATCAATAATACAAGAAAGAAAATTCGGCTCGTGTTACTTGCAATCGATGCAAACAACTTTCATTTTGCATAAAGATCCGATGTCTATTTATGATTACTACAATGAAGTCGCGTTATTTTGCAAACGGCTGTGTTCTGCACGGAGAAATATCGTGTAGGGACAAAGGAAGCCGAACGTAGAAAAGGACAGCATGTATAAACACGGATCGCGATCTTCTTCCTTGCGCCCGAAACTTTCATCGTCAATTAAACCACTAAATTCAGTTGAAATTATATCGTGTTTAGTGTCATTTTAATCAGAAAAATACCACAAATAAGTTAGTGAAAGCCCCATAAAAAATAATGAAAAATAAAGAAATTTTGTAATTGGATTAGTAGTGGTTCACACCGATATACCCGAGCTGAGATCAGATTACACGGCATGTTTACACTGCTCGGAGACCGAGACAGCTCGAGCTTCGTGGCCCCTGCGGCGTGGCCCCTGCGACGTTGCCCCTCAGAGGAGGGGGTAGGCACTTGACAAATTCTGGGTAGGCGGTAGCTAAGAAATAACGAGACTTTATTGTATTCAAAAATACAGTAGAACTGCACGAGAACTTCCTGCAGAGTCCAACGCCACAACTCGTTACATCATAAAACAGCAAACTTCACAAGTCCCACGTGGAAAAAAAGCGTACTTTGAAGTGAGTACTCTGAAGTTCCCGTAATAAATACATCGCGGTTAACCGTTCCAGATGTTTCGAGTACGCTCTAAATACAATCTATTATGCCGAGAAAGTAAGTTAAATGCTGAAGCATTCAGCGAATTCCTTCCCGCAGCTAAACACAAGAGAGCATTCCCCGTTCTTCCCTTGTAGATTTGGATATCCACTCCAGCAGCCAGCTAACCGGAACACTAATATCTGCCCGTTTTCGTTTACATTTCCTCCCTCGACATTCTCCCTTTCTTTTCATCCCACTTGACTCGAGTTTCGCTGATAAATCGACGGGGTGTTTCCTCGGACAATGAAGAGAGCTTTAAATTTACTCGGGAAAAAAGGGGACCACGGAAAAAAGCGGGGAACGTCGAAGGGCGGACCTCGTTTGCCTGTGTGTGTGTGCACATTCTTTGCCAAAAAGATGGTACACGTGCGCGCAATTTTGCGTTCTGTAACAAATGATACCGATATTTCCAGATCAAAACACGAACGTATATCATCGGGAAGGAGTTCGATGTATTCACGTTATGCGTGAGATGAAGAAAAACTGTCTACTAAGATCAAAATGGTACTCGACTTATCAAATAATAAAATAGTATTTCAATCATCATTAATTTACACATACCCAATAATATTTATTTAGTGACAAGTACTCCTTTATTTTCTATTCGAGTTATGAATTTATTTAAGACGGTAAAATTAGAAGAATTTGAAGATATTGTTATATTATTTTCAGCCTATCAAACATCCGCAGTCTATTAATTACAATGCTAGATATTATAGGATGTCGAGGTCGTGCTATATCTCCATCGTTTGATTTCTAATGATGTGTGATATGGTTTTTCTTACTTCTTTTAAATTTGTATTAGAAACAGTCATCAACACAACTTCATCATTACTTGAATACTGTTCTTTGTAAGTTGCTATTTAACTTGCCATCATATTTTCTTTGCTGCAAATTGCTTCATCGTACAGTAGTTATATGTTCTACACAAAAGATCCTGTGACTCCTTTTCAACGATCCTTATATTGTAAGCTCCTAAACCAAGCGTACTGTTAAAAACACAAATTTGTACATTTTGTCATCAAGGAATTAAGATAGGGTGCACGCAGCTAGCTTGACTGGCAGTGTACGCGATTGGTAGAAAGAAGAAGAAGGAAACGTAGAAAACTAGCGTGGGAACTAGAATGCAATTTAAAGCCTGGAGGAGGAGCGGGCCACGAGCAAGAACTAGAAACACAGCAGGTAACCTGGATCTGAAATTCCGATTGCATTTATTGGAGACCTGGAAACCAAGAGCGAACCCCTCCTAACGAGGTATTGGGGATTCATAATTTGATTATCGAAACGCAATTCCGAGCGGAGGTACCGCCATTGTCATCAACAGTAACCATCTTCTCCTGTGGAATTCAATTTTTTAGTTTCCTCGAAGGCAGAGTAGTCTCGCGGTACGAATAAATATTAAAATTCGATAAGACCGGTCGGGTGTGCTCGCTGCACTTTACCAGCTCCTCGTTTGCATATTGACTTTGACATCCAACGAGATAGGGTTACGTAAGAGCCGGGAACACTGAACAAGTGTCGAGAGCGGAACAGATTATCGAGTTTCGTTTATTTTTGTTCGAATGTGATCCGAAATTTTCTTGAATCGCGAAAGATGTTGGGTGCTTAACCCTTTGCACTCGGAACTATTTTAACTGGAAAATTAAACATTTCTTCCGATCTAGAATATTTCCATTCCCTATGATTTTTGAGATTTTATGCATATGAAATTGGTATAATACCTCATACAATACCTAAATGTCTAGTAATTGATTAGATATCGATATATTTAATAATGTAAACAATATTTTGAATAATGGTACCGCAATTTTTAGTGGTGCCTCAGAGGGGACAACCGAGTGCAAAGGGTTAATTAATGAATTCGTTGCAGTAAAGATTGGGGCTCATTGAGTCACCCTCGGATGGTCCATTGGAGTTGAGTCCATTTTGATTCAGAGTTATACAGACTTAAGCTAGCCAGGCTTAATTTTGAAAATCATTTTAATTGAATCTAGGTTGTACTTTTTACCGTGTTTAGTTTAATGGCATTTAATTAATGGCGTTTTATTGCGATAATTCTTTTGTAGGTGATTTTGAAGACAAAATTAACTGTAGATAACAAATACTGCAATTATAATTAACATGTATGTACGTTGAAAACAGTTTTCGGTCACACACAAGAACACAAAAATTATAGCAAGCATCGAGTACTTTATCAAACATTATGTATTTAAAAAATACTTCACTGGAAGAGACGCAAACAATTCAGACGAGATTTAATCCCCTCTTTATTATCTAGACCATGGTCATGCTAATGTGTCAGTTTGTCAAAACAGTCAGGTAATGAAATTGGAATAAACGAAAAATAAACAGAGAATTCTCATTTTTATGGGACTCTTAACATGAGCCACTTTATACATTAGCACATACTCATTAACAGAGAACTCGAGAGCTATTATAATTTCTGTATTTATAGCTCATAAAGCCATAATTGTATCATCTAGTATGTCAAACAACTTGCCAAAACAACTAGATTTAGAGATAGTTATGAATGGACTATGAATGTTTCTGCTTTTATAGCATGCATGAGTATGATAAATAAAATAAATTAAAAGCTATGATAGCAGTTTTCACATTTTTTATCATTATGTTAATATATTCAAATTTTTAATAAAATTAAGAAACGTGTATTTGTGCTATAAAGATATTATTTTACATGATGTAACAGAAGGGAAACTGAAGACCCATTTTTCCTCAATAATGATATGAATTGAAAGTTCTAGGGGGAAGAGTCAATCACGAAAAAAATTTTTCAATGTCTTTAGAGGCAATTGGTAGCATTTTTGAGAGAAAATATGTCTCCAGTTCTATACCTATCATGTTATACAAGATTGTCTTAGAGAAAAAAGAATGACGGCTAGTGAAAGTAGAAACTTTAAACTTCAAAATGAGAGTAGATGTATTGATGTAGCCGTTTTAAATTTTCGAATATCGCCGAATTCTCCAGAATTCGTAAATTGAGGGTTAAGATGACCCCGTGAACTTTTGGTGAAATTGTAGAATAGTTTAACGGTACCAAGGCGAGGCAAGATCAATTCCAACGTAACACCACTTGTTCTCGCGAACGATTAAGTAAATGCGATAATATTCGAGTGAAATATGAGAGAGGCAAGCGTAGATTCTTAAGGTCTGGAGTCAAGTTATTCGATAATCCAATTGAGTACTTTTCATGGAAACGACCTCTCTTTCCTAAGGTTTCCCGAAGGAATCACTTTCGTGCCAATAAATCGATCGCGGTCACTTGAAAATGAATCCGTGTCGTTTTAACGAGGCGTGGGGAAGCGAAATCGTCGTTGGCGAAATTCAATGGTCGCTAAAATCTATGAGCATGTAAAATCCTGGCCAGAAACTGCGGAGTGATCGAAAATTGGAAGAGGGAAACGCTCGCACTATCTCGTCTTCGTTCGAAGTGATCGTTCAATTGAAACTGAGGGTTTGTGCGCGAGACAATCCAATGATCAAACTTGTATGCTCACAATTATTTTTTCATGAAACGTTTACCAACACATGTCTAACGTTTTTCTTACTAAAATGAGACCAAACACGACATAATTCGGACTGTATTTACTTGCTCAATTAACGATTTAGTGGAACCTCGATTATCTGAACTGATATCTGAGTTCTCCATATACCACACGAATTATTGAATCAATGAAGACTTCATTTAACACTAAGTAATTATTTTATTATCCGAATACTCATATTCCATTGATTAGTTTGGATAATCGACTGTATCAGTGAATTAAGGGCAGAGACTCATAGCTCGCGCGTGACTGCGTGTGAGTGCACACACCGCTAGATCACGTATACGTACGCGAGGATTGCAAGGGTCCGGGATTCCGCTCCTGATTTCTCAATAATGCAAAGATCGGGTTTCTTAGTAGTCAAAATCGCTAGATGAAAGATGAATCTAGTGTGCTATTTGCCTCAAAAGTTCTACTTTTACGTTTACGACGTGTAATTTGCGTTATTCGGCAGCATGTTGCGGAGCCGCGAGAAGCAATGTGACAGGCGACAGTGCTGCCGCCTATCGTGGCTGTCGATATGCTGCCGAATAATGTAAATTACGCGTCGTAAACGTAAAAGTAGAACTTTTGAGGCAAATAGCATCCTAGATTGATCTTTCATCTAGCGATTTTGATTTCTAAGAAACCCCGTCTTTGCATTATTGAGAAATCAGGAGCGGAATCCCGGACCCTTGCAATCCTCGTGTACGTATACGTGGTCTAGCCGTGTATATACTCACACGCAGTCACTCGCGAGCTAAGCGTCTCTGCCCTTAAGCACGTAAACATGACCCAAATGGTATCGTGTTTGGAGTCATTTCAATCAGAAAAATGTCACCAATACATAGGTAGAAGTCTCATAAAAGACTGATTAAAAATAAAAATGGTTTGTTATTGGATTAGTATCACCTCGTCGATATTTACTCGCTTTCATCCCCGAAGTTTTCGCATATATCGAGACATCGCTGTACAAACATTGCCACTCATTCCATGGAAAGCCTAATTTCGGAAAATTTGTAATACACGCCGTTCTACTAGACACTCATTCAATTAATAAAACACTGTTCCTTCTGAGTAATGTTCGAAGCCGGAAGAGAGAGCTTTGGGTATTGAAATCGACTCGGTTTCACGAGTGTATATTGAACGTGATCCCACCCCTAGTGTCAGTAACATGATTACGGAAAGAGACGGGGGTTGTCAAGTTTCAACTTTCGGCGTTCAGCAAAAGGCAGCTTGCATTATTTTATTAATAATGTAAACAGCTGATGCGGCGTCCGTAATAGTGAAAACCGGCAGCGGCGTCGCCAGTGGGGCTGTACGAGCCATCGCAAATTCGTGTCCTTAAAAGGGTCTCGGCGAGGATCGATTTACGATATTTGTATTTACCCCCGCATTTTCCGTGGGTCGCCATGAATTTTACTTTAGCGGGGGGGAGGGGAGTTGGGTGCAAAGTTAATCGAAAGTAGGAAGAATGATCAGCAGGATAAACGTAAAAAGGCTGAGCGAAAAATAAAGAACAAGTATGGATTCGTTTTCACCCTCTGGAAACGGCAACACAAAAGGTGTTGCGGAAAGAGTTTTATGGCTTCTACGAAAGATTCGATCCGAACTGGTTTCGTAAAGGATCATTTCCCTTCCCTCTGTATTACGGGCTCCTCTCTATACGACGTTTCTCTATGATCACTGCTATAAATTGACGCCATGGAAATAACATCAAACACTGTGATCAACACCGATCACACAGTTTGTTTCTATGCGATCGAAAACAAAAATGATTCACGTTTCGAGCCAGGAAACTTTTCTATTAATGGTGCATGAAATTAACCATTGGTTTACGGAGCACTAAAAGTAACAATTTTACATCACTTCATCAAAATGACAAGAAAGTGTCTAACAAAATTTTTAGCTATTTTTTTCCATACATTGGAAGAATAATAAATTTTATCTAACGTCTAATCTAACTCTTGCTCTTTACTATGACTAAATTATATATAATTATTGTCATATTAAGAACGATAGAAAGACTAATGTATCTATAATATAAAATAAAATATGAATAATAAAACTGAAAATGGTCTTAAGAACCTCAATTGTAAAAGTGCGAAAAAGGTCCGTCGTGCGAGAGTTAATAATTATCAAACAAGACTGTTGAACATCTTCCTCCACTTTCTTTGTGCAAAAGAAAATGGTTCTCTCTCACAAGATGGCTACCACTCAGCAAAAGAAATTATGCAGACACCATTATCAAGTTCTGTGAAACACTTCAGGGAACACGAGGGAAGCGTTACCGAAACAGTGTACATTAAAATACACATTAAGGGAATAAGTCTATACACTTTTATCGGCGAACTTGTTAATGATTTTCAATCCGGCCGTATTTGCTTGGTAGTACTCTCGGTAGCCGGTTAGTTAAGCTCGCGTTACAGCGCCGGAGAAAAGTTCTCACAATTGTTCGGACTAACTGGGGATCGTAAATGACCCAATACGTTGTCCCCGGTTTGCGAGAGTGAATCCGTATCCGAACCGCTTTTCGCAGTTACTGCGCTTTCTTCGAGTTTTCACGAGGGTTCGAGTGAAAGCGATTTTACACCCTGAAACCACCCCCTCGCTATCCACCCCTATCTGCCACCCCCGTGCCAGCCGCCGTCCCGCTCCATTTTCCATTTTCTCCGCGAGCTTTTATCTATGCATAAGTACCCACGAACAGCAAACTTTGTCCGATGCGGATTTCCTTTGCGTGTTAATGCATTTTCGATGCCTTTTCGAGTTATTTCGATGCAGATCACGGGAAACGGAAAAACTTCTCTTTCGCGGCAGTTCACCCGGCGACGCAGAAATTGGACAGTTTCGCCCGATGTTTTGCACAGAAAATGAAAACAATCGTTGATTATGGAGACCCGGCGCTGCGCAAACTGATTCCCACTATTATGAAGAATTCTTTTACTCTGGAGTCGAAAAAAAGATCATAACGACTTATAACCGCCGCACGAGTACCAAATTAGCACAGTCAATCCTTCTATAACATGGTTCATTCGGTCCTTGTATTGAAGTGTTGAACGAAACGTAGAAATAATGCAAATCATTAAATT
This sequence comes from Lasioglossum marginatum, assembly GCA_028455795.1. NCBI lineage: Eukaryota > Metazoa > Arthropoda > Insecta > Hymenoptera > Halictidae > Lasioglossum > Lasioglossum marginatum. The sequence continues at coordinate 4,304,124 of CM052254.1, read as the reverse complement.
AAAATAATTAAACGATTAAATGAACTTACCTTGAACTTTATTAAATGAACTAAGTGAAGTTCTATCGTAGTTGGAGCGCCTCCTCCTGAAGATCACCTCGTAGTACCCCTACTTTATGCCAATGTCGTCACAATGTTTACACCTGGAAAAGGCAAAGAAATCAAGTATATACTCGCTTCTCAATTCATGATCCGCGACTCTGTGTCCAAATCCATCATTATTTTAACACTTTACCTACCGGAAGCCTATTAGTAGGATTTTCAATAATTGTGCTGTACCAAAAGAAAGCATAGAAATTTTCTTTTACATTGTAATCTTAAATGAAACTATTAGATAACGTTATTGAGGGTGACTTGTTAGTTCACAATGAAAATTGCTGTTGCTATTGAAGATTCCATTAATCATTTGCACTCGAAGCTATTTTAACTCGAAAATTAAACATTTCTTTCGATTTAAAATATTTCCATCCCCTATGATTCTTTACATTTTATGTATATGAAATTGGTATAAATACCTCATACAATACCTAAATGTTTAGTAATTGGTTAGTAGACTGCGGATCTTTATGCAAAATAAAAATTGTCTGCATCGATTGCAAGAAACAGGAAGTAAATTGAATGTTATTTCTTCCCTCAATGATTTTAATAGAGGAGAAATCATGTGTGGACATCTTAAATTTTTTAAATTTCACTACACTTTTGAATTTCACCTACACACAAGCATTGATGAGTTTATTCGATTAAAACCAATCTTTTTATAGAAACGGGATTCGTCAGTTACCCGGAAGGTGGGAGAAGTGTATAGAAAGTAATGGTGATTACTTCGAAACATAACGTGTATTCCTTTTTTTATAAATAATGATCAGAAGATTGATCAAAAGATTGCTCAAAAGGCACCGAACTTATTTGTGCATCTAATATATTGCAGTAGCAAAAATATATTCATTGCCTGCGTTGTACAATTAATGCAAATAATTTTTATCTAGAGCCGCGGATCCAGATAATATTTACGCAGCTCCCTCTTGGCAGGAATCAATCTAACGAGAGAAACAAAACTGAACGGACGTTTCTCCTATTGTGATGGGACATTAAGCATCGCGAGTCGTTCGTTTCCCAGGCAGGAGGGTAAAAAGTAATTTTCGCGCGGGTGAAGTCGCTTCTGGTAGCCAGGAGGTAAAATAGCTACGGGATGAAGAAACCCGTCAAGAAATTCCGAACTATGTAAATGCGCCTTTATGTCCCCGGCTGTGCATCGGCACGTCTCTCCTATCGTGTCTCGCATAAAAGATTTCGTTATAGCGACAGGCGCCCCCTTCATTGCGGCTGTTAACTGTCAAAGGAACTTTTCATTCTGTTTCTTGCCGCGCTTTCAGGAAACGCGACAATCAACACCCGTTTAAACGACTGTTTTAAGTACGTTAACTCCCAACGGTGAAATTTTCCTGTATCTTGAAAAAGATACATCCCTCCTTCCCCTCCCCCTTCCATCCCCTCCTTAACCGCAGGTAGTTTTGCTTGAGTGTGATGTCGCTGTCTATCCGTTGGTCCATTTGCATGCAATCACTCGGGTCAGCAAGTCAACAGGTCTTCAAACATATTGCCACCTATTAATATTGCAAGCTGCACGTTTTTGCTCGAAGCTCCGCGTAATAAATTTCCATACTTCTATCGAGTTGTTTACGTATTCATGTCGGAACCGTAATCATTTCCTTCTGTTCATTTTTTTGCGCTCACCCGTCAGAAAGCTAACTTATCCGAACAATCGGATTGCTACCATTTCTTTTTTCTTAATTTTTTACGCGAATATGGAAATACGACTATAAAATGGAAAATTCCAATTGGTTTATTGAACGGTACGGTAGGAGCCATCGATGCATTCTAGTGGAAGACCAACTTGATGAATATTGACTACATATTCAGATTCTCCAGGAATATACAGAAATGGGTTAACAATTTTTTTGACATGCAACAGATGTTTTTTCTTGTATTATAGCATTTGCATTTTCAAAGACCTAGAATTGCTTTCTGTTACAAGATTTCGTATTCGCCGAAGTTTGCTATTATTAACTAAATATAAAAGCAGGAATTTGTTTTTAAAAAGTAGAACTTCGTACGTACGGTAAAAGAGAGAGTGTTTCCTTACTTCCAACAGCTGCATGAATAAATAATATGGTCACCACCATTGTCTACAACTGTCTTCTAACATTCGCAAGCTGGCGAATTCCTTCCTCGTAAAACTTGCGGCTCCTTCAAAGAACGTCTTGATATCCCTGAAAATTGGACATAAACTTTTGCAATCATCCAATATGTTTACAAAAATTTGGAATGTTTCGACGAGATTAGGAAGTAGACGAGTTACAAGTGCAGGGTATCGTATGGAGCATCGCAAAGCCTATTGACCCCCATGGCTTGGTTTCTTACCGAGGTCACGTAGGATGTTACACGCAGATCCCTTGTTCAAGCATATTGGCTCATAAATTAGTGTCGCCTTTCCTCTGCGTGCGGTCTTACGATGCGCCAATTGCCATTGAGAGAGGTATGCTTCGAGGTAACGATATAGCGAGGCAGTAAACCCGCGGAGGCCATAAACAGAGGTTTGGGTCCGACGAACGGCATTCTGATAGTGGAAAAGTGACACCTGGCCTAGGGCTCTGCTAGGCATCGACCTTCTAAATTGGTTTCGCGAATTTCGAAACGATACCGATTATAAACTTTTATAAAATTTTGACTAACAAGCAATTTTGCAAATTTTTAAATTATTCTCAACGTTTCGATCCGGATATGGATTCTTTTCAAGAGAAATTGCGTCTGTAAAAAATCGTATATTTTAATGTATGTTAACTGAATAGGATATATCGATACCGATTATCCTTGACTCAAAAACTGCGATCGTCCTTTGAATTATTTAGCTGGCTCTGGGACTATTCCTACTCACAAGGAGAGGTCACAGTAGTGGGCTCTTCGATTTTAATACTAAACCTACCGAGTCTTACAAGTAACTGGTACATGTTCCCTTATAAAAATGACAAGATTGATTTTATTTAGCCTTTGTGCGGCTCCTATTATAATACGTGCTCTACTAAAGATATTTATACAATCAATTCTTATATTTCTTAGGTTGGCAACTAAAATCGCGACCTTATGTTTCGTAATTCTTTTATTGTATCATTATAACCTCGTTCAGTGACCATTCCTTTTGAACTGTATATCATTGGAAAGCTCTGAATTTTTCGATTAATTTGATGTAAAATACTCGTGTTTCAAAAAAATATATAAATGATTTTGAGAAAATGTGGAGGTCGCGAACTTAGTTGCCAACCTAATAAAATCATTTTTATAATTTCAATAATTGTAAAATAATAAATCTGGAATCGATCATTTTGACCGGTGGTGGTAGGTTTAGTGTTAATGAAACTTTTTCTGGTGAATGTAGAGCGAAAATAAGCAGACCCATACCCGGGCGTTTTTGAGAATACTCATTATTTAAGGCGAAATATTCCACGTGAAATAATAATCGTGAAATAACACTCATAAAATAATACACTAGAATATACCATTTCCTATTTACTGTTTGCAATAATATTTTACCCGCACCTAGTCCAATGATGTAGAAAATGTCGCTATTCTTCATTAGCAATTATAAAGAGTATGCGTAGGAGGAGAGAAGTTCTATGGACAGCCGAACCCATGAGAAATGGAAAAATCTATGAATAGAAAGTGAAAGGTAGAGAGAGATAGAGAGAGGAAGAGAAAGAGCAAAAGGCTAGAGAAAGGCTCGAGGTATATAGAGAGACCAACAAGCGAGCTTCCTATTTCCATATCCTCCGCTATGTGCATACTCATCAAATTTCCAAACTCATCAGCCGTGGCTGATGAAGCAATGCCTTCATAAGGGAAATCATGCTGCGCAGGCCGGCCACTGTAAATATTATGAAAATTTATTTTCGCAGTAACCAAGTCGCACACCGGTACTCGCGACAACCGGGAAACAAAGAAAGAAAATTCTCTCGGTGTCGCAGGATGCCTGACAATGTCCCTAAATGCATCCACATAATACTTTTGTCGGGGAATGTAATTTCGCGAAGAACGGGCAACCGGCTCGGCTTAAATATGATAACAAGGCATATCTGGTTTAATTAGCAAGGCGGCGGGAACTTCGAATTCGTAATTAAATCAACAAGACCTTTCATTTCTACTTTCACGATGATGAAATTGCTTGTTGGCGTTGCTCGCGTTGCCGTGCACCGGCGCGCCGGAAACCGAAAGAATTTTAATTGCGCACCGCGCTGCTTTTCAGCCGCGGCCACGCGAAAACGAGCAAATTGTTTCCCATCGAACGTTAACCCGACGGAATGCAAGGGATCCATTGTGAAAACATCGAACCCATCTTGTTTTTTCGGTGGTATCGTCGAGCAACGGCCCGTGGGGAAATCTCATTTCTTCGAGGAATTGCCGTCCGCGCGATCTGATTTCACTTCTCCTCGTTTTGCTTCTCTTTATCATCGGGTGCACGCACCGGAAAACGGCGGATGTCAGTATTATCTGTTTCACTTCTGCAAGAACGCTCGTCTTCTTCCACTTCGACGACCTTATCGCTCCAGTCCGCTTATTACCTACGATTTCCACTACGTGTTTGGTTATCACGAACCGCTGCCACTTGTCTGTACCGTCGCAGGGACATAGAGACGTCGGGTTTCGTTGGCGACGTCAGCTCGATTGGTTAAAGACCTGATCGGTCGATTTTCTACAGTGTGGCGAAATTTTCCAGCTGATTTTACCAGAGACCATAACTTTTATAACCAAAAAGAAAAAAAGTCATGGAATAGCAAGTATTTCATCGACTAAAATCGTGTTGGTTACAAATAAGGATTACAAGTAACCGAAAATTTTTTCTCTTGTTGGTAAATGTTATCGTTGAGAGAAATTCATTATCACTGAGAGAAAATTTCTGATCGCTCATAACAGTTATCGATAAGAGAAATTTACTTCGATCGCTCATAACAATTATACAATGAGATAAATTTATTTCGATCGCTCATAACAGTTATTGATGAAGGAAATTTGTAAAAGTTATTATTAAATAGTACAACTTTCAAATGGTAGACAATCAATTATTTAATAAATTTTTTGTGTTGTTCTTATGGTCTGTTGATTCGTCTTGTTGTACGAAATCTTCTCAATGAATTTCACAGGCTTGCACCATCCGAAAAAGAGTAGACAACACAATAATTAAATAAGCAACCGAAATGAATTTTCTCATCAATAATTATTATGAACAAGTGAAAGGAAATTCGATCATCGACAACTGATATGAGCGATCGAAATGAACTTCTCTCATAGATAACCGCTTTGAGCAATCGAAAAAGTTTTTCTTCATCGATAACAGTTATCGAGGGGGATCCAATTTTTTCGATACTAATAACTGTTATTTGTAACCAAAAAGTATAAAAATCTATATTTTTTAATCATTTTGTTCTTCTAATTTTTTTCTCTATATTTCTTGTAGATTATCTTAAATTTTAATAATAGTCCACTTTCTATCAATGATTTTTATTGTAGAAAATTTTAAAATAACTGTTATTTTTGGACCCTGGATTTTACTGCTTATTATGTTCATAACCAATTGCGAGCTGTAGAATCGACTACAAAAGCAGTGCCACAAAATTCTTTTCAATTATGATATGGTTCTACTCATAATTAATTACAAGGTATTACCAAAGGGAATAATACTTTCGACAGTGTCACTGCGATAATTATGAGTATTCAGATCTTTCTGCAAAATAAAAATTTTCTACCTGAATTACAACAAACTGGAGAGAAATCGAAATTTATTTTCTTTCCTAACATGTTTAATAGATTGAAAATAATGTAGCTATATTTTTTAATTCTAGTAATGTTTTTACTATTTGAAATTACATTTATTCATTTTTGAGTAAAATACTAAAATGAATATAAATTATAATTTTTGTTCAAGAAATATGATTTCCAAAAACATAAAATGACCACCAAATTATCATCAGCCATGGAAGAGCATAGTAAAATACATGGAATATCATAATAGAACATGTTTGAGGATATTCATGTCAAATATTCATTTTACTTATGAAAATTAGTTTTACTGTAACATGCTCGTGTCCGAGGAGATTTCAAGTTGAAATGTTAACGTTGTTCATTACATAATTAATTATATTGATATACAATTATAGTTTCAAAAAGAAATTGCAAAAGTTAATTTCATCAAAATCTTTGTATATGTATATCGACGAAAATTGCTTCTGATATAATTGAATATATTCTAAAATATACTCTACTATTTTAGATACGATAATGAATATTGTAATTAAATTTAGATAATATATTCGAATAAATGAATATGCATAGCAGCAGTAAAATGGTATATATCTACACTAGTATAATATTATACATTATTTACAATAAGATTAACTTCGGATCTACTGCATGTAGGTACAAAAATAGACGTATAAAATTAATGTAACAAAAAAGGAAAATATACTGTTTGCTATCCAACGAGTGAATAAAAAATTCACGAGCAAGCATGACCTCTTTTATCATATATACTACTGTGGAAGAGAAAGAAGCACCCGGCCATATTTAATAGAAAAGCGTAAAAAATCAAATAAGAATACAGGAAGTTTTGGAAAAGGATTTCGGTGTTTAATTGAATAGTTCTTTACTTTAAATGCAATAAATCAATCATTGTACAATAAAATTTCTACATAAAGATATTGTTTGTCATTATATCTTATAATTAATCTTAATGGGTGCTTCTTTCTTTTGCACAGTAGTGTATGTTCAAGTACAAATTGTAAATGTAAATTTCAGTTTCTTGCAGGACTTCTGAAATTTCAAAATGTATCTAATACAGAACATTTTCGCCGCGAAAGCATTGGAGGTAATTGCAATTTCAGGAATTTACAAGTTCCACGGTTGGGAAAATACCCAATTTAACGGGAAAGTTTTAGCTGCACGCGAACAACTCAATTATTTTCACTGGTCACGTTAAGTGTTGTAAAAAGGCAACCGTGAAATGTTTCCCGCGTCACACTTAATCCGCTCTTTTCTCTCTCCCTCTCTCTCTCTCTCTCTCTCTCTCACTCTTTCTGTCTCTCCGGCTGAGATAGGGAACTCATTTTTCTTATGTGGAAATTACATCCGGTTAACACGGAACCCGTTTCACTCGTAAAAAAGATAAAATTTAGTTATTTAATTTGTAACCGGGTAATTAATAACCGGTAACTTTAATACGGGGTCACACTCCCTTGGCGTAAAGCTTTCTCGTTAAAATACGACGGACTTAAAGAACTCTTCGTGAAACCAATTTAAATTACTAAACATGCAACGTGTTGGCCTGGCTAGGTTTTATTCAATTTAGGTTCATCCTTTATATCCTCCTATCGTTTACATTTTATTTGCATTATTTATTATACACTGCTTTCTCACTTACTTAAAGAAGTATTTCCGCTAAAGTGGGAGATGACGTTCCCCCACTATTTGACATCGTCGGCGTACGGTATCCCCACTCTAGTTTCCCCTTCTACGACTGCTATTCCCCACGCTTCCGTGTCGTGCATGTGTCCGGTATGGCAGGGAGAGGGTAACCTTCATGCCTCAATTCTATATTAATGAAAAGACAATGCAAATAAAGACCAACATCACAAAATGGAACTAGGAGGCAGATAGAGAAAGAACAAAATTTACCAAAATTTTTCTCTCTTTCTCTTTTAATTCATTCTACCCCCCCCCCCCCCCCCCCTCCCCCAATCTGGTGGTGTATATTCATAACTAGAGGTGTATGGCAATTGTAGTAGCATAAGGTTAAAGCTTAAGGCTTAAGTAGTGGGAGGATCGTGTGAGAACCCGTGGGACAACCCTGATCTAATATTGGTTTGGCAAGAAAGTAATTCCGGTATTTCAAGGTGATATAGAGAGCCCATTTTTGTTATTCAAGCAATGAACGTTAATGAATTAGATATATTCCCTTTCGTTCGATGATCTTTTGCCAAAAAGAATAAATAAGAAAATATTTTATCGATTAAAGTTGATCGTTTGAATAAAGAAATTCGGTTTTATTTCACCTTAAAATACCAAAATTACTTTCTTGCCAACCTAATATATTAGTAAATATAAAAAGAGGGGATAGAAATTTCCTATTCTCGAGATAGAACTGTACTACCAACGTACCCGGAATCTTGGTGGCAGGGACAAGCGGGGCAATTCGAGAGTCTTTCCTCGGAGATTATTAATATGAGATTATTCACGATAAAAAGTTAGGTGACATCGCGGCCTCGTGTACCACGAGCGCACAGAGCGCAATTGAAAATTCTTCAGAAGCAATTTTCGCGGGGTGAGCTACAACGGGTTAAGGTGAAAAGCAGCGAAAGAGAGGGGAGAGGGCGAGGGTGGCACACCTCCGCATTTCACCGCGTTCCGCTTTGAGAGGCAACGTTACCAATTACTCGGCGGTCTGATTACCGTGGAGTTTCTGCGCCAGCGTAAATATTGAATTTCGGCTCCGGTCTAACCCGATTGGCATCCCCGATTCTCACGGAGTAGCTGCCACGAGATCAACGTTATTATACTAATCGCGTAGTGATATGACCGTAGTAGAAAGACGCGGGGACCCGCCGAGTTATACCCTGCACAAGCGGCTGCGCGAAATTTCATGCAAAATGAGTTACCGCTTAAATTAGTAGAGGGGAATTGAACCTCGTGTTTGCAAATTCAAGGACGCCTCTGTTGTTAGCCTGATTCGCCCATCGCCTCTCTGACAGTCTAAAAGTACTTTTTACACTGCCGTGTCGACGGCTCAAAGGCAACTGACTTCGACTGTTGCGCGCATAATTTGCGCGTTAAGAGGTTAGACTCCTTTTTCCATGATTGTGCAAGGGTGCGGGATTCGCGTTCCCATTTCTCGATAAAGTAATTTGAAGGTTTAATTGCAAAGCTTAATATTCTACAGCGCTTTTGTATTAACGTAAAATCGATTTGGATTCCTCGACACAGAAGTGGATGCATTTTTGTCTTTCACGAGGAATGATAACTAGCAATACGATGAACATCATTTGGAAAATGAATCGATTAAGTACCATACAGAATGATTTTGAAATCTGTAGAGTGTCTTGCATGGACATATGAGTGCGCATTGGCTCACTCAATGAGAAGTGTTAATTAACCGTCTATCATCCACTTGTAAGTGCCCTCGTGTGTTATAAATATAAGCGTGTCATGACACTACAATCAGTGGTTAATTACCATCGGACAGTGATGTAGATATGCGAATATTAAATATTAATATTTCATTCATGTCTCTCCCATATCGCCTAAAATTCCGGTTTCGCTCAACGCCAGATAACCACATACCTAACAAATTGACCAAATGTCATATTTTAACGTATTCGTATTCTTTTACTATTCTGCCAATAATTAAATAGCAATAATGTGTTCATATTTTATGAAAGAAATAATACAAATAATGAACAATGCCCAAAAATGGAACTGCGAGGCAGATAGAAGAAGAACATAAAATTTACCATAATTTCTGAAGATGATTTTTCTACGTAATATAACATTACGTATAACATGTAATATATAATAATAACAATATAACATAAATATAACACAAGATGATATAATATGTATAATATAAAATTGATATAAGATATATTACATTTCTTTAATATATCATGAACTATTATTTACAATATGACTTTTATGAATATCTCTCTCTATAAATAATTTGTCATAAATGATAAAATAAATTTGAATGTATTATTATGTATATAACATATTAATGTTACAAGAAAGGTAATAAATATTTCTATAATAATAGTACAACAGTAGTACCATTGTCATTTACAAAAAATGATTAACAACATAGAAAACAACAATGAAAGCATCATAAAATTAGAACATGATGTAAAATACGAGAGTAACACACAAATAAATAACAATAAAAATCTGCATATCAAATTTAGATAAAACCAAATGAGTAAAAAAACTAAAAGCTTGCAAATTTTGCTGCATATTCGCGCTTATTAAACCTAACCCGATTATAAAATATTGCACGTGCACACCGTATATTTTGCAGTGCGCTAGACGTTTATAAAAACCTTTATACCAAAATCAGTGCACTTCTTCTGCTGTCATTTTCACCTATTCCTAGCTAAAAAAACGGAACATAAGGCACTGATAACGACCGTTGAATTCGCTTTTCAGTTTTGGTCCGCCTACGTTCCATGCGGTGCAGCTCAGTTGAATGCAGTTCAGCTTTCCTTGGAACAAATCGACGTGATCCGCCGACTGGCCGAGATGAATGCTCAACATTTAACTTTGGTTACCTCCGTCAAAGGTGAGCATCCCGTTTATCTTTATAAAACATATCGCCAATCTGTGAAATCCGATCGCGATAGCGTTGTCTACCTAAAACGGTCACGTTTTGTATACTATAATATTCAGCGTTGCTCTCACTGTATCGTTTTAACTGACATGTCCAAGAATGAACATTTAAAAATAACATTTATGATTTTCGTGCTGAAATTTATACAGTCACTTTATTATACAAGTCAAATTTACTCACTTAAATGGTGAACAGTCTCACTAAATGGTGAATAGACTCACTAAAATTGCAAATGGCTTGAAATCCATTTCATAATACACGCTATAAGCTATAACTAGACTGCGGATCTTTATGCATTTATGAAGAAATCGATTGGGTGAAATATAAAACAGTAATAGACTAGAAAAATTTAAGAACACTGTAACGTTGTTTTTAATGTAACAAAGTCATCAAGGGATGAAATCAATTTTTATTTTCTTCCTGCTTCCCACAATCAATGCAGAATATTTTTATTTTGCGTGAAGATCCGCAGTCTAGCTATAACTATCTAATGTTAGAATTGTGTTCAGGAAATTAAATAACAATTTGCGTTTACGTGTTCATTCATTGGAACGGTCACTTCTAAATACGATTAAATATATGTTTACTTAATAATTACTAGACTGCGGATTTGATGCATTTGTGACAAAAGTAAGAAGTACAAAACTGTAAAAATAACAGAAGAGTTTATGCAACAGAAAAGATACATTTATATTTGATTCGTATTTAATGTAATTGACGAATAAAATTTGTATTTCGCATAAAGGTCCGCAGTCTAATGCCTAAACATAAAATATCGCGTATTTCGGAAGAGTATCCTGCAAGGAATAAATAAACTCGACGTCGTTGAAGTACAGTAGCAATTCAGCGCGAAAAATAGGGTGCATTTGATATTTTCCAAGCAACTAGAAAATAAATGTCGCGAGGGATACACTGTAGCCGGATTTGAATTGTGTAAAGTGTCGTGTGAATATGTAAAGTGCAGCTGAAGCTTCGCAAGGCCAAGTAAAACAGAGAAGAAGAAAGAATCGGGAAGAAGATTGCAACATAAAGGATCAAGGGCGGATGTAATGGTTCGGGCAAAATTTATCAGACACGATTCCCCTGGATTGCTGTAAAAATAAAAAATGTAATCTCATAGCGGCGTGAAACAGAAAAAGGACAAAGATTTACGTTCTTGGAAGGAACGATGCATTATCGCGGATTTCGAAATGGTACGACCCGCGATTTATTCTCGTCCATTCCGCGAGAACAGAAATTGCATCATGAAATGGAACATCGACGACATTTCTTTTATCATTAATTATACATTGTTCGCAGAAACTGTGGGTTACTGGAAAAATTAATTCATGGAACGTTCACGTGTTATTTTGTACTGCAACTTTTATACTATAAATCAATTAAATAACTTCTCGCGAATTTTGTTCGCTTTGCACGAACAATAAATAATATTAATTAATTCACGTTATGGTCTACAATAACATTACACGTTTTGTAAAACTCCAATCTATGTTTGAATGAGTTCAGACTTTATTTAGCAGACTTTCGTTATCAATTGATATAATATTTTATTTAAATTTACCACTATATAACATAAATTTGATCATATCTGTAAATTAAAATATACAAGAAAAAATGATGGAACAAATTTTGAAGATTCTTTTTCAACTGTTTTTCCTACTAGTTTTTTACAATGAATATATTATTATTAAAATTAAAGAATGTTTATTATGTTAAGTATAATTCATATTTATACATTAAAATAAATGAGAAATATGATAAAACAAATTTTGAAAATTCTTCTTTAAATGATTCGAATATATTAGGAACAATTAAATAAATACCTTTAATTTTTAATATTGTAAAGGTGTTGAAATTTTTAACTGCCAAGGTCTCAATACTGGAAGATTAAAATTTAATGTGAAATCGATGGATGAACAAAGATCATAACGCGAAAGGTATTGTATGGAGCACAGTCGCTTCATTTGTGTTTTGACAGGAGTTTTAATCACAGTTGACAGATAGTGAGAAATCAGATTTCCAAGTTTTAAATGTTGGTACTTGTTCAAGTGGTAATTAGATTGCTAGAAACGCGTACCAACTGCGAGTAACAATGGATACAGTAGAAACGGCAGAACCTGACAGGAAGTTTGCTCTCGAGGAAACTCGAGAGGACAAAGGAGACTAGTATTAATTGCTCGATTTCTCTGAAGCAGTATCGTTCAAGAGGAAAGTAATTATTGGTTCCAACTTGATAAAACCACTGCATATTGTTGGAGGCTAACAGACGACTCAAAAATGTTTACTTATCTGTACAACGTTAATCAACGGCGCTGCCTTACTATCAATCCTCACACTCTATTTAACTATTTAATTACCAACTGATTAGGGATCTTAAGGAATGATATGAAAAATTACCAATGATATTTTCAGGAGATAAATTTACATTGGTTCTCTCTGAATTTTAATTTACTTATTTCTTGGAAAAGTCAAGCTGCAGTTTTGAAAAATTCAATCAGAAAGAAATTATATTTTCAAGGGCTTTTAAATTGATTCTCTTAGAATTTTAATTTATTTCTTTCTTTAAAACTGCAAACTGAATTTTCGAAAAATTCAACCAGGAAGATGATATAAAAATTACAAATTATATTTTCAAAGGTTTTTAAATTGTATTTCATACGATTTTTATTTATCTACTTTTTCAAAAATTGAATCTTTAGTTCCTATTTTGAAGGAAGATTAATTCTGGTCACTATTATCACGTTCAGGAAAGACATAGTGCTTCTATAGTAGCTAGACAGGGTGCAAAATCTTATTGGAGACTGCAGAAGTTATGCTTTCAATCATGAGAGATGAAGTATTTATGAAACGTTCTTTTAAACTGGCTGCACACGTTCTTGCAATGAATTCTTTATGATTCGATCTAGCCATAATTTCTCGAACATTGGCCATAAGTGTTTTTGCAACTACTTCTGAAATATGGAATTGATTTTACTAATATTTCAAGAATCGACTATATTAGATTATCTGTTATAATAAAAATGTTACTATATAATCGTTAATAATCGTTTTCTACAAAGCAAAATAAATATATGATTGAAAAGTAAAAAATTAACATAAAAATTTGGTAAATTCCAGCTTTTGTAGAAAAATTACAAATGAATGAAGGGACCCTTTTTAGAGATCTATTTATGTAATTATTCCTTTGATTAATAAATAACACTTGCCAAGACAAGTATTTTATTTCGAATTTATTAAACGCTACTACAAGGTATTAAAGTTTGCAATAACCGAATTTTAATTGTGCACAGCACTTTCCTATTCTTGTAGCGAACGATTGACATTTCCGAGAGAATTCTCGTTTGATCCTAAAAATTACTTTCGCGTCACGGAAATTTTAATCGAACTCGTTATTTTACTTTTTCGTGACAGGATTCAATGGCTAATTATAAGGCATTTTAATATCATATTTTATAAAACTCGGTATTTGATAAAAGCTTTCAACCAATTAATTAAACTGTAAAACCGTTTTAAATACAATTTGCCCTAAAGTGTCATCCAAATAAAAATATCTATGTAATCCTTGAATCTTCTAACATAAAATACACTTGTTAATAAAGTGGGGATGCAGGCAAGATATTTGGAAAATAATCATTTTCTATATTAATAGATTGATCGGTTCATTCTGACAGATACATAATTTAAATTAATAAATCTATTGAACAAGCAATATTAAAAAAGGGAACAGGTGCATCACTTATTAATACAATTTTCATTAGATCAACAAATACTGCAAAATCATTTTCTGTATGAAATAAAATATACATGTTGACAAGAATGTCACGATACCGACATGCCCCCTTTTATTTTGCGCGTTCACTAAATCAGGCGATGAATAATTCCACAGTTGCAAAAACAGAAAATTATTCCTCGACGAGGAGGCTAGGCATTTCCCGTGGGGAACCGAAAAGGGAAACTACAGGAAAGGCACGGGGGAGTCTGTAAACCGCGTGAAAACTTGTAAAAGTTTTGATGACAAGTAACCTACGTTGGAAGCCATTTTCATAAGCTCAAGGAACTCCGCCAACTAGAAAACCAAATCGGGGTCGCGAGAAGAATACTCTAGAAAGTAGTACTCGGGAAAGGACATTTCACTTGTCTCGAGAGACACGGCGCGCGTTTTGTCAAATCTTGTATGAGGTGATGGCTGGATCATGCAACTCAGCGGTAGACGCCATTACCCGCGAAACATGAAACCGCGTCCGACAAAAATCGTTACCATAGATGTGAAAATAAAAGTAAATTGCGGTACGAAGCGCGAAGTGGTTACATTGATACAAAGAATTTTAACAAACATGCGATTTATATCGTCTTCAATCATACGTTTGATAAGAATTTGTAAAATATAATTAGTAGACAGCGAACTTTATGCATTTATTTAATGCATAATTTCAATCATCGAAAATATTAGACGAATTCCAAACTACTTTTATATTATTTTTAACCTATTTTTAACCTAAGGTGGATCATTTTCATTTTGTTATAAGTTAAAGGAGAAGTATAACCACAGAATGGTGAATTTATGCTAAGGGGAACGAACTGACCAGACAAAGTAAAAAAGATACGAAGTCCTGAAACTTGGAAGTTTCTGGTTGCTACTATAAGCCGACTCTTCCAAATACATATTTATTTAACCTTCAAATGGACTTTCAAAGTAGATTTTAAAAGTGCAACGATTTCTAGAATTTATCGAACATCGATGCTAACTAAATTGGTAATTGAAAATCTATTTTATTCTGTCATATTAGAAATATGGAAAAATAAAGGATCACCTAAATCTTCAAACAGTTACATAAACAAATACGTGCATATAATTGTCCATTAATCAAATAAAATAATCATAGTGCCATAAATACTTCAACTTCTGCACCTATTAATTGTTATTTAATCAAATATCTGCCATTAAATGCTGTCAGGTGATCTCTTCCTATATCTTAAACATAAATATGAAAATCACATGCAATATGCAAAATAAAAAATGCTAATAATCACAAAAATATTCTTTCGGATGTATTACGGATGAGAGCTCAGCTTGATATTGTTCTTGAACGGGTTGAGAGTTTATGTGTCCCATAACATCGTCTTATATCGAAAGAATACTCTATTTCTTTCCTATAAGAATGTACAAGTAAACATTTAGCAATAGTAATATGTTTCGATAAAGGATCTGTTAAAGCATCGTGTACTCTTTTCTGTTTGCGTAGGTCTTATCGAGGCGCATCGAGAAGGCAAAATCGCAAGTCTTATCGGAGTGGAAGGTGGTCATTCCCTAGGGAATTCCTTGGGTGTTCTCAGGACATTTTACGGTCTGGGCGCGAGATACCTTACCCTGACGCATGCCTGCGATACTTCCTGGTGAGTGGAAAAACCAATATGTACGAGCAGCAAGAAATAAAATTAATAGCAGCAGACGATGATGCTTCGTCTTGTCAACAAATTATTAACAACACTCTACATGCAGTATTGAAGCAAGGAGTTTTTCGAATTTACGCTATCTAACCATTTTCACTATTCACACAATAACAACGAACGTATTGTTTATAAAATAGCACGCTATTGAAAATAATTATTCTATTTATGTGAAACCTGATCTGAAACTTTAGTGACATATATTTAATGAAACAACAATCAAATTTTACACGTTAATACTTGTGTAGGCTTGATAATACACGTGTAGTAATTTTTCTGTCGTCTTTGTTTTTTCTATTTAAACAGATAAATCTCGTTCGTCGTTTTTCACGTGAATAACATGAATAATGTGTAATAATTATCGCTTTCGAAAATTTTCAAAAAATGCTAAGATATCAAGTATGACGGAATTTAGTACAATTTTAATTTATTTCAGATCTAAAAAGGCTGCTACCACCGAAAATAAGATTTTATTTGATTCGAGTTTCTTAAAATTCGTGTACAAAAATTGCAAATTGCATAAACATCCGCAGTCTAATAACAATATAAAGGTCATAGTCGAAGTTGTAGAAAAGCAAGTCTCAACTTATTAACCATTTTCTTTCTTGTTGGTTAATTACACATGTTTCACTATGCACGTACAAATGTGCTCAGTGTTTTAAGTTCTAAAATTACCAAACCGAATTGCTAGCTAAAACCACATCCCTTTAGAAGGGACAGTTGAGTGCGAAGGGTTAAGTTTCAACAGATTAATTGTGAGAGCCACGAATTAATTTGCACACCTAATGACTGCGAATTTCATGGAATTCTAAACTGAATAAAACGTAACAAGAGAGCCACTTTAATTCAAAATTGAAAATATTACGCGACTATCATGATGACAGAACTCATGAAGAAAATATGTACATAAATGAATGCTCGGTACAGCCCACATTATAAATAATCTCTTATTCAATCAAGAATTCAGGTCATCCGTTCAGACCGAATTAACAGCAGAAATAAACTGCTCTCGAGAGCGACCGCAAAAAACGATCACTATTATCAGCGATTTAATGCGGCCGGTGGTTTCATTAAATTCCCGGGGAAACATATTATAAGGGCACAATGCCGAAGAGACGAAGAATACCTATAAAAAAAAGAAGCAAATTCGCGACGGAGAAAAGACTCTGTTCACTTTGAGCGAGAGGGAGAGGAAATTTCAGGAGGTCTTTCAATTCGAATATCATGCGGCAGGAATTCGCATTGACTTGATCCCGTGTAAAACATTCGACCGTTCGTCGGGAGGGAACGGTTTTCCGTTTCAATTAATCGCCGAAAGAAACTTACTTCTCTCCACCCCGGGCCTTTCACCAAGACCAGTACTATTTACCGAATCGTTCGTCCCGCTTTGTACCGCGATCCATCGTCGATGGAAAAACCTATCCCACGGCCGATCAGCCTGAAAGAGCTCGAAGCAATCTAAAACCTTGGCGCGCAGAAATTTCTTCCATCTCGACGATTCCAGTACCATGCCAAAACCTACACTTACGTCGTACGTTGGACGAAGCGGAGCCCAAAGAACTTTGTTTCGATAGGGAACGGAAAGTACTTTTCTTTTGGCCAACAACCAGACCCCCCGATGCTCGCCCAGCGGTGGAGCAAATTTTTTCTACGTTTTGAGCCACCGCGAGCCAATCAAATTTTTTGAATTTCCCACTGAAAACATCACTCCTTCATTTTATTTCTAACCCTTCAAGAACGGGTAATCCCTTTTCCAATCGTTCGTCGCCGTTTACTAACCATCTATTACTTATAAAATCACTCGACATTTTTTGCATCAAAAACAGCATTGCACAACTAACTTCCAAAAGAGATCAAATATATATCTCACACAGTATTTCCTTTAATACGAAAGTAAACATCAAATTAAATAATGGAACAGAATTTAGAAAATGTGATCACAGGAAATATTTTATTTTTATTTACTATTTTACGCAGCATTGGTTCTAATATTATTTTTGTCATATGAAGGTCATAGTATTTAAAATATACAATCCAGTTTGCCAAGCACCAGTGACCTTGAAGTGACCTCGAGGAAAAGTTTTTGTTTACCATAACATTTGCACTCTCAAATCTATTCAGTAGACCTGGATTTTGTATAAATTAAGAGATTGAAAAGTTTGAGAAAGACTATAAGAGTATTAATATATTATTTTCATTATATTAAAATTCGTGAAAGATATAAATTTCTGTAAAATTGTAAAAGATAAAATTCTGTGTCTTACAATTGGCGCAAAAACTTTTCATTTAGATTCTGGAGAGAGTTTTAGTAAGATCGAGAGTAAAAAAAATTCAAATAGATAAATAGAATAGTTGAACTAGTAGAAAATTCAAAGCGATGGCTTGCCCGAACGAAAGAAAATATTTTCGGAAGTCCGTCGATCATGATCCAGGGATGAATGATTCGTAGGATGCTCCAAAGGTCCAATGGATTCGCCCGATGTTCGATAAACGATCCTTTCTATAAGAGTCGATCTTCGCACAGGATTTCGTTTCGCCATGGTCGACGGCGCATCGAAAAACCTTCTGCGGTTTCCTTTTCAGTCGCTGTATTTCAACGAAATTCCCGGGGTTTAGTCCGACGATTCAATCTCTCCGGAGACGCGATCCACTGTTCAACGTTTACAACTTGCAAAGTTTCTTATTGTTTCCTCTGTTCATGGGGAAAAGCTGAAATCAACGTGGCCAGATTCACGAGAAACATGGGGCTGTCGGTAGTGTAACGTCGAAACGCGGCAGAAATATGAGTTCCTTGAGGACATCAATCCTTGGGCCAAGTTTTATGTGTCCCACGGTGCCACGTGTACCGTGTTGTTGTAAATAGAGCTTTATTTTATGCATCCCTACAATTCTGTCCTACCAATGCCCAAAATAATATATGACGAGGGCAGACTTCGAATTTTTATTTGCTTTAATCAGTATATTATCAACTTGTTAGAATTATTAGAGGAAACAAATTTTTATTTGGCTCCAGTACCTTGTAATTGATACAGAAAATTTTTATTTTGCATAAAGACCCGCAATCTGCCAATAATTCATCAATGAAACCAATAATCTACCAATAAAGTGGTAGAAAGCTTAAAAGAATTTAGAAATTATATTATTATCGACCTATTCAAATTGTTAAAGAAAGTAATCACTTTCTATTTGGTTCCTGTTTGTTGTAATTGATTAAGAAATTAATATAACACATTACAAACTTTCAATGGTATTCTAATATTATGTATAAGTATTATTTTCACTGTTACTACAATGTCACCCTATGTGAACAGACTATACAAAAACGCAAACAATAAATAAAAGATGCTATTTGAATACAATTTGTCATATTTTGCAAGTCAGTGGAAATTTTACATTCATTGTATAAATAAATCCTGTCTGGATTATTCATGTCATCTTTATTTATTGAATATTTTTTGTCACAGCTAGTAGTTAGATATATACCTACATTTCGAGGCAACGAAACCTGGAACACGAGTACAACACAATCTATTTACAAATTTACATACTACCCACATCGAAAGTTTGCCGTTACAGTAGAATAATTCCGCGGA
The DNA here is from genome assembly GCA_028455795.1 of Lasioglossum marginatum. Taxonomy (NCBI): domain Eukaryota; kingdom Metazoa; phylum Arthropoda; class Insecta; order Hymenoptera; family Halictidae; genus Lasioglossum; species Lasioglossum marginatum. The sequence continues at coordinate 4,284,667 of CM052254.1, read as the reverse complement.
GCTTGTTACAGACCTGAAATGTACAGAGTGAATAGTGCGAGTTCGTGGATCGAAACGAAATTTTTTCCATATCAGTTTCCAAAAATTCGCAGTGTAATAACAATATATTTCTTCTATGCTTTTAAATAAATTTTCGAGATACACGATGTCTCTTTAATGTTTTATCCCGCGGTATTTATTTGTTGTGCGGTTAGTATTGATAATCATCACACTGTGGTATGTAAATATTTATTGTTGCAAATATATGTTTCCGATATTATATGAAAACATGATATGTAAACAGTTTTATACTCATTGTAAATTGACGAAAATTCACAGAAAGTGAGGATTGTTTACCTACAGTTTGAATAAAGTTTTTAAATTTTAATATGTCGAAAATAGAATAATGATTAGACTTATTATTACTACACAGAAGAAGAATCTCCGAATATTATTACACTATTCCCAACTTATTGAAATTATTAAAAGAAAAAACTTTTATTGAATTTCTGCTTCTGACAAGTGACGTATGAAATTTATTTATTTTTATCACAAACGTATAAAATAGTTTACGCGAATCTGGCAAACATATCGATTGACGACCGACCGCATATCGATTCGCATTTCAACAATACGAGATTTATTTCCGGTAAACGGCTAACAAAATCTATTTTATATTGTCGCAACTGAACGAGATGTTTATGGTAAAAGGAAAATGGTAAATGTAGTCGCGTTATTCGACCCATCCTGTATACCCTGAAGAGTTTCGCGAGATGACACCAGTATCTTTCTGCATGTAAAGTACGACACGGTTACTGATATCACTGGCTATAACTATATAACAGTTCAAGTCCAAAGTATTGCACAATGGCCGACGACCCGATTCGACCTGGTTTTCAATCCCTGCCTACGTTATATGCCCCTCGACTCTGTACATCGTGGCGCCGTAAATAAGAACCTGACTCGCCTTGTTTCAGAACAAATCTTCCTTTCGATGCTATATCTTTCCTTTTCAACGAATGACCCGATATTCGCCACTTTCTTATAGCGTCATGCGAATAAAATGGGGTTTCTAGCCACCGAAGGGAATTCCAAACACATCCTGCATCTAACATATTCTTTTACAATTGGTTTCTAACGAAAAGTTTATTTATGACAAAATTAAGTAGCGAAAATATTGTATAGAAAAGTGAAATGGCTAAAATTAATTTCAACTTATTAACCCTCCAACGCCGCAAGTAATAAATATCCATTATTTCGTTGACATTTCTTCTAAAATTATTATTAATTAAACATTTTTTAAAAAGTGCTACAAATTGAGAAACTTTTTCTTGACTAAATTTACCATAGAGTTGAAGAGTGAAGCTTCCCCTTTACAACAATCCTCAAAAACTTGATGTTCAATTTTTTCCATGCTAGATTTTTTCAGTAAAAAGATCTTACGAGAGGCTTTAGGCTTAAAAATGGGCGCAGATCCATTGTTGGCCAACAATATACATCTTTTTTGTGCAAAATCATAGCAGTTTGAATATCGACAATTCCCCGAAAATCTGAAAGTTACATGGTACGCCAATACTGTCTAGATCCGGTGTACGATTTTTCTCGTTTTACAAACATTTTTCGTTTTCGAAACATTTTATTGCCGGCGGAATGAAACGCGATCATGAAACGGCGAGTGTTTGCTCGAACCGAATAAAATATCGATTTAGGAGGGGTGTTACCTGTAGGCCTAGCGTCAATCTCTAACCTCGTTCTTTCCGTCCTCTCGCCTTTTCTCCGACCGGCTCTTTGTCTTTTCGCGGGCTCCCCCCCCCGTGGGAAGAGGGAATTGTCGGGACGATTGCGTTTCCCGCAATTCTGGATGACGACGAGCTGTCGACCTTTCTTTCTCCGGGCTCCTCTGAAGCATTTCCGCGAGCACGACGCGGGTTCGAGCGTTCGCATCGGGGCGAAAATCGAGCGGAGAAGAAAGATTACCGGCGAAAGCCGGGGCGGATTAAATTTTCTATGGCTTCGCAAGTCGCCGACGATCTTTCGGCGTTCTGAGCCGTGACCATCTCCGTTATATGCCCCGTTCCCGAACTAAGGAATTGCTTTTCCCTGTGACAAATTATTTCTCGATTTTAAAGCGGTCCGGGAAGATTGCACCCTCTCGAATTCCCTGTACCCACCCGTTGCGAATTAAATTTCTCCCCCGCGTCCGTGTAACAAAAAGCCAGTCATTACTGTGCAAATCGATTTTTAATCCCGCCGATTGCTCAACGATGAACGATTATTAATTTCGTCTTGTTTCCAAACGCTCCCACCCCCCGTTTTTTCCCGTTGTTTTTCTTTTCACCGGCTTCTTATCGGAGCCGGGAAATTGAATTGCGTTCGCTCGCGACTTGTTCCGCGACGTTATTCAATTAGAATTTAATACAGATGTTGAACAAGTGGAACAAGTGTGTAAAGGCTTTGCAGGGAATATTTTTCATCCAATTCACACCATTTTTCCTTCAGTTCTTATCAATTTTTAAAATACTTTTTTTATTATTGTGCTATTTTCATTATGTCGCTGAAACGTAATGCAGTTGTTGTTGTTCTTATTATGGGAATGTATGACAACTATTTCGATCATGATAGAATAACAAAAGTTATTAAGTTGAGACTTGCAAAATATTATTTTCCAGTTCGAATTTTGTATGGAAATAACAGCAAGCATTAAATATTAACACATAAATAATATTTAATTATTTATTGTTTTCGGTCATGTCGAATATATTAAAGAGACCTTCGCCGAACATATTGAAAATTAATATCGAAAAGAATTTATCAGAAAATTAATTGTATATCAGTTTATAGCATATTAATTTAATTGCATATTAAAAGCGCATACTTCGTAGCTGGTGAACGGAATTTCATTTCGGAGAGTTACAGGGAGAATGTTTTGCCACAATTTTCAACTTATTATTGTTTAATTGATCTTTTTTTTTATTAAAGCATTGTTTAATGTCAAATTAAACCGTATGTATGAAATTACTTAATGATAATGATAATATAATTTGTTGATATAACATGCAAAATTGCTTTTACTTCTTTCATTTAAGTATAGAAATACTATAATTTATCGCGACACTCATGCACACTTTCTGAAACTATAAAGTAACTTGAATTCTGAAATATTAATCGATTTCTTCTATTATTAAAAATAAGAAAAATATTTAGACAACTTCCAAATTGTAAAAAAATTTCCATTGCAATATAATGGATAGAAAGGTCCTATTTTTATATGAATAAAGAGGTTAAGATAAGCATCTAAATATTTGTGGACGAAAATAAACGAGCATGGATTAATAGACTGCGAATTTTGTGTATTTATAAGAAGAATGAGCAGATCGAATGCAACATAGTAAAACATTTATGTAAATAATTCAAAAATACTGCTGCGCTATTTTAAAATTCAATGAAATTATTAAGAGAAGAAATAAATGCAACTCGGGTACCTGGCAAAGAATTTTCATTTTCCATAAAAATCCGCAATCTACCAATAAATAATGAATTTACCGACGATTTACACGCGAGAAAGAGGAAGTTCTAACAGACATTTTCTTGGCAGGGCAGTCTGTTCAGTTCGCGAGACGAACAATACCCAGGACACGACGCCAGGCCTCAGTGAATTTGGAAAGGTAAGTCATCAGAAATGATCATCATTTTTCATATACCTCACCTTCGTCTCGTGCATTCATTATACGCCATTATGTCCTATAAGGTACAATCAGTTTCCTTTCATAGTTGACGGTGACATGAATGCACGTGACACGCGTTTCAAATCAATTTTTATCTATTTTTACGATGATAAAAGATCTTGTGTAATGCATTTCCGAAAAAGAATAATTTATCAACAAATTTGGCGAAGAAAGTATTCTAACGATATTGGTAATTTGGAAAAATGTACTAAAATAATTCTAGGACGAATATTTAACAGAAATATACGACTAGACAACCAGACTTTATGATAATTATTAAACAATCCTAATGATTCACCATTCACTGTAGTTTAAACTTTGCAGATTTTTTATAATTTGCTTCTAATTGATTATAAAAACTCAGGTCGTTTGGTACAATTTTAAAAAAGTTATTCTATTTTAAAAGTTGTACGAACACTTTGTATACCCACTTTACATATACAAGGGTGAATCACGAATCGTGATCAGTAGAGATTAATCTGTTATTAGCAGTCCGATCGAAAATGTTTTTATCAGGTATTCATGTTTCAATGCATGGTTTCAAGAGAGTTTCACGTGATTATAGCAAATTTTTCGTTAGCTCTTTTTTTCTTATGATTTTTCAAGGTCACCTTTAATTTTTTGCAAATACAGCTATAATTTTTTTACGCCTATTTGTTAGAGGATTTCAAGGCGAATTCGGAAACGTATCATAACATTAAAAAAATTGCAAAAAATTGCCTTTTTAATTTTTTTTACAAAAAATTTGCTACAATCACGTGAAAGTTCTTTTGAAACCATGTATATGCGATAAAAGCATTTTCGATCGGACAGCTAATAACAGAGTAATCTCTACTGATCATGATTCGTGATTCATCCTGTACATAACAAAGATATCGAACTTATAGACAAGCATTTAAATGTACATATAACTCAGCCCGATCCAGTTAGGTGCACTAAAACCAGTAGAGAGCTCCAACAGACGATTCCCCATTACGAGACCATGCGACCGTTCGATTTTATCCGAACACGACGCTCCCCATCAGGTTGCGCAATTTTCGCCGTATTTATAAATAGCTCTCACATTCTCGGCGGCGAAAGAAGAAAATAATAATCAACGGGGAGCAATCAATGATGCTTCACGCTCCATTTGAACGGCGCTTCTTCGTGCTTCAGAAAGTTACGGGCGTGACCCAGTTTTAATCGAATTCCGCGAAAAACATTCTGCCGTTAAAATAAAATAAAATCGGCACGAAATTTTCCGGGCCGAATTTCTGACGTCCGTGCCACGTGATTCCGATATATCGGTGGTAAACTGAAAAACAAAAACGAACATCGCAACGAATCTTTTTGTGAATAAGAGTACGGGAAAGACCCCTACCCGCCGAATAGAGGATGGAATCCTTTCTCATCGATCCTGTAAAATTTGCAGTCTCTTGGTGGTGGTTTCTGTCGCACGAGAAAAAGAGAACGAACGTTCCAAAGCTTGATAAGAGAGAGAGAGAGAAAGAGAGGAGTAGGAGACGGAAGAAGAAGAAGGAAGAAGAGATGCAAACGGGAACGTAAATCAAATAAGCCATCTCTGTTATCTTCTCCACCCTGGCTCCCCCATGCTCTCTTTCTCTCTCTCTTTCTTTTAATCTTTTCTCTTGGAAGTTGTCTGCCTCTCTTTCTCGCCCTCTCTGTTTCCGCCTTTCTCCCTCTCCATGTTGCTCTCCGCCCCCTCGTCTCCTTTTTGTTTCTTTGTACTCTTTCTCTGTTCCCCGGCCATTTCTCTCATTTACATCCGCCAACCGCCGCAACCCTAGGCTCTATTGTATTTGTGTGGAAGCACGAAGCCACATTGCCCAGACATGGCTCGATTGTTCAAGCGCACGACGTTGACTATATCGAAACAACGTCGGTACAGAATCGTTATTGTGGGGAGGACACAGCGACGCTGCCAGACGATTTACTACAAAATTCCACTAATCCGAGGATTTCAAAGCCATTCCGACTGTCCTCCGCCATCGTGTCCGCCCCTCCCCCCTGTCCCGTGTGCAAACCCCACGAATGGCTCTCTCCCTCTCTCTCTCTCTCACTCTGTGTGTTACGACACAGAGACAGAGCGGCTGAAAATAATTTCATGATGTATCCCCCAAGCACATCGAAAGGATTTTCCTTGCGTTTGTTTTGCCCGCCCCACCGATATTGAATTCACGTGGCTTTCAATACCGTTGTATCACGTTACGTAACCGGACGAGAGCGCAGCGTCCGCCGAGCAGAGCCCAGCCGAACTGTTTCGAATAAATCGCTCGAAGATAATCTGACGTTCCATTCCTGACATTTTCGGCGGCCCTGTCGAACCCGGATTGCATAATGTCGTGGGATTTAATTGTTACGATGGAAGAATACGCGGGAGGTTTAATCGTGCAATCATGTGTCGATGTACAGCGAGGATGAATACACTCTTTTAAAATCGGACCGAACGACTCGAGCTTTTTTGAGATGAATATGTAACAAAAATTTGTTTGGAATTTTTTACTTTTTATCCGTGTCTATCATGTCTACCTTTGTAGATCTAAATTATGTACATGCACAAGCTACTTTCAATGTGTTAGATGTGATTGCATATTGCTTATCTAAGTAGACGAATATTTACCCCTTGCCCTACGATTTATTTTACGGTTTCAGTGATTAGATTGGTTTGGCAGGAAAGTAATTTCGGTATTTTAAGATGAAATAAAAACCCTATTTTGGGAAAATTTTGAAGTATTATGAGCGCGGAATTATGAAGCTACCAGAAAGACGGCAAAAGATCATCGAACAAAATGGAAAATATTCTATTCATTAAAGTTCATTGCTTGAATAGAAAAATTGGCTTTTTATTTCACCTGAAAATACCGGAATTCCTTTCTTGCCAACTCAATATTTTGAAGATCGTAATTTTCTGAAAAAGGAGAAAATTTATATCTATTGCATGCCTATATTGTTCTCCAATAGCTGTACATTAACAACACCAAAGTAGAATTTTATTTCGGTTTAAAATTATTAACATACATTTTTATTAAAATCTGTTGAGAACCTTCATCACGAGTCAGACACGATATTTTAAGGCAAAGGGTTAATATTATAAAATAGAATTCATACTCTGAAACTGAGAATTTAAAAATGTGGATAAAATTAATGTCGAGTCAAGATGTAATTCAATTATAAATCAAATTACTATTAGAGATTAGATTATACAATCTCCAAATTGAAAATGGTTGAATTTCTACTCGACCAGTGTGTGAGGGTTAATAGCAATTTAAATCGCATTAATATTATAAAATAGAATTCATACTCTGAAACTGAGAATTTAAAAATGTGGATGAAATTAATGTCGAGTCAAGATGTAATTCAATCATAAATCAAATTATTATTAGATTTTAGATTATACAATCTCCAAATTGAAAATGGTTGAATTTCTACTCGGGCAGTGTGTGAGGGTTAATAGCAATTTAAATCACGAAGGGGGCATCATGAGTGTGTAAGGATTTAGCTTCAAACCGAAGAAGACTTTGATCTTCCATCGAGAGATACTTTTCTTTATTTAGGTCTAGGCGCAAGAAAGAGGACGTCCACCGAGGGAATTTAAATTTTAAGCATGGAAAATCGGACGTCTCTGAAAGCTTCATAAGCGACAATGCCTAGATCCATTGAGATTATTATGCAAGGTGATCCTCTTGGTGGAGGTCCCGAAAGGGGTAGCCGCAATCCGTCCGATCGACATTCTTGCGACCTCAAGGAATGATGCTGTCTGGTCCAATTCGTGAGCAATTTGAAAACAAAAAATAATATTGTCACTGCCATTTTCTACAATTGTCTCCCAACGTTTTGCAACCGGGTGGATTCGTTTCTGGATGGAAAGAAAGTTTGAGTTCTTTAAAAATCAGACACGAACTTTTCCAATTATCCGATAATTAGTCAAATAAACAGATATTACATTATTACACCGAATTTATTAATTTTCATCACAAAGCTAGTGAGTAGTTTTCTCAACAACATAAATTACAACTAATTTTTTATTATGTATTCCTAAATTTCAAAATTTTCGCAGATGCAAGTCGGAATTACTTTAGTAGTTTGCAAAATCACTTTGTAAATCAAGTAACAACTGGTCGATCCTTTGCGATGAGAGCATTGGTAATTTAATATTAAGAACAAATACGATCGATATAAGGATATAATTAGTCAAGTAAATTGTTTAAAGTTAGTATCAGCTTAGTATCACCTTATGAAGTACATTTTAAGTAAAACACTTAAAGTTGTTAGGAACATTAAAAAGATTCAGTCTGCAAAGAGTTGAAATGCAACATCAAAAATGTGAGATAATCACACAAGAGTCTTTTATGCAACCATGTTTGGAGGTTCAACTGCATACGAAAGTTACATAAATCTCCACCATAAAATACCGCTATTACAGAAAGCCAACAAAACGAGTACACATTCAAAAAGCAGTTACATATTTCACCGAGCAACTCGCAGCCAAAAATGTAACAATTGACTACGTAAATTTCGAACCGATATACTTTATTGAACTCACTGGTAAATGAAACTATACAAAATACGAGGGACAGAAGATTTCTCGCGAAGAGCGATTATTACAGCTCGTTGGCCCAGCAGAAAGGGATGGAAGGTTGAGAAAAAGGAAAAGTGGAAAAATCGAGGTCCTTAGCATACTGAAGTTCACGAGCTGCTATCCCCTTTCCATCGCCGTTATCCCCCCACCTTGAAGGATTCTATTCGGGAAAGCGACAGCTACCGAAAGTCCTCCGGACTTCGTCGAAGTTTCCCGTAACCCAGATTCTTCGGGAGACCCAGCCATCCGCCGGGCTTTATCGAAAACTGCAAGCAAACATCAGCTTCATCAGGGACCAACGAGAGCCTCGTGTTCTTCTTGACCTGAAACATCATACCCATCCGGGAACCCTTCTCGCCATTATTTACTACCCCTACCAACATTTTCTTCCTTTTCAGAGAAAACCAGTGATGTGCTTTAAAGAATGAGTTAATATTAATATCAACATTCATTTATAATAGAAATAATTGCTTAAAAATGACGTCGTGTTATCGAGAGATATAGCTGAACATGTATACAAAATTTGGAAACACGATCTATAATAATCTAATCATTTTCTATTTCACAAATTGTCTAAAATTGACGGCTCTGAATTGGGATTACCCCTAAACCCTTACGTCAATAAACAAAATTTACTATAATATTTCTATCGTTGCAAGGAAAAATTAGACAAGAAATTTAAAATTAAGATGCGATTTAACACGTAGGATGACACTCCATAAAAATCACATAAAATCAAAACAATTTATCTAAATAATACAAGAATAAAAAAGACAAGAATTCCCACATCTCGTGTATGCTAATAAAATTTGATTTACTTAATAAATCGCAGTGAAAATAGATTTTCAAGTTTAGAGTAAATTGTTGTATATTACCAACGTGGCACTGAAATTATGCTACAGTTATGTTGAGAGTATAGGTGGTAGCTTGTAGGAAAGGGATACCTTATATTCCGAACACACCTATTTATTCTGGTAATAACGTTGCGCCATCGCAAAACGTTATTGGTCGCGCGAATCTAGAAACTCCTATTAGTGCGATCGCAGGTACACGGTTTTTGTTCTACAGCAGCGAAACATTATTGGTTTGATCGATTTCTGTTATCGACACTTGCAGCTCGTATTATGCAACAGCGAAATGTTATTAGTTCCCGGGATTCTACGAGCTCCTGCATTGATGTAGGATCTATTACATGTAGTTTATACGTTTCTATAATAATGTATGTTTCTGTATATAATGTTTGATCCTGACGATGTTCAGATGTCTGACATAGCCAGTTTTACACTACTGCTTCTCGCAAAATGTAATCAAATAGGTTGCAGTGTTTAAACACTTATGAGAAGAATGTAATATTTAAAATCAATTAAAATTTAAATAATTCTATCGACAATATGACAATATGAAAATATTGAAGCAATGATATATTCGGGAGAGAGATCAATAGAGTGTGCTAGGTGTGTTAATCCTTAGACCTAATCTGCTTATAGGTTATCCCCCCTCGCGAGGCTTCCCATTATCTGTGTTACATTGGGTGGAAGTGTCGCATTGTTTTCTACCATTTTAAGTTCGAGCTCTTTTAAAACCTGAACTTAATGACCGAATAAGCTGCTTCAATTTAATAGAAAATTCGAACTTAACGCTCGAAGCCTGTTCAATTAACGACAAGTGGGTGACTAGTCAAACAGCTTGCACATTTATTACGAGACTGCGTGTTTTATGCATTTATTTATTTATTTGATGAAATCACATGACTGGAACAAATATGAAAAGATAGTAAACGTGTGAATAGGAATAGCTAGTAGACTCTATATCAGTATTTCGTGATTTTTTCTTTGATAATATTAACATAACAACGTCCTCGTCGCTGAAAGCTTAGAACTTTCTTAAGCTAGCAAATGGTATCACCTAAATAAGCTAAACGATGAACATTGGAATGATTAGATTCTGAGAATATTTGATAGTCAATTAAGGTCAGTATTATAGGACGTCGAGATTATTAAGGACGACAGCATATAATATGGAAATTAGTGGTATCTGTACTCATTAGTATCTGTTCCCTCGTATAACATAAAGCCGAATGCACTCGTGCAACTCCAGTATCCATCAATAGGAATATCTATCTACAACAAATACCTTGGCATTGCTTAATTACATTCCCACTTGATATGTTTCATTCATTGTTTTAAATGAATAAAACCTCATAATGATTCACGAATATGACATATAAATATACAGTCGCATGTAATATACAACACATAAATAAGCAATCCTATGTATAATAAAAATATAAAGTAAGAAAATATAAAAGCTTTACATACAAAATAAAATCTATTCAAGCACATCCAAATCTCACTAAAGCTCACTAATACAATATTTCAGTGCGCAATTGAGCAATAAAAAATGTGAAACTGTAGAAACTACGTTTTAGTTAATTAATTTGTTTGGAAATCGTATATCTGTTTTTCAACTGATAACTCTGAAGCTCACTAATATGTCAGTAGGTAATTGGATAATAAAACATAAATATAGAAACCACTTTTCATTGAAACAATCGGATAATTTTTTACTAGGGAAGTATTGTCAAAGTGAATTGTTGGAAGTATTATTTAGGAAGAGCACATCGAGGTGCTGTTCACGTGTTAGTGGAAAATAATTTCTGAATCGAGAAGCGTAATACGCAGAGCTTTTCTGAAATATTTCCCATATTAAAGGCTCAGCAACGAATGTCGTAAACTAGCTGCGTTTTAAATCTATCTAATTCGTACTGATCCATCTATACACACCCTATAAATAAGGTGTCGAATATCGAACACCTGCAGAAGCTGTTGAGCTAAGCCAGACACCATTAAATACAGCACCGACCAGTCCGTAATTCCTCCGACCAACCGGACAAAACGAAGAAAAAAGGTGGAGAACGGGCGAGTCCCACATTCCGCTAGAAAAATGGTCTTGCGCTGTTTGGAAAATAAAGGAACTTAACTTGCTAGAAATCAAGCCGCAGAACTTCCATACGAAACGTTTTTCTGCTGTAAATTATGTCTACCGAGGACGGTCGACGAAATGTAGATACAATTGGAAAAAAGCTCGCTACCGTTACTGCTTTCCTTACTTCTAGGAAGTTATTACAGTCGTTTGCTGCGTGCGGAAAAAATTCGGTTGCAAGCCAATGCACTTAACACTTAACGGATTCGGTGAAAACATTCTACAATATGAAACAGGGAAGAACCCAACTTATTGTATAACAATTCACCTGCAAATTGAAAATTCCTCTGCAATTATTTTATTAAAATTCTTCTTATCTAAAATAAATTCTTTCTCTTAATAATTTTAATGAAGCGAAAATAATACATCATTTTTCACTTCATGTAATACTTTCACAGTTTCTGTAAAAATTTGCTAAAATGATTGAGAAGCGTTTCAATATTGCTGCATAAAATAGTTCTTGAAATTAAAAATTGGACTAATATTTTTTAAAAAATATTTAAGGTTCATGCTTTAAACCAGGCATGTCAAACACGCGGCCCATCGACAATCTGCGGCCCGACCAATAACAATTAACTAACCACTGACAATTTACAACTGGAATTAATCGAAATGCAGTGTGATTCCGTATTGAAAATATTTGTGGATGTTGGTATTCCACATTTCTATAATTATTGGGTTGGCAAGAAAGTAATTTCGGTATTTTAAGGTGAAATAGTGCCCAGTATTTTATTCAAGCAATGAACTTTAATGAATAAGATATTTTCCCTTTTGTTCGATGATCTTTTGCCAAAAAGAATAAATAAGAAAATATTTTATTGATTAAAGTTCATGGCTTGATGAAAGAAATTCGGTTTTATTTCACCTTAAAATACCGAAATTACTTTCTTGCCAACCCAATATTTATCTGTCGACCGATTTCCCAATATGTTATGTGTACATTGTATGTGCAAATCACTATTTCCAACGCTAAAAAAATAATAAAACTGCGGATAGGTCAAGATTAACAGACCAGCGTGTAGAATCAATTCCAAAAATAATTACAGCTCAACAAATTCAACCAAATTCTGAGAATTTGGTCACTCAAAACCGTTGCCAAGTTTCTTCAAAACAAGAAAATGAAATAGTTTTATTCAAATATAAAGTAAACTTGGAAAACAAACAAGTTTTATACTTCACATGTATTTTTGCAGTATTGTTGTATTTTGTATATACGTTATTTTGTATGTGTAACTGCAATGTTAATAAAAAAAATGTGTTTCTTCTTTATTTCAAGCCTGCTTTTTTATTGCGGCCCTCGAATTAATTTTTAATAAGGCCCTTGGTGGTAAAAGAATTTGACATGTCTGCTTTAAACAATAGCTGTTAAAAAAACAGTTCTACAGGTCTTTCGATCGCTGACACAAACGGATCAGTGGAACAAGTAAGTGGTTTTGCTAGCGTACTTAAAAATTCGTATCAGGGATCCGGACTGGTGAAAAAGCGTTTCAAATGAAGGAAAACACCCGGCTCCTGTTGTCTCAGGGAAATCACGCGTGCCGAGAAAAACGAATATCACTGGCTTCTCGTTAGAGCAGAGGTGCGCTTGCAAAAAAGACGGTACCCATTGTGCTCCTTCTTTTCCGTTCTCCCGTATCGACATCCCGGTCTATGCACCCCGGCTCTTTTTTCTACTATTTTCGCGTGATAGGAGAGACGGGTTGCTTACGCCGTCGACTAATGTTCGCTAGCCGAAACACCACTGTTTTCTTCGTTTTCCCAGCTATTTTTCACCCCTATCCTATCTCCGTTTCTTTCCCAGAGCATTTCTGATTTTTCCTCTCTGTTTCCCCATACCCCCCATCGTCCCTTTCGATAGCTCCTTTCCCCCGATATAATACCTCGCATTTCTCTCGCCGACGTAACACGCGAGGCACAAGCATCTTTCTTAATCAAGGTCCCGCGAAATCAGGCCGAATTAAGTGTGTTTATGTGTGCCGAATTCACCCAGCCCGCAACCGTTCCGATTGAACGGTGATGAATGTATTCGAACACTGAAAACCTCTAGGTTCATTAATTTCCTTTTTTTTTGAGAAATGTAGTTTAAAAAATTTCTTTCTACACATTTTTAATAGACACAATAATATCATGCAACTTTCGTTTCAACCTTTCTTTAATATCATTTGTTGTTCTTGAAATATTTCAGAAAAAAATATTAAAAAAATTTCGCGAGACGATTTCATCCCTTTAAAAATAGTTTAATTCTTATGTGCGAATCTCTCCCATGATTTTTTGAATTTAAGAGATATATTTTAATCGTTTTATCGAGCTTTGAATTCCATTTTTGTTTAATAAAACAGTGAAAAAAATCTGAAGAAAATATTCTTAGAGCATTACTCATGTTGTTCATAAACTTGATCAAACAAAATACTAACTCTTTAAAAGCATACTTTTCTGCGTACATTTACAAGGGGAGTGAAATACAATTTGTCTCTACCCCTTTAAAATTTCGCATGAGAACGGAAAAGAAGTAATTGCTGGACAACTGATCGGAATAAAATGAGAATTTAATAAACGGAGCAGAGATTTCAAATTACAAATTAACTTAATAACCTCTCGCTCCGAATAAAAGCTGACGTATTAATTGCGGTCAATTTTCCGTGAAAACGAAGCTCCCGGGCGAACAAATTTCATTGCATATTTTCGATTTTATGTAACGTATTATAGCCTGCGGTTGCACACTCCAGTTAAACAAAATAATAATTTGTTTAAAAGGGGAGAAGGTTTTACCGCATATAGCGCACCTTCCCAGTTGCCTTTTCCGCTTTATTTCTCTCCCTTTTGCGTCGCACATAAATACAATCATCTTTCTTCATCAGGGCCTTGTGAAACCGTGACGAATTAAGTGTATTTCGTACATCCATGCTCACGTACCAGAGATTCTGACTTGTCAGAGTTATTATCGCGAGACGGCACGTCTTGTAATTGCATAAAATTGACCGAGCTGTTACAGGGCTATATACTCTTTACGACAACTTTAGCAGTATGGACGCCAACTAGTTTCGCAGTAACGATGTCCCGAGGTGGTCACGTTTTACCCGTTGCAAAGGAACACGGTATTCTTTTTACCGCGTTAATCCTCGTCGATGACTAATCATTTGTCATGTAAGATTTCATCCGATTCGTTTCAATTCCATTACAATTTTACTCTGAAATCAAAGTGATTTCTAGGCTTTGGAGCTTTGTGAAAAATAAAAAGTTTGATTGTAAGACACAGGAGCTAAATCTTTCACTAATAATTTTAATAGAGCTCCTAGAGCTGTTCAATCTTTTTCTCATTTTTTATCAGAATTCTATTCTAACATAAAATCTAGAGTATAGCGATTACATTAATTTCAGAGTAAAATTGATTAACGTGAAGTCACCTGACTGCATTTGTTAAATAAAATTGAGAAGAAAATATAACCTTAAATATAACCTTCATTTAACCCGAGAAAAGCATGAGGATGACCTGAAAAAAAAAACATGTATTATTGGTAAAAATAAGCGAACGTAAAAGCTTGGAGCTTTAAAATGATTCCAGGTATATTGCTGTTTTATTTTTGTTAACGAAGTTATCGCAGTTAATATATCGGCAACTTCTCGAGTGTTCGAATACTTTTTGAATCGACTGTACTTGTAACGGTTTTTGAATATGTTCAACATTGGGCGCCTCCATTTCGAAACTTTAAAAACCTGAAAGTTCGGCGAAGATTTATGTTAAATAAATATAGAGCCTCCGATTATTTCGTTTATTTATATTTGTAATTTGCATTAAGATACTCTGTGCCCTTAGGGCCCGCAGCGCAAGCCAGTTAGCTTACGAAAATGAGAATAATGAAATTGCTCGTTCAAAACAAATGTCGGTGCTATTGTTTCAGTGATAGGGATGGATTGAAACAGAGAATCTGGTCTCATTAAGCTGCATATCATCAATTCACATCTGAATTGCAAATGTAACCGCCCATTCAAGTACTTGATAAATAAATGTGGCCTATGTATTTTACGTTATAATATCAATTACCTGGACTATGGCTCGATATTAAAGATGTTTAACCTCTTCCAGCTTCTGCATTTTGTTAAACGTTGATAAGATTATGTTTGGTAACTGCCACGATAAATAAACATAGAGCTTGAATAACCTATTATAATGGTTTTATTATATTCACTCTGTACGCTTGCACCAGCTTGCACACTAAACGAGACATACGACAAGACCAAATCGTTTCCATTTCCAACTGTTTCAAGTACGCCAAACGTCCATGCGCATGCGCACACTCGCTTTCACTCGACATATATTCGAGCGGACATTTCGAACCCTATTCTTAACACATTTTATTCAGACCAATCAAAAATATGCTATTTTTGTATCATATTGAGACTAAACGGCAAGCACGACAAATATTTTTCGGGGACAAGATCAATTTTTAACGTTTTCATAAAGTATATGCAGCCTAAGTATGTAACTCGTACGCATGCGCACACGCGCTCTCACTCGATGATTCGAACGGACATTTCGAACCCTATTGTTAACGCATTTTATTTAGACCAATCAAAAATATCTTAGTTTTGTATCATATTGAGACTAAAAAGCAAGTATGACAGATATTTTTCGAGGACAAGATCAATTTTTAACCTTTTCATGCAGTCTGAGTAATAGCGATTGTTGAAGGGTATAAATAGAGTTATGAATTATATGCATATTATTGAATAATACCTTTATAGTACTGTGAAAATGTTGAGTTCTGGTATATTAATGAACAGATCGTTATTACTTCTGTAAATATATTTTGGATTACACATTGAGTACGTCTTTCACAGTCACAACTTGCACGCACGCTCGCCTATAGCGTTCTGCGCACAATCGAATATCGAACGCTCTCAATTGATTCGATTCTCGCGGAGATCCGTAGATGGCGGTACTTTCGAACACTCGTACGATCGTGCATTCTTATCGGTGGACATTCGATGTCCAACAGAAAAGGATGTACATCCGAATACATAATTTTTAGTCTTAATAAATCACTTATGTGCATTACTTGTATGCATCACTTATTTTTAGTAATTTTGTAGATGTATAGACTTATGTGTTAAGTATAACATTTATTTATGCTATATAGCATTCATAATTGCCTAAATTTCAATGCAGCAAAACACACACCAATTTTTAATACAGCATTTAATTTCGAGCTCAATAGAACATTTAATAAGCAATTTCCATTTCCTTATTAAATTCCCAAAAAATGGAAGAAAAACCTGAACAATCACGATAAATTAAAAACAAAGTATTTCATATGAAACAATACATTTTAGAAGAAAACTAATGATGGATTGTGAAATTCGACAACAGGTTCTGAAACGTTTAGGAACAATTGCATAAAATGGCGGTGACTATACAAGAAGTCCCGAGATGACGTCAAAATGATGCGTTCTAATATTACCACACTTATATTAGCTTGCCGTGTTGTTGTTGTATGCGTCAAATCTTGTAATCGAATTTTAAACCACTTTCCATAGTCCAATCTTGCTGAAATTTTGTACACTTGCTTCCGATGACAATATTTGCCGCCATACTCGTGGGATCAAAAATGAAAGTAAACAAAAAACAAACAAACAAACTTATTGACAGACGAAAGACAAAGAGTGAAACTGCTACGGAATAGACTAATAAAATAATACGAATAGAATAATAAATTATCTAATCATGACACAATATTTTCCCTTTTACAAAAGATCTTGGTTGAAGTGGTAATTAAAATCGATTACAAGATATGTAAAGACTAAAAAGTACAAAATAATATATATAAAAAAAAGTTTTTAAATACCACGCTTATATTCAAATGCACTAAAAAGGAGAAA
Organism: Lasioglossum marginatum; assembly: GCA_028455795.1. NCBI lineage: Eukaryota > Metazoa > Arthropoda > Insecta > Hymenoptera > Halictidae > Lasioglossum > Lasioglossum marginatum. The sequence goes on along the minus strand of CM052254.1, from coordinate 4,267,525 downwards.
ATAATTTTTTTCCTGGTTCTTCATAAAATACCGAATCCAGTTAAATGATTAATAATATTTCTCCCCAAAATTTTAAGCAATTAGTTCAAAATTCCTTCTATTATAAAATTAGTGTAGGAATATAGACAGAAAAATTTAATATAAATTTAAATAAAATCATGACAGTGACTATAAATAAAAGCGTGGAACGCCCACGAAGATTACGTCAATATAATTTAGCGCTTCACGCTTTTATTTATAGTCACTAATGTCATGATTCTATTTAAATTTATATTGAATTTTTCTATCTATTCCGACACTAATTTTATAACAGAAGAAATTTTGAATAATTGCTTAAAATTTTGGGGAAAAATATTATTAATCATTTAACTGGATTCGCTATTTTATGGAGAACCAGAAAAAAAATTATTTTCTCCTTTTTAGTGCATCTTAATATAAGCGTGGTTTTCAAAAAGTTCTTTTTATATATTTTATCTTTAATTGAGATGATAAAGATGCATCCATGAGGAATTATTCAACAATGAAAAATTTGACACATTCTCGTTATTTTGATAAAGTATACTTATCATAATAAACTATAATATAAACTATTCGCAGATGATAGCGTCTACGTAATTAATTAATAAAGCTGTTATTTTAAAACGTAACCGCTTGTGATTTCCTTCAAATCATGCACAAACTGTTGCAATTATTTAATATTCAGAACCTCTATGTACGGGTGGTCACTAATAAACGCAAGAGACGGATCCGTCTGCAAGTCGACAAATAAACAACCGAAAAAAGGAAACAGATTTAAAAGTGAGCTAATGAAAAACGTTTCGTCGCTAATTCGCGTAGTGTTACACAGTTTCGTGGACTCCGGGGAGCTTTGTCGCCGGGGCGAATTATACGAATAAATGAATAAACGCGTTCGTCAGGCAGCAAGTATAATCATTAAAAAGCTTCCCGCCTTTCGCGCACGGAGAATTTCTGCCTCTAAAATTCCAGAACAAAACAGTTTCCGTATAATGCATTGGTAAACCCCGCTTCCAGTTTCGCAACGGCCTTGCCGGCCGCGTTCGAAAAAAGTTCACAGTCGCGCACCGTGCAGCAGCACGGAGAGAGAAAAAAGAAGAAAAAGGGAAAATCCGAATACGAAATAGAACACAAAAATGCGCACTGTCAGCGACAGGGCGATACGGCCGCGCGCCATGTACAAATTTTTCGTTTCCCCGAGCCTCGGCCACGATTCACAGACATTTAAGTTTTGCTCTAACTCGGCACGAAGAAGAGAGCACACTGCCGTTCAAAAGCAGTGCTCGCTTAAATTTGCAATGTTTGGGACCTGGAAGACACATTCTCGCGTTACATTTCTCTCTTCTAGGAATCGACTCGGCCACATCTCGACGAACTAATATAATCAAAACACCTGAAAATTCTATAGATCCAAAGGATAGCCTTGAAAAAGCTGGTATAATAATAGATATAAAATATATTCCTGTTTCTTTATCGGTAACGCCATGTAAAAAAATAGTAAGAGGCATCAAGCTATTTTCCATTAACTCAACAAATCTATTATGTATAACCTTTGTCCATACTGAAGCAACATCACTTTTTGTCGCCCTTTGTTAACTTCTTCTTCTTATTTTATTCGGTAAAAACGATAACTTTTTCAAAATACAGTAGTAACTCCGTAAATGTCGTATCGTCTACCAGGCGACAGTTATTAAATAAATCTAAATTAACCCTCATCCGTCCCTCGTGTCAATTTGACACAGTTTTCCCGAAATAAGTTATACTCTTCTGTTATTTGTAGGTAAATTTGTCCGAAAATTGGTGACTTTTATTTTTTTAATGCGAAACATATAACCGCAAAAACCTAATATATAAATGTTGACTAATCAATTTGAATGAAAAAAATATCGAAAAATAACTATTTGACTTGTTATTTTATCGATATTTTTCATCACTGTGTTAATTTGACACAGAGGGACAGATTCAGTTCGCGAAATGAGGGACGGATGAAGGTTAAGTAAATTAAAATTGAAAGCTAAAATTGAAATATTTGTTCACAGATTTATTCAATAATATATTTTCCATTCTGTTCTATTGTTTTTTGCCATTTTCGAGGTAACTTCTCGTGTTATTGAATAAATACCTTAATTTTCGATGCTTAATTTGAAAACGCTACGAACTTTCTTTCCAACCCAATCCATTACATGCTAAAAATTGCTGAGAACTTGAAGAAATCTGAAGAAGTAATGTAAAATGGTCACGTCCGGTGCTCCGCATTAATGTCTCCGTAACCATTTTTAGGTGATCGCAATTAAGAAACTGTCCACATAGTTATGAGCGGCAGTGTATGCGGCTGGAGAAAGGGGAGAGAATAGGTTAAAAAATAATAAAAACGGAGCACGGTTGGTACGGACGAGCCGCGCTGTTTCGTTTTATTAATTAAAGGGGTCCAACGCGAATGCATCCTCGACGGAGCATGCGGCCATCTGTTATGTCCGTTAATTTCTATAATGTCCCCGGCAGCGGCGAATGTAAAACAGGGGGGCAGGGGGCCAGGAGGAGAGCACACGGCAGTGCCCACGAAATACGGGCACCGAAACGAAATTTGAGCCGTTTTGCGTACGAATAAAGTTGTCGCTCGTAATTGTAATGCAAGCTGCAAAATCACGTAATCTCTTTGTCGACGCTATCCGGTATGAAAATTTGCATTCCGACCGCATCTACGAAATTAGATGCGTTCAATCGAATTCGCGAATCAACCCTTCCACCATCCAGCCAACCGCCACCCCCTATTCGCTCTGCCTCACCCCTCGCTCGCGCTCAAACACACCTATACCACCGACACATACCCTCAGCTACCACTCGATCGATCTTTAACTACGTGACAATTATTTGCCGTGGTACCAGTGAGCGATTAATGACGAGAGGAATTTATTTTGGTCGTGTGAGTTCAATTAAGCGAACGCGCGCCGATACGTCTTTTGAACTGTATTTGCCAGACGCCGCAATAAGTAATGGAATTTATATTGTTTTTGTATTAGGAAAATCGATATAGTAGTTTTATTTTTCTTCATCGTTCATTCAAATTTTTACGAATAGAGTACTTCGATCAAATTTTTCTGCTTTCATGAACTCGACCGTAAATATGTAAATTTTAATTAAAAATCTGCAGACTAGGGACGAGTTTTTCGAAATTCACGAATTCGAAGGGTCTACTAACCACCGTCTGAACAGCTCTGTTTAGCCTCTCTCACCCTCGTTCACACACAGGCAACCTGAGATCCCGTCATAAATCCTTCGACGGCTGAATGGCGTCTCGCCATTCACCTTCGACTCCACTTAGAACACATTGACGCTAACATCGTACTTTAGGCGCTAGAACTGAAATGTCGAGTACAAAAAATCCGGTGCCGGTGAAAATTGACTCGTTATTAACAATCCCTGTTGCTATTGTAACGTTGGTTGTGAAACAAAACGACGGAAATCGCGTAGGTTTTCACTTGCAAAATATTTTTGAAGCATTCACTCGTACCTGTCGCCTTGATTTTGTAATCTATAGAATTTAGGAATTCGGGGTTTATTGCAAACATGAATTAAATTTTGTTGCAACAGCATGACAATATATTTTCTGAGACTTGAACTAAAAATTATTGAAAATGTGACTTACGTATTTCTTTTTTAACACTAAACCTACCAGCACCGGTCAAAATGACTGGTGTTCCAGGTTTTTTATTTTACAATTAGAAAAATAATAAAACTGATTTCATAAGAAACGATTGTACACAAAGTCTAAATAAAATCAATCTTGTCATTTTTATAAGGGAACATATACCAGTTACTTTTAAGGCTCGATAGGTTTAGTGTTAATAATAGTTACAGTTGGATCAATCCCTATTTTGACTAATAAACACGAAAATATTGGAGAAATGTATCAAAGTCTGTTGTTATAAAAATGATACACATTTTCTAAACTTCGATTATGAGCTGTGCTAAAAATTACTGGAAATTCGACTTGTGTTTTTCTTTAATTATTGCCAAAGTTGCATCTGGCATCTGAACCTATCGCTTCAGTATGTAGTGAGACCGTTCCAACAGGTATGAATTGTTGGAACTAAAAATTGAAAAGTAGCCTGAAAACGGTGTCAAAGGTGGAGCATTTAAGAAAAATTTCGTCATTAACAATGGACATGTTTTACTCTTTTCCAGGCAGTTGTCAGGGAGCTAAACAGACTGGGAATGCTAGTGGATCTCTCTCATGTCTCGACAAGGACTATGAGGGCGGCCTTGCAGACGACGATGGCACCGGTGATTTTCTCTCACAGTGCTGCCAGGGCACTCTGCAATTCCACTAGAAACGTGCCAGACGACGTGCTCAGAAATCTGGTGAGTTTCCGAGCAACCACGTCGACACAGAAACGCCGGGGATATGAAAATGCGATGGAAGGCGCGAAATGGTTAAACCAATTTTGATATTTGATCACGCATATCTTACGCGCTTCTTCTTCATTTATACGGTATATCTTCACATTAGGAGACCGGAGAATATCCGCGTGTTCTTCAAATTGGAGGAGCAGCAAGGTATTAGACAGAGTATTCTACACCTGCTGGTGCAATCAAGAAGATTGTAATTCTACTTTGTAATTCTACTTTGTAATTCTACCCGTACCAAGCTGCGTCTCCAAGACAACTTTTATTCCGTAAAAAATTAAACACTTCGCTCACGTTCTATTGGGTTGTGTAATAAATTCCCGCGTTTTCTGTATTTTATTTTTTCCCCGCAATTTTGTGTTTTAATAGTATCCTTATATCGATCGTATTTGTTGTTAATACAGAAATATTAATGCTTTCAGCGCAAGGTTCGATCAATTGTTACTTAATTTACAAAGCAATTTTGCAAACAAACAAGTAATTCCGACGTTTCGATCCATGTTTAGATCATCTTCTGGGGTTACTTTCTAGTACCATAGTACTAACAAAATTGCGGGAAAAAAATAAAATACAAAAACGCGGGAATTTATTACAAAACCCAATAGTTTTAAATTCGCCCTCAAAAAAGATTTGTATTGCTTTGCCCTGGGTTACTAAATTATCTTAGAAATCTAATTGAACTATTTTTATTTAACTCTTTAATACCTCGATTGTTGTATTAAATCATACGTGGATAACACGATTGTTTGTCTGGATTTAAAAATTAGTAAGATCAATATAATTATTAAGGGGTAGGTCTAGTACTCTTGATTTCCATTTTGTACGTATTTTGTATTGTATGTTTAATTTAATTCTGTTTCTATGCGTGCCTAAACTTTTAAGAATACACGTTACTTATAAATGAAAAAATGGCAAAAATTGGGATTTGATAATTCTTATATTTTTCAATGTTTCTAGTTTTTCTATGCGTTATCAGATCTCGAGAAAACTTTGTACAAACTTTAGACTCGGATAGAAAGTGATGCATGTGTTTAATAAACTAGTAAACTAATTTAATAACTCATCAAAGTTCGAGTCGCTTGGTCCAATTTAAAAGTTGTTCCTTTTCAAAGGGTGCGCGGATATTTATCTCCGCCGCTGTATTTTCATCAGGATATCTCGCAATTAAATTTGAAATCGCAGTTTCGTTTCGTCCGTCATATTCCGCCGTTGGTTATCACATTATGTCGGGGAGCCGGGTTGTCAACTGTATCTCGCCAAACTTTCGTCAGACGTAGCCCGCGAAACGCGGTCTCTGAAACAACAGCGAAAAGGAGCAACAGTCGGATCTCAATTAGCAAATGAACTAAGCTCGCATAAAAGAACAAGCCCGGGAGAGGCCACTGTAAAAGACCAGGGCAAAAAAAAGAAGAAAAGGAAACAATGTCACGCGAAGCTTCGTACTCCCAGTGCGGTGGTAGCGAAACTTGGGGATGAGCAAAGGAAAAAGCCGAAGGACATGTCGCGAAACGAGGGAAAAAGGAGGGAAAGAATTGAAATGAAAGGAGGAAAATCGACGGGTACACTTCGCTTAGGTATACATGGCCGTTCCGCCGCTACAGATGCGCAAAACGTAGCGGAACGGAACAAAGGAGCAACTGCCTTCTATTATGAATACGTTTCGTACACTTGTAATTGTCGAATAATGGGCTAAGGTAAATGTCCCTGTTCGCGGACACAGCCCTATTACCAACACCAGCCCTATGCTCGCGATAGTTTAGCTAATGCGCGCCATTTTGCTTATTCATTCGAGCGCATTATCGATTGGTAGTCACAGTGGATCCCAAAAGTATTTAAACATTTCCGATTTTTGAGAAAGTGACGACATTTAAACCGTTCGAAAAAAACAATCGTACAGCAATAAACTTGGACCTATTTTAAAGCTTGAAGATTCTACTTTCGCATAGCATTATTAATTTTCCTTAAATATATTTTTACATGACGTGGCAGATGAGAAATTGAAGATCTATTTTTCCTCGAAAATGCTGCAAATTGAAACCTCTGTAGAAACATTAAAAAATTTTTTGTGAACAAATCTCTTCTACAGATTTGAAGATTGGAGCCTCCCCTTTACAATGGTACCTTAAAAATTGATGTACGATTTTTTTTAACAATTTTATGGATCAAGAATAAGGACCAAGTTCAGTGGTGTAAAGTGTTCATGGTGTACCTTATGTCACTGTGTAGTTGGCTGTGCACATTGCACTGAAACCTGAATAAAACGACTAAAAAAATCTTACGTCAAGTTTTTTTGTGACGTTGTAAAGGGGAGACTTCAGAGGATTCATTCACGACAAAAATTGTTCAATTTTTTCAATAAATGCATAAAAGCCGCAGTCCGAAATGATTAAATAAATACAATAAATGAATTCGTTGGCTTAAAAAATACAATTTATAATTACATATGAACAGAACAGTATTCCTGCTCCATCTAGGTTGCGAATGCTACAGTTTCTACAAGTCGGTCGATAAATGGTGTATGGAGCAGAGTCGAATTTATATTCTAAATTTAAAACCATTTTTTGGGTCGATAAATACAATTTTTACAATTGTTAAAACATAAATCGGATCTAGTAATAATCATTTTAAGAACACTTTGGTGTACCTTCGAGACACAAATAATTAAAAGACTACCATATTATTTTCAAGCATAGTGCTCAAAATTGATTTAAATTCTTTCCCTAGAAAATTAATTAAGTACGATTTTTTACAATCGTTAGGAAAATTAAGTTGAATCTAAACACAGCGGAATTCTAATAATAATCATTTTAAGAACACTTTGGAGTATCTTCAGGAGCTGAAGAATTAAACCAGCACACGTTCTCAGACTCGGTCTTCGAAAACTATTGAAATCCTTTTTGTGAAAATGCCGGGCGTATTTCACCGGCGGCAAAAATTTACGAGAAAAATATGCAAAGCAACGAAAACCGGTATTGGTATCTGGGTTAATGGGTCAATTCGGTATCTGGGTCTAATCGACTCATTAAAACCGTCTCGTTGAACGAGAGGACAAATTACGAGAGTAATATTTCCGTTTTATATATTTTTTTTTCTACAAAAGACATCGGCAAGATTCGGTTTTTCACTTGCTCGCTGGATTCCGTCACTCTCGTCTATCGATATCACAGCGTGCTTATCTCGAGCAATCTACGGGAGAGAGACTCGTCGAGGGATTCGTTGAGTGTTCATCATCGGTCCCTTGATACGCACGTTTAATGGGTCCCTACTGTATTCCTGGAGCGCAGTGCATAAGCTTATCTAGAAGCATTACTGTACCGTGAAAGACTATACTCGGCCAAGAGCGTACTCGACGGTTATACAATTTAATCCTGCGATTGTAGCCCCGGCTACTGCGTGTCCCGATTGACCGATTGCAGAAATGTGAAACTGAGAGTGGCAAACCGGTATCTGTGTCTGTACCTAGTTCCACTGGTTCCTTTCAACGACCTGTGCGCGCACTTGCGCCCATTTTTATCCGCTACAATTTGTACTCTCTAGTGATGGACATGATCCTTCTCAATTACACAAACTGATAGCCCACATTAAGATTTAAATGATTTTATTTTATTCTCATATTATTGAATTTCTATATATTATTACGGCATAAGTTCTATGACATTAACACTAAACCTACCGAGTCTTAAAAGTAACTGGTACATGTCCCTTATAAAAATGACAAGATTGATTTTATTTAGACTTTGTGCGGCTCCTATTATAATACGTGCTCTACTAAAGATATCTATACAATCAATTCTTATAAAATCATTTTTATTATTTCAATAAATGTAAAATAATAAATCTGGAATCGGTCATTCTGACAGGTGGTGGTAGGTTTAGTGTTAAGAATTGGATTTTACCAACCTGTTCAGCTTTTATTGACAAAAATGATATTTTTGCATTAAAATCTAGCCGGTCAAAATGATAGCACATGTATAGAAACCTAAAAATATTAACAAATTTGTGCAGGATATTTTGGATTTAATTATTTTTATTAACCATTTTATTCTCATATTGAATTTCTAAATATTATTACGGCATAAGTTCAACAACATTAAGTAGAATTGGATTTTACCAACCTGCTCAGCTTTGATTGACAGAAATGATATTTTTGCATTAAAATCTAGCCGGACAAAATGATAGCACACATGTATAGAAACTTAAAAATATGAACAAATTTGTGAAGGATATTTTGGATTTAATATTTTGTTGCGCCTTCTTTAGATTTAATGACAGCACTTCTCCTGCATACATGGTTTAAAATTATTTACTATTTTATATACGACCCTGACAAGATTCCTCCGACTATTTTTAATAATGTTGAGATCAGGAGATCTGGCTAGAAAATCTAACATTTGAATATGTGTATAATAATTGAAACTATCAGGTTCATCTAACAGCTAACAAGTTGTAAATTGAATCTCTTCTCGTTCGTAAATTTTAATTTCAATACGCTTCGATTCTTCCATATGAGTATTTGATTACCGAATCACTTGAAAATCACGAGAAACAGTCACTCCCATCACTACTATTTACACTCCGGGCAACTGAGCCATAAATAAAACGAAACTGGTTGACAGAACCCGCTGAAAGTCTAAAAAATCTCATCACTTTTCCTGCTAGATGCTCATGAACACTGTAACGATCTACTATTTTCGAGAGCAACATTCACTGAACTATTCCCGGCAAGAGTTTTCCAAATGCGAGTTCTGCTGTGTACAGTAATGTCCATAACATTGGGAGAATTTAAAACTACTTCTCTATATGTATTATTTTAAATCTATGGAACATATTACGAAAGAAAATCAATTTATATTTCACTCCAGTTTGTTGCAATTCGTGAGTATATAATCGATGATGTTTAGTATATTATGATTATATTCATCACTTTATTTTTAAAAATACATTTTTGAAGGTAATTCTTGCAGATACGTTATGGGTAACCAGGGTAACTACTTTCAATTTCTTTTGTACAATATCGTTAATATTTTTGTTGACAAATAGCAAAATTATTGTAGATTTTTATATTATTGGGTGATCACGAGACTGCGGATGTTTATGCATTTATGAAAAAATTGGTTGAGTGAAATACAAGACAGTAAAAGATTAAAAAAATTTATGAACATTGTAATATTGTTTTTAATGTAACAAAGTCATTAAGGGATAAAATCAATTTTTGTTTTACTTCTGCTTCCCACAATCAATGCAGAATGTTTTTATTTTGCATAAAAAAATGTGCATTTAAACTATAAAATGCATCCTTGAATATCGTAAAAATGTTTGGTTATTGACCTAAGGGATAATCGATTTAAATATCGTAGACGAATATTTTCTTCAAACTCGCACATCTGTGAATGTTTCTTCCGATTACCTCGTTTATTTAATCGGATGCGAGCGCGCTACTTCCGCTTAATTTCCTCGAATGATAAATGTTAAAGTTCGGAAGAAAGAAGAAACACCGGAGGGTTTCCGAGAGGATACCGCTAACAATAAGCCGGTCAACGAAATGAGCTTGGTCGTTTCGGAGAATTTACGCCATAAGTAGAAATTACTGTACCGTGATGCGTATGGTATCCAAGCTTCAAATAGCTGCGAGCACAGCCGGAGGATGCAGAAAATGTAAAACGGCACACGTGAAAGTTTCTGGTCGGCCCACCCTTTTCACCCAGCTACTCGCATCCGTTGGCCAACGAAGAGATTATTTGGTTTTAGGTCAGTAAACACGCGACCAGAACCAGGTCGGATGTTTCGGGAAGTTCAGGATTGGTCCAAGCCAACCGCCCGGTTGCAGAATTTGAAAACACACAGAGGAACATAAATGTTACCGAGTCATTCTTTTGTTTCTCAACCTCGGGACACAAAACTGGCCATACAAATCGGCTAAAGTAAATCTGGTTAGAGGCGCACAATTGCCCCCGCTACCACAATATTTTTCTTTTTGATACTGAAACTCACAATGGTCTCTTTCTACACGGAAATTGTTTTCGAGGACAAAGAGGCTTGTGTCCTTACAGCTGTGAACAAAATAATAAAGGAAGAGTTTAATTAGTGTTTGGTCTTTTTGAACATCTTAATAGTTGTAAATCACCTTTGTAATCTTTATGTAAATACTATTTTCGTACTTAATTTTATGAAAACTAAAATAAAAAACTATCTTTCATTAACTAAAAGGTAAAAATCTTTTAAGAATCCTTATATATGGTAAAAATGAAGTAAAAATATTGCTGATTTTGAATATCAATATACACAGAATTTTTTTCTAGAATTTTAAATATTTGTCGACAAGCTCCGTAATAATTTATTCCACACAAAGTCCTTTAAGGTATACTGTTATGAAACATTTCATTCAAGATTTGACACAATTTTATTGTATATTATGATCTGTCTCATTACAAATAATTGTACAAATGAAAAGTTCAACAACTCGTGCGCAACTGTGTGTAAGCACACTCGTGAAAACAAAAATTAATGTACATACGTAATTTCGCACTATGGCTTGCGAATATTGCATCGTAAATGTTATGAAATTATATGACTATTGTATTATTTGCAAATTTTCTGCAACAAACGATACTGGTCTCCAGAGAAACGTTAGTTGAAATTAGGCTCTGCTACGATCAAAAATTTCTGTAGCAATTCTGAAACAATGTTTACACTACTTAAAAACTAGAAAAATTATTCAATTTTATTTTTTATCGTTTTCAAAACGTCCTGGATCGAACAAAATAGAATTCAATGAAATTCCTCAGTTTTGGAGTCGGAACAGCTTCGAGTGCAAAGGATTAGTTTTTTGGGACGAACATCGTAATATTCAGAAAAGTATTAACAATTTCGGACGAAGATCGTAATACGTACGAATTTGCTTCGTTTCCATATTGTACGGTGGTAACGCAGTAAACGATAGAGATTCGAAGCCCGTTCGAAGATATATGTATATCCAAGCCAGAAAGTACGTGTTCAACGTGGCGCGGAATTTACGCTTCGAGTAATGGGAAAAAAGTCAGGAGGGATACTCGCACGGTTGTATTAAATAATAAATGGCTCGGGTCAATGAGGCTGGCAAAAAATAGTTCTGCAGAGAATTCCGTAGGATTAAATTGGGATTGCAATATGCGAGGCTACATGATTTATGTGACAGGGATGTCAGCTGCCTGATGAGAATATATACAATCCGTTTTAAAGTATCCGGGCAGGTTATAGACAGATATAGAAACAATTATCTGAATATTCACAGGTCCCCGAACAGGAAACGTTCGTCGTAAACTCACTTTCGAACAATGTTATGAAACATTATTACGGAATGTTGCATTAAATGGCCCTGTGATCATGCAAATGGCGCGTTTACGTCCACTCTAACCATTTTCGTATAGCTGCGTCAAACTTTACCATTAAAATGACAAACTTTTAATGACTTTTAGACTGGTTCAATTAACACTTAATTTACCATCTACCACTAAACCTAAATAAACCTACCATTAATTTTGCAATTCAAATTAAACAATCCAGTCGTCAAGGATTGAAAATTGTTTCTCATTTTTGTTCTATAAAACAGCCTAAAAAAACGTAGATTCAATTTTAAGCAGTCTTTGTAAAGGGGAAGATTCGATATTCAAATCTGTGTCGAAGTCATTCAGATAAGAATTTTGTTGAATTTTTTACAGACGATCGAATTTGTAGCATTTTCGACAAAAATGTGTCCTCAATTTTTCACCTGCTGTGTCATACACAAATATCCAAGAAAAATTAATGAGGACCTGCGAAAGCAGAGGCTTCAAGCTTTGAAATGAGCCCAAATTTATCGTTCTACTATTTTTTCAACAAAATTATCTCAGTTTAAATATTGACTAGATTAAATACTTTTTAGACCTACATGTGTATGTCGAGTGCCTGTCAAGACAATGGATAATAACAATATTAAATAAATGAATACATTGTGAAAATAGATAGTATTGGTCATCAAATTCTAGAGCAATAGCTTTAAAAAGAGATGGTCGCTTCAGAAATAGTTAGATTGACGTTTCGTGAATTAAATTGGATCGCGGTTGACATCCAATTAAGAAAAGAACCTTACCTGTAATGAAATTAGTTCGAGCAGGATCTAATTGATTCTTATAGGTTGAAATTTGGTGACATCGAACGGGAGAATATTCATAGAATGTTGCTACTGAAATATTTCCCTAATTCGGTGATGGAGGCACAAATTTCTATTTGACGATTAGTTTCATTATTCCGGTGGTATTGTACGGAAATATGCATTCGCCCGAATATAATGCAATCGTTATATATTATAGTTTAATTATGAAAGATTTCATAGGCCGAAGCTTATGGGATTATTTAATTCGTAACGGATACCGAATTAATGACACAATACTGGATAAACTAGGTGCTTAAGCCCAGCGTGCAAAGCTCGACTAAAATTTAATCCCCATCGAAGCCGTGCGCCTGCCAATCACTGATGCCGAAATGACAATTACGTTCCATCGGTGCTTGAAACTAATCTCTGGGATTAAATTTGAGACGAGAACAATGCGGGACCGCCTTAAATTTGATTGAAATACGCGCTCGTGAACATGATTGTGCATTATTAACACCTCAACACCGAGTTTATAATGTTTTGACCATTCCGTTCGATTTCCCGATTTTAATGCCTCACGCAATATCCCGTATCGTGTCTATTATGATAGGGAAATTCATTTATACATGAAACTACAATTAAAAAATCGCAATTGTGATAACCATCACAAATAACCACAAAAACAGGGGTTAAATAGAACCATGTATCTTCTCCTAATAATTTCAAAGAAATTTTTTAAATAATCATATTTCGTATTTCATCTTATTTATTCATATACTCATTATTGATCTGCATCAGTACAGAGGCGTGTGTGCCCTTAGGATATGTGCTGATAGGGTACAACTTGTTCGTCTGACTAATGCAGACTGTTTCTACTTGTATTCAGATTTCGAAATATTCTACTAAATGTGTTCCAAAACACCATATTTATAATGAACGGAAGTATACAAACCATATATAATATATGGAAGTAAAAGGTGGATATATTTTTTTGAATTATTTAATTTGAAAAAATCAATTTAACGCTTTAACTTACTCTTCCATTATGAACATTTTGGGAGACGTAAGACAAATAATAAAACGACATAAAAATTTGGTCATAATCAACGTAAATACGATACAATTATATAAATTGATAATATCAATTCATGTTATTTTATCGTTGCTTTTGAAATCTATACAATAATTACAATGTGATCTACTTAAGATTACCTTTCTGTGTATATGAGCTCAGATGCTCGGTCTGTGAACGTTGATAATTCAATTAAATAAAAAAAAAATTTTTAATATACCACGTTTTTAAAACGGACTAAAAAGTATAAAATAATTTTTCCTAGCCCCTTACAGATTCCAAATTCCATACAGATAGTCCTGAAAATTTGTGATTGTGAATTTTTAATAGCTATAAAAATACTTGTAAGATTTAAAACGAAAAACGTGGTATATTAAAAATTTATTTTATTTAAATTATTTTCTGCTTTTTAGACGAACAAACAGACAAGAAAGCGAGTTAATATTGCATTGTCATTCAATTCTGAGCTATGTTTAAAGTTTCAAGTCTCTAGCTCAGTACAAAATTTGTACCGAACAGACAGACAGACAAGAAAACGAGTTAATAAAAACGTGGTAAAAACTGCAAATTTCGTTGCAGCAAATGATAAAAAATTGTTGTGCGGATGTAACTCGATAAAAAGAACTGCCTCATTCCCTGGTATTCATTGTATGTACCTCGATTTCTCGGTAGATTCTTTGAACTTTATAACCCGGTCTCTGGTAACGACACAGTTGCCCTCGGACAATTCGTCAATGCCTAGTTCCTGATAAAAATCTAAAGAAGTCCTGGAGTACAGAGCGATCTCTATCTATCCCGGGTAACCGAGCTCGGAACGGTTCGAGCCACTCGAAGACCAGTACCCAATTTTATCTAGCCCTTTTATCTTTCCTTCCTATCGAAAACTACTGAATGAGTCAATCCCGGGAAGACAATGGCTCGCCGTCTCACTCAATACCTGACCTGACTTAAACCGTGAGGTAGTCCCAACGTTAATTAGACCGGCAGTGAAGCACAGCTAATAACATGTCGTTAGACAGGCCATCGTTCGGTGTCTGATTGGTGTAACTCATCCTCGCGTTGCTTCGTCATGATCGAAGCAGTATTGATTATGATGGCGAAGCAAACACGATACATCTTCACTTCCAATCGCAAACAACTCTTCGACTCCGAACGCAATCAGGCGAATTGTTTCCTCGTCGGGCGATCGCTTTTTCCAATTTATTTCACGTATTTCGATTCGCTTTGTTTCCCTAAATTACTTTAATGACCCACTAAGGATTTGAACACTACATTTCTGGATCTGTAAAAACTGTCGATATTTGGTTGGCAACTAAGTTCGCGACCTCCTCATTTTCTCAAACAAGATCATGTATGTATATATATATTCTTTTTAAGCACGAGTATTTTATATCAAATTCATCGCAAAATTCAGAAATGGTCAATGAAGTTATAAATGATACAATAAAAGAATTCCGAAACAAACGGTCGCGAATTTAGTGGAACAAATCGGACAACCATAAGCCTGGGTTAGGATGGGTCTAAATTTATAATAATAATAATATAGTAATAGTACAGTTTTATTATACGCAATTTTTCAAACACCCTTGGACCCATTGTATGAGAAAAAGGATTTAGATACTGCATTTCCGGATCCGAAAAAATTGTCAATGTTCAAATTGTGATCATTTCGTAAAAACAAATAGGATAATCATAAGTCCGGGATAGGATGAGTCCAAATTTATAATAATTATATATTCATAATATTATGCGCAATTTTTCAAATACTTCTTGGATCCACTGTATGAGAAAACAATTAATTTTAATTAAACACAATACAATTTTTTGTGCTATTCGTCAAATAAAAATAATAATTAATAGCTCTTTATGTTATTTCAAATGATTATATTCTGCCCGACATATCATATGAATTTCGTTGCATACATATATGAAGAAGGTAAAATGCATGGAACATAATGCGAAAACAAATGCATATTATGATGAATGTAAACACATTGCAGTGTTTTGCGTTAAGACATTGAGGGGATGCATTATTTTCATTCAATATTTCAAGCCGCATCAGCCACTCGCACGGATTATTGACGACGCAGTAATATTAATAATTAATTGATCATTATTAGACAGCAATGCTTTTTATAGACAGCTGCACGGGGGGTGCGTTGCGTGCTATATGAGCCCATCACACACAAATCCCACAAGTTATGAAGATTATCTGTTTCTATGAAATTCAAGCTTTTATCTTACTTTTGTTGCTTTTTAATTATTGATACCTTCTGATCGAAAAACTAAATAGAAACAAATCTTTTGCAAAATGAAATTTTCATTTATGGGATCTATGAAATCATTTATGAAATCATTTATGGGAATACCGATTTAAATAATGTGTTAATAGTATTCTTTTTCGAATTTATTCAACACACTCGATTTGAGTTCCACGAGCAAAGCGAAACCATTGTTATACAGGAGCTCGTTCTATGCATGTTTTTTACTTCCAAAACAAACCTTTCAGTTGCTAACGCACGTTTTTCTTTGGTTCTGGGTTTTATCGAACGGCAGTTTACTTTGAAAATGGAACTTCATCGAATCGTTCACAATGTAATTACTTTTACATTGGATGTTCTCTGAAACAAAGCTTTGTGAAAAAAAGCATTACTTTTTCAATTTAATTTCACGCTTGGACTTGTTTTTTCTTTGACCGCGTTTCTTCATTTTTCAAATGTATGAAACGCTTAATAAGGAAAGAGGAGTTTTTCAATTGTAATTATAAAATCACCAGAAATGCAGATTTAAAAAAAAATTCATTAATTCTTTCTGTGTACTCGTTCTTTAAAAGCTGCAGCCTATTGATCTAACACGACAATAAACTACGTGTATGCTATGTAATTATACGAAACCATCTCAATGGACATTAAAAAAATTCTTCGAAAAAATATATATTTTCTGAACGATTAAAATGTAAAATTCATAAAGTATATCGATTTTATTCATTTTTACCTGTGATAAATGAAGGTAAAAATTCGAATAGAATAAACAGTGGGAAGTAGAAACAAAATATTTGTGGTTTACAATAGTGTACTTTTTGGCATGTAATAAAGAAATATTTTCGCGGCACAGTTCTAAAAATAATATTTCAGAGCAGTTCCCGAATCAGTTCGTACGGATTCTGCCTCGGAATTGTGGACATTGAATGTTTCATGGGATCCTGAATCAATCGTTTCAAAATCCTAGCGAGCGGGAAATATGATTTATAGAGATTCGCGATATTAAAATTTCAGGACAGGATATACTGCTCCGCGGCAGTGAAATTGCGTTTCCACAGTGTAACTTTACGATTTCTTCCAATTTTATTGGCTAACGCTTCAGGACCTTGGCGGAGACTAATAAAGGTACCTTTCCATCATAGTCCTGATTCGGAACAGTAAATCCTCAAACCTTTTTTTATATTAGCTACTCCAATTAAAATACTCTTCAACTCATAAATCTATACATACAAATTAATATTATAAAATTCTACCTCGATGAAATATAATTCAGTTAATTAAACTATTCTTCTCGTTACATTATATCGGAAGATCAAACATAGTAATGTCTCGATATATACGAAAGAGATGTGCACGATATTTCTGAAAAATTTATTCCTACTACTATGTAGTGATTTATATATATAAACAATTTTCTGTTTATTTTTAATTATATTCATATAAAACTTCTATCGACATGTTTATCAACGTAGAAGACTATTTACAAGTTATTACCGATTACTTTTGACAGAACTATTTACAGATTAAGAAACAGTTATTCGTTCATTGGTGAAACTGGTGAATTCTAACAGAAACCTGAAGTTCACTCGAGCACGAAAATCTTTAAACTTTATTTCGAAAAAATTACGGGAGCTTCAAGATTGAAGATGCGATAGCCAGAGAGAATCCGATTGTTTCTAGATCAGCGATTTTCAACCACTGCGAGAAATTCTGCGAAGTATCTACAAAATCGAATGTATCCGCAAGATTTTTACAAACAGTATAAATCGTTGATTTATTATCATTGCAGTTAAATTGATAAAAATTTTGTTGAAAAGCGCCGTAGACAAAGGATTAGATTAAAGTATTATAAATAAGAAAATCGGTAAATAATTTAAGCTTTAGGTCAAGAACCATGTTCTCTGGCCACAACAAATTGTGAGAGGTGTTAAAATTTCAGTTCTGATTTGCCGGAGGGTTACGAGAGGGCGTAATCTATCATATATATCCTTTAAGTTCCCTATCCGGCGGGAGCGAAAGGCGAGAACGATTTATGACCGCACAGTCAAAGGATTTAGTCCTGCATCTTTAGCTCCCGTCGCTTCATCTGTCTCAATCTTTATCACAGGAGAAAGTAATTCGTTTAAATCAATCTTGAGTCGATGAAGACATCCATGAAGCGTTAGAATCAATTAGAAAACGGTTTAAAAAAATCTTAACCATTTTTCTTATTTCGAGGAAAACATCGTCGTCATATATCTCGAGAAAACTGTATTCTCTTTGAATGCGTGGGATGTCGGTCGAACAACTACTAAATAAATTAATGTAGTGTCGAATAAAATTAATGGAAAAATATCAACGTGAAAAGGGCAAATATTGTTTTCTCGTTCAATACGATTTATATTCATTCAGTATTATTAAGAGTGAAAAGCATTAAGAGGGTAGATTCGTTTCCAGGATTGCAAGGGTGCGGGATGCGCGTTCTCATTTCTCAATAATGCAAAGATGGGGCTTTTCAGTAGTCAAAAGCACTATATAAAAGATCAATCAAGGCTGCGATCGCTCTCAAAAGTCCTATTTTTACGTTTACGTGGCGTAATTTACCTCAGCTTTATGAAAATAGCTACGTACGCAGCTTTATGCTTCCGAATAATGCAAATTACACCTCGTAAACGTAAAAATAGGAGTTTTGCGGCCATCGCGGCCTAGATTGATCTTTTATCTAGCACTTCTGACTACTGAAAAACCCCATCTTTGCATTATTGAGAAATGAGAAGGCACTTCCCTTGCAATCCTGGAAAAACGAGTCTACTCCCTTAAGGGGTTAGGATACAGTGATATTTTGAAAGAATCGAAAATTTATTTTTGTCTCAAATAGTAGTTTCGAGTCTTGAGAACAGAATGCAAAAGATTTAACATGGATTTCAGGCTTCAATACAAATTATTTCTCGAAGTACCGTTTCGAGAATGAGTTCGTATAACTGCGAGAAAAATTACATTCGTAAATTTTAAACGCGTTTTTCTCAGAGTTGCGTTTTTCAAAACGGCGTATAAGATATCTCGAGTTCTACCTTACCAATTACATTAATTTAGTAATTACATTTATTACATTACCTTAGTGATTGCATTAAAATTTTACACTTATCTTCATTATAAGATTTTTTTTCATTTTCCCATTATTTTGTTAAATATAAATAAAAAATTAACAAATTAGATTTATTACATCACCTTAGTGATTACATTAAAATTTTACAGTTATCTTCATTATAAGATTTTTTTTCATTTTCCCATTATTTTGTTAAATATAAATAAAAAATTAACAAATTTTCTACCGAAATTCAGTCATTAAATTTAAAATATCTGCCATTTTGTTAATTTTCACAAAAATTGAAATGTGGGATCGTCAATGCCTAGAGAATATACCACAGTTTATGACATTTTTGGGATTTTTGATATAGTTAATTCGATTTGTAGGGTCCACCCAGTTGGCCATCTGGAAGAAAAGATATTCCGAGCAAAGACGACGAAAGGCATAAGAACAAATTATTTTTTAAATATTACAAATTTAAACTAAAATTTAAATATAGCATAAACTGAAATACAAAATCTTATATTAATCGATCATTCACTTTTTCCTGTACTGTTGTTTAAAAAATCTTATACTTTCCCCACTTGTTACTGTGTTCTAACCCCTTAAGTGTAAATAAAATAGAAAATTCCAAGTAGGTTCTAAAAATGATAAGAACGATTTCACAAATATTAAGAGCGAAAAATGCGGCTTGGAGACAATCGAACCGACGAAACAAATAACCGACGATCATATCGAGTTATTAAATTCGGCTGTGATAGTGAAGCTATACACCATATAACAGATACCGGAGCGGAATGCTTCTCGTATGCATCGCGAATTGACGCAATATCAATCATTCTATATGCAAATGAAGAGGAAAGCACAAGGAAAGCTCACAATATCCTTTGGCAGCGTTGGAGGAGCATACGCGAGCGTAAACTGTAGCGGTGACAGGTGATTCTGATAGCGGCAGGGTCGTTTCCGCGTATCTTTCGAAAAGCGACTTTGAAGAAAAATCAATATGGAATGCCACGAGTGCGCCGTCGGTTTGAACAAAGAGCTCGCTCATCGAATTTTAATGTGCGTTTCCCAGTCACAGATACACATGGAAAGCGCGCCATCTCGAATCACAACTTTTTTAATATCTGCCTCTCGCCGCGCTAGTATCATACGCGTGCAACTTACAGATTAAAGTTGAGGATACGTAAACTGCACGCTGCAGCTTCGTGCAAGTTACCAAAGGGACTTACAGATTCCACGTTACCTTCAATGAGACCTATCTTTTTTTACAACGTCGACACGTTCTTGGCTGTAACTTTTTTATGCCGCAAAAGAACATCACTAGACTGCGGATCTTATGCAATTTATGACAGAAATGTGTGTGTTTGCGGACTTTATTATGCGAGCGAAATGTTTTCTGTAATTTCTGGCACAGTTCAGAATGTCCACTCTGCATTTATATTACGTGTGCTTCTTTTGTCAATTGGATACATTTGCCTCACACGTGAGTGATAGACTGCATATATTTATTTAAAATAAAAATTCCTGCTATTGATATTTTGAATAAGTCGAAAATAATGCAGCACCATACTTAAATTCGTTCAATGATTTCGCAGTTTTGTATCTCACCCATTTATTTTTGTCATGAGTGGATAAATTCCGCAGTATAGTAATAAATATATGAAAGCAGTATCAATTAGCAGTTCAATTATTATGTATAGATTGTGGATCTTCATGCATTCATGAAGAAATTGGTTGGGTGAAATATAAAACAGTGAAAGATTAGAAAAATTTAAGAATACTGTAATGTTGTTTTTAATCTAACGAAGTTATTAAGAGATGAAATCAATTTTCATTTTATTCCTGCTTTCCACAATGAATGCAAAACATTTTTAATTTGCATAAAGATCCGCTGTCTAAATATGTGAAATATACAGGGTATCCCAAAACTGTTGATTTGTAAATGAAAAAGTTATTTGAAATGACCTCCGGATTCCAAGGAAATATAACAATTTCGAGACACCCTCTATAATATAAGAATTTAGATATTCATAGACTGCGGATTTAAAGCACTTATAGTAGAAATTGATATACGATATAAAAACCAGTAGAAAAATTAAAAGAATTTAAGAATGTCTGAGGGAATGCATAAAGTTATTAAAATGATTAAAGGAAGAAATTTTCGTTTGATGAAATATAAGATAGTAGTAAGATTAAAATAATTAAGAGCGTGTAAAAGAATATATGATCAAGAACTTATTAAATTTATGAAAGGAAGAGATGCACACTTTTATGTGATTGTAGTAGCTTGATGCAGAAAATTTTAATTATGCTATATCAAGGTATAAATGGAGTTGAGAGAATACATCCTAGGATTAATTATATTATTAAAAGTTTTGACTACGGATACATATGCATCGAATAAATTCTAGTATAATTTTCTTGTCCGAACTTTACGATCTCTCCTTCCTTGTGCAAACTCCATTCAAAGATTCATAATCTCAGCGTATCTGATGTTAATGGTTCTGTTTGCAGGCTAAAAACGGGGGAGTGGCAATGGTTCCGTTTTATACATTCTTCATAACGTGCAACAGCACCGCCACCATAAAAGATGTTATAGGTACGTAGAACACCATCAACCAAATGCTATTTTGTTACTGGCCATACACATAAAAACCACTGTACCGTTATAACAAACCGTAATTATTACTGCCGGGAGAGTCCCTTCTTCGCGTAAGAACACGTTTACTCGAAAAGGTACTAACACGTAACATGCTTATAGTACAACAGATGCTCACATAGTTAATAGCCATTTATTGCCGGCCCTTAAAAAATACCTCTAATTGAAGGAAAAATTGTATTGTTACTAACTCATATTTGCTTTTTCTTATCACATCTTCAGAAAAATAGGTTTCTTTTATTAATTTCAGCTGTATTTCAGCTCCTTCTTAATTCTTCTATTTAATTACAATTTACAGTTTAAAAATTAAGCCCATATACATATAAATTGTCAATTATGATAGATTGACTTTACTAATTTTTCTGTATTAATTGCAAGACACAAGAGTTACATACATACTTGTTTTTCTTTTGAATAATTCGAGTTGACAATAATACAAAAATATTTTTAAATTCATTGAGTGACTTTACTAGTTTACATTTGATGTACTCATTTTTGCCATAAAATCCGCAGTCTACTACAGTAATTAGTTACACAGGATTTTTCAATTAAAAAATGTACATACACATTTCAATCTATCGAAAACTATTTTGACACGTAAAATTATTTTTAGAAAAATATCGAAAGAGCAATATCAACAAAACAATGAAACTGTTTAAAATGCATGCTAAATTTTTGCATAATAACGTCGTTCGATAACCGGATACGATGATTTAAATATTCTGCAGCGAATCGATTTCATATAAATGACGTTCCAAAAGATGATAAGAATAGTTTACGCTTATTGAAAGAAATTCATTAACGACTGGATCGATGAAAATGAATTGAGGAAACTGAACGCTTGTAGCCCCGAATAGTTCCAATTAAAATGGCTGAAATCGTGCCTCGTTTCCGGCGATTCGCATAAAATCAGGCAACTTCCGGCCGGAATTAATCATCAATCAACTAGACGCGTATTCGATTCGAAACGAAACGGTAACGAAAAGTTAATGACGACGCAGATTGGGCATAATGAAATCAATATTTAAAACTTCTCGATTCGGCCGAGCTTATTAAGTGGCCATGCTGTTTCAGCACACATCAATCACATTCGAAAGGTGGCGGGGATCGATCACGTTGGAATAGGAGCCGGCTTCGACGGGATAAATTTGTAATTATCTTTTGAGTATCCTTGATGCATTGTGCATTCAGAGAAACGTTATTATCGGCAACTGTGGCCGCGCCATGCTATCGCAAAGAGTTTCGCTTGTGTTCGAATTTAAAACAATTTCCGAAACGAACCAGTTTAGCGCGAACTCATCAAATTGCTTCTATTCAAAATTTTGAAACCGGGCTTGTCGGTGATCTTTTATTCTCTGAATGCAGACATTAATTGTACGGACCTGTCAGCCAGTAACATGAACATTGAACATCGCTTACAGTACTCCCACCGGTTTAGAGGACGTATCGAGGTATCCTCAATTGTTGGCAACACTGCTGGAAGACCCAACATGGACGGAGGAAGACATTAAAAAATTAGCTGGCCTCAATTTACTGAGGGTATTTGCTAAAGTCGAGCAGGTGAGCCATACGCTTTCAACTAATTAAAAAATCCTCTTCGTAATCTGATTTTATGGTATTGCAACCGGAACTGAATTTATTTATCCTCCTAAAAGGATATCGTTCAGCTTTCAAACTGAACATTCTCTACATTCCTCTGCGATTTTAGTAAAAACGCTTCAATCAATTTCAATTTTATTAATACGATACGTTTTTTATCATAATTCGTAAGGAATATAAAAATGCTTCAATATTTAAATTTTATTGATTTGATATTAAGGTATAGCATGGTTTTAAGAGAGCTTTCACGTGATTATAGCAAATTTTTCGTCAACTCCTTTTTTTATGATTTTTCAAGGTCACCTTCAATTTTTGGCAAATACTCCTATAATTTTTTACGCCTATCTGTTAGAGATTTTCAAGGCTAATAACGTATCATAACATTTAAAAAATTGCAAAAAAATTGCTATAATCACGTGAAAGTTCTTTTGAAACCATGTAATATATGACAAAAACATTTTCGATCGGACAGCTAATAACAGAGTAATCTCTACTGATCACCATTCGCGATTCATCCTGTATAAAGTGTTTAACATTGTTTAATTGCAATTATCGTAATTTCTTTTCCTAAATGATTTTAGTCCGAGAGACGTTTTAGTTCTACTGTAGTTAAATTTTTATTTCAATATGGAGAATCTTTACAAGTTCAAGAGGTAATTTCTACGATGAACTGTTTAACATTTTTTGTCTTCAGTTGTCGTAACTTCTACGTCTTCTTCTAAGCAATTTTATTTCCACATAGTTAAACTTTTGCTAAACTGAATTTTGAAAGATGTTGCAAATACATGTGAAATAAGACGAAATTATTTGAATTTCAGGTACGAGACGACTGGCACAGGGCAGCAGTTTTGCCAGTGGAGAAGATCAGTCCACCTGACAACTCTGCCTGCGTCTACGGAGCATCTTGATCTTCTTTGAGAACGTCCGCAGCAGGATCCCTCGATTTTGTACGATCGCCGAAGGTTCGACACGTCTCACGGAACTATAGGACCTTGTAAACGTGCGGGCTGGATCAACTGAAAGATCACTTTTCCCTGATAGAATCTTTTCGACTTTTCCGGGGAGTTGAATCGCGCCTTATGAAAGATGAAAAATTGAGCGAAGATGAAAGATCCATCTGTGAAACTGATAAGGGCGAGACTGTGGAAAAAAGCAATCGCTTTCAGGACAGGTTCAGGTTTCTTCAAACTATATTCCCCTGTTACTTATCATTGTATTTTCCGTAAAATTTATTCCTCGAAACAACCATGTTTGATTTATTGTGCTTGTCAAACACATTTAATCAAATGATGTCAATTTTCCGAAGATGTTTACGGTGAACTATAATTTAAGAAAATACAATCTGTACGTTGATAATGAATCTAATGAATTTAATGAATTTAGATTGTTTAAAATTGTTTTTATTGAAGATATTTTGTGCAAGACTGAGCTAGTCCTGAGAACGGTGATATGCATAATTTTAAACGTAAGAAAAGCGTTCCTAAATGAATAACTCGTATTGATGCGGACAATCGAGGCGGCCAAAAATGCTTGCACGAGAAGCGTATATTTCGAGCGAGAGTATTCGCGAGAGCGAGAGAGCGAGAGCGAGAGAGCGAAAGAGAGCGCGAGAGAGAGCAAGAGAGTGCGAAAGAGAGAGAGAGAACATATTCTCTGAATAATCTCGGCCGAATCCAGTAAGTGTTTTTCAATACCTCTACCTTCGAATAATTTTAGAAGATCCGAAACGATGGATGCTAATCGTAAGGAACACGCGTTCAAATGCAAATCGGTGAAAGAGTTGCATTAATCAGAATTTAATGATACGCCGGACCCTCGAGTTTCTTTATTTTCGTAAAATTACTGCACGAGTTGTTACTAAAGATTAGTGTAAAAGTCAAAATCGGAGAAAAAAGAATTAAAAGTAATGAACACTACCGTAAAAAAAAAGAGAGAGCCATAGATGAATTACCACCGCTGACTATTACCATTAGGTTCTTACATAATTTCGTCGATTTCTAAATAGCACGAAACGATCCAGAAAAAATTGTAACAACATATGGATCCCGTTTCATTTTCGTTCGAACGCTTACCGCCAAAGTCTAGTGTCGAATTAAGAAGTGCGCTTAAGACCAACAAATTAAACACGAAGGAAATGGAAAAAAAATAGGAAAATCGCGAGAAATAAAAATTTGTAACGTGTTCCATTAGAACGTTCACCAGACGGTTTCTATAGATCAGTAATCGCGTACGTTCGATGATTTCCGGCTTCTAGCGTTTCTATATTTGCGAGAGCGAACAGAATCTTGTTGATAATATAAAAGCTCGCCTATAAGACCATTAACGAAAGACTTGTTCATCAACTTTGGATTACGCACGAATTACTGGATCTTTCCGACTTTCCGACTGAAATCTTCAGAACTATAACTAAAAAGCGTTCATTGTCACTCGTAATTATGCATGACGCGTTTGTTTCATGACACTGCTTGTTCATTTATACGCTTGTTAGGACCGCGACTATCCGGATATTTTTCACGTTCGAATATCCAAATTGGACATGTTTTCAAGCACTTGAACAATGGGTAACAAATTATTAAATTTAAAAGGTTAATGGTAAATTAATATCGATGGTTATACTCGCCGAAGATGGTTAAGAAACAAAACAATTTTGATATTAACGCGATTCTGCACCATTTCTTTCTATTCTTGTTAAAAAAAAAAAATAATTGAAGCACAAGTTATGAAAATAAGTTCGTCGACTATGGATTTGTTTAAGCTGTTCTAAAATTAATTATTTTGTTTCTTAACTCCTGTTATTTCGGTTATTTAAATATCAAGATTTACGGAATTGTTCTTTGTTTGTAAAGAGAGTCGTGATCTTAAATGTTAAACAATTGTGTATATAATGATTGTAGGATTTAAGTGATGCATTTATAAAAGATAATCATCTTTCAGGGTGAAATTGATTTAGGGACTTTTCATTGTTGTGTCAAAAAATATATTGGTTTAAGTGTTTTTTGTCTATGGTAATATCGATAATAAAATTGTTCACGGTTCTTGCAAATTTTAAAATCGAGGATAGAAATCGCGTCTATTTAAAAGCGAGCTGAAAATTCTCAAATCGAAACACAACATTAAGTTGCAAAAATATCAACAAAATGCTATTATAGAGAAGGAGTACTGTAATCCTGGTTAACTAATTTTTAACGAATGTTTTGATGTTTTTCAAATTTATTTCGACAATCCTCTTTACTCTTTCTGGGTAATTTTATATTAATTCACGGCGGTACAAAAATATGCACTGGCATTGTTAATCGCGAGGATGTCGAAAATGTTAATTAATGACATGAATCGCGGATATTCGAAGTCAAAACGCAAACAGAGAAAGAAAACATCCGGATAAATAGTCAGGTCTTGTTATTATGGTCACCAATGTTAAACACTGCCAAGCCACTTTATACTGAACCATTCCGACACGAGAAATTGTAATCGCTAACCCCGTTTCGATACAGTAGCAGTTTCAAGACGTAGCAATAAAATCTTAGCCGATAAATCGTCGACAAAACCATAGATTTCCGAATCGAAGCATACCGAGAGGAATACTTCTACGGACGCCGTAGAGAAAATCATGCCAACTTTTCGGGACGTTATACTTATTGTTAAAACAGTCAGCGAATTATCGAGACACACACACACACACACACACACATACACACACACTATCTGCCAATACGCTCTCGGACGTTGTCCAGGGTTATCCTAGATTTGCCAATGCAGTGAATACAATTGCGAACGATTTTAATTGAGAGGGACGAAGAAAAAACGCTCTGTATAAGTAGAAAAATAATATCGAATTTGTCACTGCGATTATTGTAAATGTACAGGTCGCGCCAAAAGATTTCCTGCAGAAAGCAAAGATTCGCGACGTCGAGACTCCATTTTTGGAACCGTTAAGAACAAATGTAAAATTAGTTCACAGTGTTTTCTTTTGTTGTTTTATACATTTTCCTTGCTAACACCAAATCATGACAAAAGAATATTGTCTTGTAGAATATTAAAACAATCATTGCCAATAGTGAGTGCCTATCCTACAGCTATTTGTGTTTCCTTCTGATTAAACGTAACAAATAAATTTATTCTAAGTATACAATGAAAACGATTTAGAGAAAAACTTCTTATTAAATTCATTCATAATTTTGTATAGATTGTTGTGAAATTTGTCACTGATAGAACAGACTGATTATATATGTATTTAATAATTATACTTCTTAGAATACTTCTTTGAATGAATACATTTGTTAACTAAATAAACAAGAAATCTATTAAACAATGTCTTTAAAACACAATTCTTTAAAAAAAATATTTAAGAATTGTATGGAATAATGTGTAAAATTGTCAACATTGATAAACAAAGTTATTTTGAAATATATACTTTGCTATTCGAACAAATATATTTATTTTAACTAAAATAAATACGACAATATTAAATTTATTCTGTTGAATATTTATATAATTTGAAGTTTACTTGTATTTATTAAGATTTTTCTATTTACGAATTCAGATAATGAATTATTAAAATGCGTATTGCTTTATGGTTGAAATTTAGGAATAGAAAAATGGAATTGAAGAAAGATTGAATAATATATCAAATTAATAATCTGTGAGAACTGTCATTTATGTAAACATTGAGATTCACATTTACATCACAGAATGTGTAGATAATTATAAGCATAAATCTTTTTACTATGTCTAGGAAAACAATTCTATTTAATTCGACGGTAAAATCGTTCAGTGCAGAAAGAATGGAGGATGCAACTTATCTACTTCTGTTATCATTGTATGTACTATTTATTTGATACGAATTATTATCTACCTCAGTATTGTTAGGCTGGAAATTTGATTACCTCATTGATGGAGATATCTCTTGACGAATTTCTCTGGACGAATCTGGTTTCAGTCCGCAAATTTTGGCACGACCTGTACGCCGCGTATTCGCATCTATCAAACATCGATTTTCATAGCGTTCGCACGACGCACAGAGAGACATTCTCGCAGCGTCTTTGTTTTTTCGTAACGACGTTTTACCCATTTCGACTTTGTAATATCACTTGATAACCACACGAGTAGATAATAGAAACAAAGAGACGATCGATCGAAGGGACACTGCGTGCGTCGATCGAAGAAGGGGAGATGAAGAAAATCGAAAGAAGAAACCGAGAAACTTAGCCAAGTAGACTGTCCTAAACTTGTACGAAGCATTTCGACTTTTCTTACTTTTTTTCCGACGTGGAGAACGCGTGCGAGAAATTTTTAGGTACCTGTAATTAATATTGTTAATGACTATACATATATATTATATACATATATTATATAAAAAGAAACCATGGCGCCTTCGACGACTCGCACCATCACTCTACGAACTTACGGTAGCAGACTGTCGCGTGGAAAACGATTAACGTAGACCCAGTTAAACTTATGATAATAGGGACGCCATATTGATTTCATCGAATATCGCGAACGGGAAAGCGTCGTAGCATTAATTTAAGACATCCACTGTCACGCTATTGTTACGCGGATTAGGTTGATCCTATTGATCCTTTAATCCTTTGAGTATGAATCGAACGTCGAGGCGTTCATCGACGTCTGAACAATTGATGGGAAAATTCATAAACCATGTGCTTCATTATTCGTTCATTAGAGAACACAAAACATTTTGAAACTTTGTAGTTTCTAATCATTCAGAAAAAATTAGAGTCTATAAATACACTGCGGATTTTATGCATTCATGACAAATATGAATAGAAGAAAGAATTGTTTATACGTATAGCTCGTGTGTCTTGCAATTGTTTCAGATAATTTTTATTTTGCATGAAAATCTGCACTTATGCCAAAATAAATAGCTGTGATTTAAAACAGTGAGAAAAAATGTAAAAGTGTCCATTCATTTGATATACAATTTATTACAATAATTGAAGAAAAAATGAAATTTTCACCCGGTTCTTTTCTCTTGCAATTCATGCTGAACATTTTAAATTTTGCATAAAGATCCGCAGTCTATTTATAACATTTTTGTACTATATTTTAACACAGTAAATAACGAATCTGCAGTTCGAATTAAGATTTAACTAATGAATAGTACAGTCACAGTAAAAATAACGAAGCAGTGGATATTTCAGACAAACTATTATAACTTTTATATTTTCATTAGGAATTTTATATATTTTTGTTAAATAATTTCCATTATATTAGTTCCCCCAATAGTATTTTCGGATTAGGAAGTGTTTGAATAAACTGCTAGCACGAAGATCAACGTGGCGTATCAATAAGCAAAGTCGCCGTCGATCGTTTTCCACGATGCGAAATGTCTCGAACGCGATTGTTAGCGGAAGCTTTTTTCCTCGAAGCAAAAATACGTACGCTTGCGTTTTCCTCGGCATTTGAACAAGGGTAACACATGCAGATCGGCGCGCAGAATTTATTGTCTACCGTCAGAGCATCTGTAGGAAGACCGCAGGATCCCGTTGAATAAACTTTTAGCAGCAATAACACTGATAACCAACACGTAGCGAACGATTAACTAGCGTAAAAGACCAATAGGATGATATTCACGATTTCTAATTCATAAAGAGTAAGTCTAGCATGTTAAAATATCCAATTGAACGAGTCGTTTGGGGATGCGTTCCTCGTCGAAAACCGCATGTGCTGTTAAATAGATCAAACAGATCCGGAGCCATTAGACTGCGGATTATTATGCACCTAAAATACAATGAAACGTATAACAAAGATTAACCACGTTTCACCTTTATCTTAAGAGATCTTGTAATCGCCGAAATTAATTTTTCCCCCTAAGATAATTTATAAAAGTTAAATAATATGCATAAAAATACGCAGTCACGACGTGTAACGTTTCAGAGATGGGCTACGAGTTAGTGATAAATTGTTTTGAAGGAGTCGAGAATTACATGTTGGATATAAAACAACTTTTTGTGACGTAACGAAAAGAACCGTCTCGAAACATGTTTTTCGAGTCCGATGGAAATCTCTCTCAAAACTTACGACCAAGCGTTAGCGTCTGTCTCTGTCTAGATATGCTGTGGGGGTAAAAAGCGTCTTAAAAACCCCTTGCTGCAGCGCGGATGCGTTTCTTCCGGTGCTCGAAGAAGCGGCGACGTTTTATCCGTGCTCGCGTTACAAAAGATAATTTTCAGAAAGGGTCTGATACAAGAAACAACGCTAACAGATTCGCGAGTTGTCCCCGAGTATGATTACTGCACATTTAACACGTAAAATACACATTTCACTCTGTCTAAGCATCAGGTCATTCTCTAATGTCACTCTTGACAATAATTTTTACTGGGAAATAACAGTGCGTAAATAATATTTTTAATCGATTATGTATGGACCTTATTCACACACAATGCCGATCTAGTAAAATTTTTCTTGAGGAAATGTTTCTATCGAAATGGATGATAAATGAGTAGACTTATGCAAAATAAAAATTTTCTACATCAACTGCACACAAGTGGAGACAAAGAGAAAAATACTGTGGACATATAGATTATTATACAAATTACTAAGAATCTGAATAAATACATTTCTGTTATTTTTACAATTTAATATTTTCGATCTTATTTATATATTTATTTCTGAACTATTAAAAAATTCTGAACCATTAAGAACAAATTAATTACCTGAAATGTGGTGGTAGAACATGTAGTAAAAAATATAGTTAAATCACTATAATAAATACTTTCACTTTTAGTGAAACAAAAATCGATTAGAACATAACAGAATCCGATACGCACTGGTTAACATTCGCCGAACAACTGTCTTATTGTCGGATCGTGTCCTCTAGGCTAGGCGACGACCCTTGTCCAAAGAAAATTTGAAACGACATCTGCGTTCAGCACGTTCGCTACGACCTTTTCTTTCTTTGTCCATCTTGGGCTGTAGTAAGATGGGTGTGGAGGGGGCGACGCGATGGCCCCGGGCCGTAAGGAAAGTGACGTAGAAGTAGAAGTCAATATTTTTTGACAATTCCCGTAACCTCTTGAGATGTCATTCTGTACATTGAAGCTCGTACAGTAGTAGTATTATAAAAATAAAATATATGAAAAAGCTTGTTAAAAACCACGCTTATATTAAAATGCACTAAAAAAGAGAAAATAACCTTTTTCCTGGTTCTCCATAAAATACCGAATCCAGTTAAATGATTAATAATATTTTTCCTCAAAATTTTAAGCAATTAGTTCAAAATTTCTTCTGTTATAAAATTAGTGTCGGAATAGATAGAAAAATTTAATATAAATTTAAAAAAAATCGACGCAATCTTCGTGGGCGTTCCACGCTTTTATGTATAGTCACTAATGTCATGATTTTATTTAAATTTATCTTAAATGTATCTATCTATTCCGACACTAATTTTATAACAGAAGAAATTTTGAACTAATTGCTTAAAATTTTGGGGAAAAATATTATTAATCATTTAACTGGATTCGGTATTTTATGGAGGACCAGGAAAAAAATTATTTTCTCGTTTTTAATGCATTTTAATATA
Source organism: Lasioglossum marginatum (assembly GCA_028455795.1). Classification (NCBI taxonomy): domain Eukaryota; kingdom Metazoa; phylum Arthropoda; class Insecta; order Hymenoptera; family Halictidae; genus Lasioglossum; species Lasioglossum marginatum. The sequence goes on along the minus strand of CM052254.1, from coordinate 4,235,796 downwards.
AGCGTGGTTTTTAAAATGTTTTTTTACATATCTTGTAATCGATTTTAATTACCACTTCAACCAAGATCTTTTGTAAAAGGGAAAATATTGTGTCATGATTAGATAATTTATTATCCCGCTTTTTTTTGTCTTGTCTTTTCCGTTGTGTAGCAGTTTCACTCTTTGTCTTTCGTCCGTCAGTAAGTTTTGTTTGTTTTTTGTTTACTTTCATTTTTGATCCCACGAGTATGGCGGCAAATATTGTCATCGGAAGCAAGTGTGTATACAAAATTTCAGCAAGATTGGACTCAAGATTGGATTTCAGCAACATGACTAGTTAATATAAACGTTGTAATATATTAGTAATTTCTATAGAAATATTAATAACAAACGGTTTAAACTACAAAGATTTAGTTAACAAATTTTCTCAGTGAAAAGCTAGAAGAGTGAAGTTAATTGTTTCTATATGTAAATATCTACAATTTTTAATTCTTTTTTAATTTTCATTGTTAGCGATAATCTCTAAATATTGTGCTGTGTACTACCACTTCAACATGTTTATATGAATGTTTATGAATTATTCGCCCATATCTAAAAATGAATTTTTACGCTAATATATTCATTGTACCAAAATTGAAGATCTGGAAAATACAAGAAAATTGAAGTTCTACTAACAATACATTTTAAGCTATCGATGTTTACTTCATTAAATATTTTACTTGATTATATAAAATTTTTAAGATTTGTTTGGCAGTCAAAATGTTAAATACGAAAGTGTATAAAATTTAGAGATAGTCAAATTCAGTGCGAGTTGCGAGATTGCGACCGTCAGATTGATGGTGGTAGCAAACGTGTTAGCCTCATTGTCAATCTTCTCCGTTTGTACTGGAATTAAATGTGAAAAATATTACTCGTGGAATGACTGATGTTTAAACAGAGTTAGCGTACGACTAAATCATTCTTAATAATATGAAGAAGTATATGTATGGACGAGCACATAGTAGTACAACGTAGATATTTGCTGCTTGAATGGAGAAGTTGAGATTTCAATTTTCATTCATTTTAGCCCCGATCTCCATGACAGTCGAGATCACTTAGAGACAGGAATCATAAGGTCACAAAAGGACAGAACGTCCATTGAAATGTCCCACGAAAATTGGGTACATTGCGTTTCTTTTCGTAAGATTACAAATAACAATAATTACAGTAATTTCATCAGCACGAACGAACGGTCTCCTCAAACGATTAGTTCAATGGCAGTACATTGCTCAATACCACTGATCGGGACTCGGAAATGGAAACAAGAAGACTCACTCTTGCGTTCACGGGAGCGTTTACAGCTGCGCGACTCGGACTCAATCACGCGTAGACATATGGTACCGTTCTAGTTTCGTACGGCCGCAAAAACAAATGTTTGCGTGTATTCTTTGTATAAACTTGACAGGGGCGAGAATGAAGCGCCATTTTCCCTTCGGGCAGGGGGAACTGTTTGTCGGGAGACGGGTCTCGAAGCCGCGACATTGCGAATATATTTCGCGACGAGGAACTCTAGATAATCATTGCGAGCGTGTATATGGGGGCGCGGCGAGCCCTAGTCGAGGGACGAAACAGAAAACGAGTGATGTTCAAATAAGTTGTTTTATGTGGCGATGAAGAACGGGAGAGGGCGAGAACATTGTGAGTCGGCATCTTCGAGCGTTTCGAGAGAAGACAAGACTTTGTTGTTTCACTGCTTCCTAACAGAACTGTATCCGAATCGTTGCAGAAATTGTGTATCGTCGGTTTCGCGCGCACGGGATTCTGTCTCGTGACGAAATTCTCGAAAATACGTATGCTCCATCTTCTCGAGGAGCTCGGAAACGTCGTGCGCGGAATCAGTTTGAACGTGTTCTCGGTTTTTCCGTTCTGTTTTTCTTTTCGTCAATGAATTGTGTAGCGAAACGATCGGAAACACGCATGCGTAGCTGAACAGATTTATTTCGACGCCAACTTGTTAGCGAGAAAACACAGAGGCCAAAAAGATTCTTGTAAAGAGCGAGAATGGGAATATCTATCTAAATGATAGGCGATGCGAAAGAAAGAGAACGAACGAAAGTGAACAAGTGAGAGAGAGAGAGAGAGAGAAAGAGAGCGAGAGAGAGCCTTAGTGATAAATCTTAACGTATATAATGTAAACAACACACAACTGCCTAGAAACTCAGATTAATAATATTATAACTTACTATATTATATACAATTACAACCGACATGTCCAAACGCACAAAAGGCAAGTTTGGCAAGACGAGACACACGCGATTGTACATAGAAATATATCGACGTGTAATCCACAATGTATATAACGAGAAGCAGGAGACAGTGTTTCGAAATTGTAACCCGAGGGATGTTGAGGAACTGAGTTTTTTCTTGGATACAATTTTGCCGCTTTGGTTCGCAAGATCAGAGAACGAAAGGCTACCGGCCGATCCTGGAGCCGAGTACTCGATGATCAGGCTGCGGAGGTTTACGCGAATTCCGCGGTTTCGTAACAACTATGCAATTCAATCAAATTCTGTACGTAGTTATATTTTTCGATTATTAACCCTCTGCGGACGAAAACGTCTATTCGATTTTAACATATGGGTTGAATATATTCTAAAAAATATGGCTGTGAGTAGACAGCGGATTTTATGCATTTTATGACACGCAAATACATTGGAGGAATTAAAAAATATTGTTATATTAATACTGTTATTTTAATTTCTATTTCAATCCAATTTGTTGCCATCCAGCTAGGCAATTTTTATTTTGCATAAAGATCCGCTGTGTGCTGATGAGTCAAATATGCCGGTGATTATGAAAGTGGACTAACAATATCGTGTATTCTTCCTTCGAGAAAAAATATTTTACCAAAAATGGGTAGATCACGTTTAAAACAGTAGAAGGATTAAAAGAATTTAAAAGTATAGATACATTGCACCCAACAAATTCAAACTATTAAATAAAGAAACAAATAACCTGTGTCTACACATCAAATGTAAAGCAAACGTTCAAAGAATTTCGAAATATTATTGCAGTACTCGTACCACGTTTATAATCGCCGTCATAAATGTAAAAATTGCAGCAAATATAAGATGTTGTGTTCGGTAGAAACTTGTTGGATTTGAGAACAATCATTTTCGTACTGCCATAAGAGTGTATCACTCGTCCATAAAAGGTTAACTAAGAATTCTATGAAAACGTCGAGTTCTTCTCCGAGATGATTGCAGATTAAACGCGTAACGCGTCCGCAGTCTGTAGATAATTGACCTATCGAAGGGACAAGTGGATGAAGTTGTCGATTCTACGTTTATCTCGTCTTCTCTGTTTACCGTACTGCCAAATATATCCATTTCTCACCTCGACCGATTGCTTGTGGGACTATCAAGTAGGCGAGTTTCCTTCTTGCAAGTTCGTTTTTATAAGAGACAAGACTTCGACCCCTAGGATTAGATAAATTATTTTTAAATCCTGTCGGAACGCGTAAAGGTAAGAGGATCGATTTCGTGACTAACGTTTAGATTAAGAGAACGAGCTAGATGCCGAGCATTCTCAATTCCCAGAATTTGATGCCACTGTTGTCATCTCGACCTATCGAAACCGGGAGATTGCGTTGCCGACACTTTGTCCGTTCAGCCCTTCGATTTCTAATAATGTCGAACGCTCGAGATCAATCGTATTCCGACGAATGTTTCGACGCGTATGAAGCTCGCATTCGTGAATCCAGCGGCACAATGTCATATGTATACATTGTTTGTTTCGTTGTATACAACTGAAAATATTTTTACCTTCGTATGCCCCTTCAGTTTTGCCATTTTCCGATTTAGTACAATAAAGCCTCGCTCGATGCACCTCGTTTATTGCACGGAATTCTCATTCGTTGCATCGCAATCCCCACTACGAGTTGTCAGAAGAACTCGTGGTGGGGATTGCGGTGGCTAGAAACAAAAGATGATCACTATGATTCCCTTTCGTTGCACAACCTCGATTATTGCACGCATTCTCGATCCCGTATCGTGCAACGAGCGAGGTCCTACTGTGCTGTCAATTTATTTAATTAAATTGTAAAATCGATTAACCAGAATCTTTTCTGAATCTTTTCAGAATATTTTTGAGGAGCATACGAGCGTTAACAATTGTTTCTTTATTATTCCTAAATAATTAGATGTATGTATTACTGAGTAATTCACCGTTTTCGTAATTATGATGGTATGATATTAATTTGATTTCTTCCTAGCCCCTCGATACAATTAAAAAAGGATTGATAGCTAATAAGGGATCATGTGTTTCCGTATGTTCTGTATAGTTTCGGATTATATTTGCGAAATATAGTGAATTATCCACTGATACACAAAGTTTCAACGTAAAACACACATTTCTGTTCTTGCAATGTTATCCGATTGTCCTTGTTTGCATTGGATCATGCGATTTCGATGAATTTTCATTCACTATGACTCCCGAGTCACGCGAGATCATCGAGAAAGCTTTCACTTTCGGAATGTGTAACATGTCAAGGCCGAACGTCGGCCCGACTTCATCGTTACCATAAAACGGGATGCCTCGAGTTGTTCGACGATAACCGCATGCGGAAAGATTTTTAAATAAATTTATCTTAAGCGGAGAAAAAAGAAAGTTTCAAACGAAAGGCAGCTACGTGAAAGAGGTTATACAGATGCATGATAAAAGAAAGAAAAGAGAGCGAACGAGAGAGAGAGAGAAAGTGAGAATGTGAGAGAGGGAGAGAAAGAAAGACGAAACGGAATGTATAGGCAATTATTAAAGAGACTATGAAAATTAAGATGATATAGAAAGTTTTAATAAATTACTTACTAATGCTACAGAAGACACTTGATACCTATTACCTAACAAGCATACGTTTGCGTATACAAGCGTACACACGCACATACACACCGACACAGGTACACGATTCTTTGGAAGTTTGAACACATACATACACATAAGAATCGGATGAGAAGGTGCAGAATCCTGCGCGTAAATAAATTAATCTTCATTCGACTCGACATTGGTATAGTTACGAACGTAAAACAAACACAGAAAACTAACAAGGAAACCTCGGTCACACGAATGTCCGTGTTTTTTTTCAAGCTTTGTTGCTCCGTCGAACACTTTGGTACGCGAGTTCACGGAAATTTTTATGGTTCGATTTTATTTCGAGGCTATATTTCGAAGAACCACGGATTTTATTTTATCCTTCGCAGTATCTGGAAAAATGCGGCGGGAGCGTGTAAAGTTTCGCGCACGCAAACAGTACATGCGTGGGTGAATCTTGTAGGAAGAAACAGAAAAATAAAGTTTGTGGTGAAAGTTGGCGTAATAACTTCAAGGAATTTTATTTACATGCATTTCATTCCGTTCGAACGGATTCAAAGAATTTTTTATTTGACAATTACTATTAGACTGTATTTAACAATTATGGAGTATATAGCAGAGAAAATTGTTTGTTACTTATTTTATATAACATGCTTTTAACTTTAATTAAATTGAATAAATTGGTATTATCTTCTTTGTTATTACATAATTATTTCAAATTTAACATTATATTCATAGAAAGTTTCAATTATTCATTATTCGGAACATAATAAAATGTGTTTACAATATTAAAAGATTATGATTCTAAATAAATGGTGAAATATTATTTGATACTACAAAAAATTAGTCATTTTTATCAAATGTTCATTTTATTTTGTTTAAACTACTTTATTATTTTATACATCTAATCTTCTAATGTAAGTATGGCTTTGCAAATCAGAATTACCATGGAACACTTTTGCTTACACATTTTACGTTTAGTTTTCTCTTCATAATTTTTCAATAAAGTATGTCCGAATCAATATTAAAATAACACTACTTTTTTATTTTGATTTATAGAACGTAGTGATAAAATTTCATCGTTGACTTCTGGAACACTGCGGAGGCGCAGTATGCACACCATCAATTAATCGGAGCTTTTGTTAAATTCCAGAAGAATTCCATTGTGCGATAAATTTTCGAATAGGTCATCAATTACGTTCCAATTATTTGCTGGGAAAAAGATCGTTGTAATGGACAAAATTACTTTCCCCATCCTTTTAATACGTTTTTTATACGTAATTAAAAAAATATTATTAACAGGTTTGAACAAATAAAAAAGTATACAAACTGAGTGATTTTTATTTTTAAAAAATCTATTGACGTATTTGAACTAAAAAATTCAGAACAAACTTATAAAAATATGATGAGCAAGTTTTCAATAAAGCATGTCAAAATTGTATTCTTGAGAACCTCGATGGACACAAATTGTAACAAATAATTAAATGTTCATTATACATAATTGAAATCTGGCAGCAAAGTTTGAGAAAAGGGAGATTTGCAACTAACCGATGTTTGCTTGTACGTTACTTGCTATTACCTACATAAAAATTCTATATTATATAGATTACATAAATAAATAATTATATATAGAGAGAAAAATGAGGAATGAATGTGGATGCAAACGAGGGGAAAATACAGATTGAGCGTACACAATGGAATATAGGAATAAATAAAATCGAGATTTTTTTAATGAATTGTCGGGCCGGTTTTTCGAGAGATTTGCTCCAACGGCCTCGGCGAGTTTAGAGAAAAAGAAACTTTGAAAAGTGATACGTTATTTATCGATATACTTTTAGTTAAACCGAACGAGGGGAACCTTAGACCGTATATGTACTATTATAAGTTTAAGGAACTTCGATTTGTTTGATGTTAAAAAATCACGGGAACGTGAATCAATCGTCGTGAACTCGTAATTCGGAGCACTGGAATCGAATGATATTCAAGGAAAATTCACGTTTGATATTAACAAGATTTTTATTAAACTTTTTACTAAATTAAAAAGGAAAGGTAAAAGTACTTTAAATGCATCGCAATCAATAGTCTTAAAAAATAATTTTAATTTTTAATAAAAAATGATGAACACTAACGAGTATATTGATTTATAATAATTGAATTAGTATGCATATATTATCGAATATGTTTACGTCAAAACGCATTAAAATTTCGAATTGAATTGTATTATCGATCTGAAAATTTTCCAGAGTAAATTCGATTTTACGTGTCGACTCGATAATGAACCGCATAATGAAGTATGTGCGAGAAACACGGGTTTAATTGATTGAATGAGGAAAGAGGCGATAGCGACGACAACGACGATGATTTTATCTACGTTAATCTAGAAGACATTGCTGGAACAATGATTTGTACACCTTCTATGAAGGACCGTAGAATACATTATGTTACCTAATACTCTTAAGCACGCATTATCTAATAAACATTATTTACAAAATGAATGGATGCGTTGGTCAAAGAATGTCTTTGTTCTTCTCCTACACATCAGGAAATTAATATTTTAAAATCAAACAACAAATATTTAATATCTAACAGGGCTCGTTTAGCAATGTATCTGTTTCGTCGAACAACGAATATTTAAATCTTGGTTTTAAAACGTATTCTGTTTGCCTCGAACTAATTAATTTATTATAATTCTAGCTACTGCGATGATTACAGGAGAGGCAACGCCAGTTATTCGATTAATAAAGATCTGTTCTGAATATTTTTCGCAGCATTAAAAACAGAGATATTTATTCGGATTTTCATAGTAAATAGATGATACATCTTTTTATTTCGTAATATTGTTACTACATTCCTGTATAATTATAAAAAAAATTTCTTATAATTAATACTGCATCAGTATAAATATTTTAAAATACACACAAACAACTATTTTTTTGCTTCCCAGGTAAAAAGTAGTGATCTGTTACGAACCAATGAGCTCATAACGCTTATCGATATTTTTCCGATGAACAGACTCATCCATTACCGCAATACTCCTCGTAGAACATTCCTTTCAACGATATTTATAATTGAATTTCTAAAGGAATGTAGATATTAGTTCCTAGAATTCATTGTACAATATTAAAGTTCTAAAAAATATTCTAAAACTTTTGGATCAATTTGATATAATATATAATATGTACGCAAAATAAAAGACAGTGGACAAAATTAGAAGAACTAAAACAACTTATTAAAATCGTTTAAAGAAGAAATGTATTTTTGTTGAACCTATACTTTTTTAACTTATGGAGATAGTTACATATTATATATTATACAAGTTATTTCGGTAACTGGTCGTACAAAAAAATAAGCCGGAAATGTGGAATAAAGTTTTTTCATACGAGGCTTTGTTTTCGAGAGAATCGAGTGTGAAGATTCGGCGAATAGGACTGTTGAATAGGAATGGTCTGACGCGTCTGTTCATGACCCACCTATTCTACTTACGAATTCTAAACACGCGAACTTGATAGATAACCCAGGATAAATATCAGACTCGAAACGAGTAGTATTTCACAAAATAATTTCAAAATAATAATTGAGTTTTGCAATAAGATCATTCATAATTCAAAGGATGCATTTTGAAACAGTCTGGTCGTCGTCATCGACCAGCATTGACGGATTAAAAAGATTATCTTTCGTTGCATTCGAGCGGAATAGAAAAATCAATTTTCCTGTTGGTACTAATGAACCTTGCATAAACAAAGAAATCTATTTAATCAATTCTCCCGAAAACATCTTTATAATTTCGACACAGTGGAACCTCGATTATCCGCACCTCCAAGATTTGATGCCTCTCAATATTTGAGCTTCATTTAAATAGCTCAATCTAAAGCGATGCATGTGCAAACATTTAGTTCGGGTAATCGAGGTTTTATTGTAATCATAAAATCAAAAATCTGAAACCGGTCATAAAAATGTTAAAACAGTAAAAAGATTAAAAGGATTAAGGGATATGTAATTTTCAATTTTTTTAAATTGTTGAAAGATAGACATACCTAAATGGTATGTATGTATAAATAATTTTTCACAAGTATCCACAGTTTACCTATAACAATATTCCAGAACAAATTAATCCTTCACAGAATGTCCCACTGCAGTAAAACAATAAATTGCAATTAACACAGTAGAAAGATTAAAAGAATTAGGAGATATACAATATAATTTCCAGTTTATTAAAATTGTTGAAGAAACTCCCAAGTGGCTCCTACACCTTGAAATTAATGCAGACAATTCTTATTTTGCATAAACATCCAAAGTTTACCTATAACGAACAAAATTATAAAACGAATTAGTTCGTCGTAGGATACCTCACAGCAGTAAAACAATAAATGTCAAAAACTGGTAAAACGAGCGAATTCTCCATCTCTCTAAAAATCATCAAAGCCGCTTCAATCCATCGGGATCCTTACAAATGACCATGCGGGCTTGAAATTCGCTTTGCCCCGGCAAAGTGTGTTCACTCGGCGCACGGCGCGTGGCGTCGCGTCGGCCTACAAAGCGCGAAAGGAGGCCAAAAAATGGCATGGTTCCCCGAAAAAAGTCCGAAAAATAGACGAAAGAAGGCGTCGAAGGATCCGGCAGATCGACACAATGGCACTCGTGAAATCGACGATAAGCATCGTCGACGACGACAGGGCGTCCGTTGTGTCGGCGTCGCGACGCTGGAGGAGGACGGAGCGATTCGTATAGGAAAGCGCGCGCGATATAACACATCGATCTGCATCCGCGCCGACGCACTTAGGCCAATCCAGCTGGAGGAGCGTTTTGCCCCGTGCCACCCTGTATAGGCCGTGACCGGGATACGATACCAACAGGTGATGCTGGAGTAGAGACACTCCCTCAAGCGGCGTCGTTGATCGTCTCCCTTGAGTCCTGATCCTAACGGTGATTTAGTATAGTTTTCAGCAGGCCTCCCTCGCTGGCGAGCTGCCAGCACACTCGTCCTCGAGCGGGGATGAGACCGGGGAGGATAAGATCTCGTTAGGGAGTTACGCAGGAGCGATGAACGAAGAGGATAGCCGAGAATCGTGAACCGTTAACGATCAGCGACGCGTCTCCGATCACGCGATGATTTAGTGAACGACTCAGTGTTTATCTGTCCCCCGGTACCCTAACTGTTGATCGTACAAAGTTCCTCTGGTCCACGGCTGTGACACCTGACGGATCCTCGTCCCAAGGATCAACTTGCCGGTGTCCAACATCCGGTTTGCTAAGACTTCAGTGAGTTCGCACCAATCGTTCGATCTTATTTCGTGATCTCTGAAGTTACATCCCAGCCTGGGACGATCGGTTGTTACCGGAAAGAAAAGCCAAGAGCCTCTTCAGCAACGCATCTTCGACTATGCGATGATTTAGTGAACGACTCCCAGTGACACTGCTCCTCGTCCCAAGGATCAACGTGCCGGTGTTCAACATCCGGTTTGCTAGGACTTCAGTGAGTTTGCACCAGTTCGGTCTTGTTCCGTGATCTATGAAGTTGCGTCTTAGGCTGGGACGATCGGTTGTTGCCGAGAAGAGAAGTCGAGAGGCAATGAAGAGACCCAGCGGTCCTCTTCAGCGACGAGACGACCAGTGAGAAAAAGCAGACTACAGGTAGGCCGTAAACTTTGCTCGGTCCCTCGGAGCGGAGTTCGCGCAAATAAATCTAGCCGGATTATTTGGATGCCGGCTAGCGCGCTTTTGAAAATCATCGACGCTGAGCAGAAGCGTGTTCGAGTGGTAAACAAAGAGATAACGAGATTTACGGGGACGATGAAACCAGTGGTGTTTGCATTGCGCGTGGAAATCGACACAATCGGGAATTTCGTAGGTGCGCGGAGATCGTTAAATTCCAAACGAGGATGAACAAGCGCGATTAAAAGCGCATACGGAACTGTTGAACCTTTTTACTTGTAAACTGAAGCTTGCATTGAAATCGCTAATAAAGGTCTTACAACCCGAGGACTCTGTGTTGGGAGCTATTGAGGCAAGAACCGCTGTTGCGCAGTCTTCGCGAAGAAATAAAAGAGTGCTCGCACAATAAGTTCTCTCTCTCGAGACAGAGAGAGCGAGAGCGGAGAGTGTTCTCACGTCGCAAGTGTCGGCAAAGAAAAAAATGAAACCGCGATCGATGCAAATGAACCGCGGCTGAAAATACGAAATGAGCCGGCTGAATCGGAGCAATCGACGACCTGTCGTAAACGGTTTCCACAGTTGAGCTGGAATTCCCGTTCAATTTCGTCCGCGGCAATCCGTTCAGCACGAGCACAGTGGCGACTCAATTAAGAAATACTACGGGCCCGTGAAAAATGGACGGACGTGATTCCCATTTTTCGCTCGTAAAAATTCAATCGGTGTACAATTTCTGCGAAAGAGAGCAGAGGCGATTCCAGCAGCATGATGAATAGGAGAGGTTCTACAGAGATTTCTGCGGTTTCGCTATCAACAGAAATTATTTGATTGATCGTATTAGAAACTAGCTGGATAACGAGTAGAAAAGGGGACAATCTTTTTGTAAAAATGATACCACAATTTCCTGTTAATTGATAACATTAAAGGGCGAAAAAAGATTGCCACCCCTCGAACGCTCATCGCCCTAATTACATGGTTACACGTTGCAACAGGAGCGAATCAATATTCCCGAAAGATCGCACGTGGAGGATGCGTGTTCGCCGGCAAAAGCAACGGAACAAAAGCATCCGAAACGCCGAGCGTCGCGACAACGCAACAGGATCGGGGATCGGGTGTCCACGAAAACTAATTGGCGTCTGCACGACGGCGACACGGCGAGTTAATTCCGTAATTAGAGGGAAGCCTGAAGTGAGATCGTTGAAACGACAAACGCGATTCAAGAGGCGCGGGTCTGAGTGCGTTTCGCGGCCGTCTCAACGACGGAGATCCTCGCGTCGCGGAATGATTTGCGACGCGCCATGTGCTGCTGCTCTAACTCCAAGAAAAATAAACCTGCTCCGTCGCTCAAGGCGCGCCAATTTTCATCCGAGCTCAAACAATTCCCTATGATTAACCGCTTCTAGGGTTTCCTAGCAGCCGTTCGTTCCCGTGAGCACGCGAAAGTCGAGGATTCGCGCCGAGTGCTTTACGATCGACTGTTTCAAACATTCGGAAACAAGCTTCACCAACAGACGCAGGAGTGGAGGATGCTGTGATTATGAGCCTATAGAGGTGGGAAGGTGAGTAATATTTTTTCTTGTTGACTGGAATTGTCTTTTTGCAAGGGATATTCAAGTTGCACCGATTTTAATGAGAATTTTGGACAGGTTGATTTTAGATAAATATTGTAACTCGTAATACCAGTGCTCCTTTAACTATTGAAACAACAATTATACACAAAATATTGTACAAGATTACGTTGTCGTCTATAAAACAAGTCCCAATAGTTTCGTGCTCGATTTAATCATCATTGTTAAATGACAGCGAAGTAAATAATCCAAAAACCTCAATTTTAACCTCTTAGAGTGAATTTAAGCAGCAAACAGAATTATGTAGTAAATATCTGTACATGCTCTACATAATTGTAAAGTTCCATAATTTTCTGAAATTGTTAGACCGTGGATTTTATTAAAATTTGAAACAGTGAACAAGTTGAACGAATTTATTGAAATCATTAAACAAAAAATAAATCTCCTCACGATGCAGAAACTTTTGCATAAAGATCCAAAGTTCGGTAATTGATATCAACACTCGACAATATATAATTTTTTCCAATAAATACTCGCATGAAGTTTATTTTTAATAGAACGCAGTTAAATTTAGAAATTGCTGAATGAATTTATTTTCATGTGTATATGTATAATAATATCGTTTATGTGTCGACTTTTATTGATTAATATAATAGCAGTTAGTCTTGTTTATACGATAAAGACAATAGACATTCAGCAAAACTGTAAAAACATTTACAGAATTTAAAAGTTAGAAGAAATGAATAAGAAAATTTAATGAATGAAGAAAAAAGTCAATTTCTACCGTAATATAATACAACAAATAAACATATACATATAAACAACAATATTGCTTACTTTCATGAATAACTTTTTGTTCAGAAAAAAGTTGTGTTCCTTTAACATTACTATTAAATATTACATATACAACACGCAAATATTTGCATGTATATGCACTTTGTACGTCATAAGAATCGAAAGAAAAATGCTGAAATTGAAGGGGAAGTCAAATATTAGTGGAAGTTCAGAAAGTCTCCGTAATTTAAAAAATTGTACAATCAAAGAGAAGCAATTTTTATTCGAATAACTGGGACGCGAGCGGTGTATAAGGTACATGCATTGTGTCATTGTAAAAAGATCCACGTTTTTGCTAAAAAAATTATTTAGAATCGTCGAGGATCTACGAATGCGGATGGCAATATTTCTCTTCGTTCGTTCGAGTAGCAAAAATGCTTTCAGCTTTCAAAAAATGATACGGCTTTTGGAGATTAAACCCTGTCTCTCCGCTATAGACCGTGCAAACGGAAAATGTTCATGCAGAACGCGAGATAAGAAATTTAAAAGAAGATAATGCGAATGCGGTTCGCACAGCAAACATAATGGTGGCTTCGGGGATCTTATAGACCACGCGTTTATGGGCATTGTACTTTTTGCATAATTTATCATCCGGCCACAGCCGAAATAATGAAAGCTTTCTCTGTCCTCTTTCCTCCGATGTGGAATCAAGCTTCACTTTTTAATACCTTCCGCAACGGGGCTTTAATGTCTCCGCATAGATTATGAACGGTGAAAATGTATTTCTAAAGCAGTGTTTTCTTATGCATTGATGAGCCAAAAAGTTTTTAAAAAATGCTGTATTAGAATTGTAAGCAATACAATAAAATATTAGGGACATTAAAAGGATCTAAAAACATTCAATACATTAAAATGGTTCCGATTCTGATTTTTGAAATTGATGCAGACGATTTTTATTTTGCATGAAGATCCACAGTCTGATGAACAATATTTTATATTAAACTTGTGATGAGGCTGTAGTATGATAAATTAAATTTCAATTTTTCATTTCATTCATTACCCTTCTAACATCGTTGTACTTTATTGCATTTTATCTTTGAAGTTCAGCTACAAATTAGAAATTGTTGCGAAACTTTTAAAATTTGAATAGAGTAGGAAATATTTTACTTTAAAATACTGAATTTAATATGGAAAAAAAAATTAAATCAAAATTCTTTTAAACATCTTTATGTATTACGAGATTTTATACATAAAGTTTCACTTAATTGGGATAATTTTCGATTGTATATATCCATTTGTCCATTTATTTATTTAGTAAACGGGATCAAATAGAGTTTAATCAACGAATAAAAATATAAGTTACCATTCAAGTTTCAAATTCAATGGATTCCTGATATTTGAGATTCATCAGCTCTAATGTCCTTTAGCCTGATTATGCGGCGGTCCCATTTAGGCGAAGCGAACTAGGGCTCTTCGATCTGTTCTTAGTCCTTCGCCCGAAATGAACGTCAGTCCCGATGAAACTTTAACTCAAATAAGCGGATCCCACTATATCCATCAGAACATCTTATACTATGCATGAAGCAAGTATAATTCTATCATAGATAGCAGAGTTAAATTCCATGAAATAGAACTTATTGTTAGAAAATCGTTTTTATCACAGGAAGAAAAATATAATTTTAATGAACAAACATTCGCAGAAAAAATGAACCTTGGAAGAAAATGAGATGCGTGCATCTTCGTTTACGATTCCGTAAAAGCAGAAAATAGGTTTCTCCTTCCTTCGTTTCCATCTCAAAGCTTAAATAAAACCTAAATCCTATTCTTTTCGGATTCAATACACGGATAACGATGATCTACGCAGATGGAGAGACACATCGGACACATTTAGAGCTTAATTCCGAAGGTTCAAGAGTACATATGCTCGTGTATCACAACCGAGATCCTGCGTCCTTACACAGAGTATAATAGTGAGCAAGGAGATTTAAAAGTCCGGCTTTAATCGCTTTAATTGTCGTGAATCTTTCCATGAATTGCAATCTCTGCTTTATTTTCGGCGATGCTATTGTCCGAGACACAATGAAGTTAAAACGAAGGCTTTCCGCAATGAAAGCGTATTCAGGTACCGCATGCTAAAATTGGACAAGGCCTCTATTATAGAACGCAATTTTTAACACAAACAAAGTTGGATCCACCTGATGGCGCAAGCCGAATAATCCCATTCTTATCTCCTGCTGTACGAATTTGGAAAACGCATGGAGAACGCTCTATCTAGGCTTTATAAAAGATTACTAAATTCTTTTAGCTGTTTCAATTTAGACAAGAAATTCTGAAAGTTACTTGCTTGATCTGTTACAAAACGTTCTGCTTACTTTTTAAAATTTGAACGAGAAAATGGACGACTTATTAACCTAGTTTATTGTAAAACATTCTGCTTAATTTTTAAAATTTATTTAAGTTAATATAATTTAAGTTGACCCTTGATCTATAACAAAATAGTCCACATACTTTTTAAAATTTAAACAAACCATTTCGGAAGATTCACACGGTTGCAAAATTTGGTGTTTGAAATTGAAACAACAAGTTTTAGAAGACATTAAAGACATTCTCTAATATTTTACATGTTTCTATACTATAAATTAATACTGAGCAAATAACTTTCAATCATTTTTTCATTAAGGGCTTAATATCAGACATGCAAATTTATTACTTTGTGATAAGAAAATTATCTAAATTGCAATCGGCTGACCGAATTCAGACATCTTTTAACCACCCACTTTGTTGTCTAAAGAAACCGTCAACTTCATAACGAGAAAACGTGCAACAAGAACTTTTCAGCTGGCACGAAGGAAACATTAATCTCTCTACAGGACAATAGAATTGTTATCTGGTGTAGAACTTATAACTCTTGGCGTTCACGCGCCATACAACTTCTTAATCACGCAATGAGGTAATCTCGACATGCGTGACTGCTGTTATCCAATCCTATTTATTATCGTAACTGCATCAAATACAATTGCAATATTTTTCTTTTTAAGCTCCTCAGGTTTTTAGAGGGCGAGTTAGCCAGAACTTTTGTTTCGCTACTTTTTCGGTTCTTCAAGGTGAACATAGATTATTCTCCTCCTCATAATAATAAAATTCTTCTTGTTCATCTTCTGCAGATGAGAATTTTTTAAAATAGAAAATATTTTTAGAGAACTAGATTGTACGTAAAAGTCTTTTATTATTTAAATAATTCATCGAATCATTTAAACAGTCATTGTATTACTTTAATGGGTAAATTAGTCAGTCAATGTGGCAGCATTCCTTCACTCGAAGCTAATTAAGTAAATGAATAATATGTCAGAAATTATAACAATTCTGAGCTTGAGATCGTGATTATTCAACTACAGACCTTAGTGCAAAATAATAATTATCTGCACCGACTGCAAGAGATGGAGATTCCAAAGTTATTTCCATTTTAATATGTATTTTAATACAACAATATTCACAAATTTCGTGTTTCATCTGCTCGCCTTTCTACAGCTTTGTCGTAATTGCATAAAGTCTAGTAAAATTATACGACGATTGAAGTTGTCGAACTTAGACGAGGAGCTATACTAAAGAGCAGAATCGATTTCAGTAAATTGAATGCTTGTTCCTGCCTTTCTCTCCTCTCTTGCCATTCACAAGATTAAAGATAGTATGCGTACTCAGAATGGCTGTGCGGTGTAAGAAAATCGATGAAGCAAAATTGTAAATAGACACATTCAGTGCAAGTTCATTCGCAGTGAAATCGTATTTATATTTTATTAACGTGGAATTGGTCGATCTTTTCCAGTGCTTCCCAATGCTTTCCTGAGCTTATTTGAAATAACTTTTTTCTTTGCGAAAATGTTTTCCGCGGCTCCGTTAAGGAGATATTAACGAAAAACACGGACCAATGAGTGAACTACAGCGAACGGACCCCGGCTCGGCCAATGCCAGCTCCGCGTTCAACGGGGCCCGACGCGCCGAGCCGAAATCCGGCCACTTTAATCGCGCTCTGATTGGTCCGTGTTTTTCGTTAATAACTTCTTAACAAAGCCATGCAGAAGATTTTCGTAAAGGAAAAAGTTATCTCCTATGACCTCAGGAATCATCCCTTTCAAGTACAACATTTTTGGGACACCCTGTATAACATAATCATATTATATTTACCCGTTGAATTATATTCTGTTGAATATTGTTGAATGTCGAACACCGGCAACATGACCATAAAAGAATAATAATAACCTTAGGAGAATGAACGAAATACATTGGGAGAACAGCGACAATACTGACCGACTAAACAATTCTAGCAAACAAACCAGAGATTGCACTAATCGATAAAACAAACAACCACGCGTCTTGTCAATATGGCCATACATGACCGCAATTTCAAGTTCCAATATAGTGACAAAATACAATAAACATACACAAAAGACGCGCACCATTTGCTCAAGAAATCGATAGGATAGAACACTATAAAATCGCAGAAATATTCTATTTTAGTCGTAGAGATCGTAAGGTTTCTGCCTTTCGGCACACTCAGTAAAAAGATTTCAATAATGATTATTAAACTAAATTAAAATAAAAATAAAAGGAAATTGTGCAAACACACAACAACGGTAACAGATTCATTATTTTTAGAAATTTCAAAAAGCAATTTTAGAAAAATATTCTACTCGCGTTTAAAATCGCAATTATTTTTGCACTGATAATTTTCAAATACCAGTTTAGAAATATTGTTATATTATTTTAGACTTATCGAATTTATTAAGAGGAAATATACGTTTTTATTTAACACATACTACAGTAACTATCCGTAAAAGCAATAGAAGAATTTGTGAATACTGTCACATTAATATCTGTTTAATAAAATTCTTCAGAAAGGAAGAATTCTTCAAAATAAAAATTTCCTCCACTAATTGCAAGGAGCTACATAGACATTTATTTTTTTACTTAATATTGAAGATAGGTAATACAAGAGCATTTCAATCATTTTAAATAATTATTAGGCTATACATAAAGTTTCTTTCGGAATGTGTTCCTTTAATGTTGCTAAATAAATACAAACAATGCGATAATCTTTAGTACTTCCTAACATGAATTTGCATTATGTGGATGAATCGAAAACCGACTTTTGGGACAACCTAATATTTGTTTAGCAATAATCAAGGGACACATTCCGAAAGAAACTTTCGGGACAACCTAATATTTTGCATAAAGATCCGCAGTCCAGTAACAACGAATTAATTCAGCGCAAGTAGATGATTGTGAATGTGAGCACTAAGCATTTGGCAAGTTTCCTCTACTTTGAAACTGCAATCGAGTGATGGATCGCGAAATCTTCGGTAGGCCGGTGGTCGGGAATATAGAGAAGTTTTGCAGTTGTAAAGAGAGATTGCGAAAGAAGCCGTAAAGAAGGATTTGGATCAATGCAAAACGCGAACTTTCCACGCTCAAAGATACGAAACAGAAGCGAACAATGCTTCCCTCTCTCGACTGTGCGTGAATTAGACGTGTATGGCCCCACACACTATGCCAGCTGCCAGATAATGTTACATGAACACATTGTGCACGCCTAGCTGTGCCTACCCACCCTTATGTAAAAGTGAATGAATGGCGGAAGGTGGTGAAAGCTGTAGCAGGTACTATACACATGCACGTATCGTGAAGTTGAATTAAAGCATCGCGAGAGCCTAGGAGTGTCGGTCTCGTGTTAAATGAAATGAGAATGAGGCATTGAGCAATTTATTATGCTGCGCTACTTTGTGCAAAATACCGTGAATAAAAACTTGCCCTTTTTACCTGCGATACTTTTTTCTAGGATGAAATGTTCACTCTCGGGAAAATGTAGACTTAGAGAAAATATTCGATCAATATCGCGAATATGATTTTTGAAACAATTATCTGGGCGTATATTAAATGCGAATAATAGTACAGTAGGTATAATAATAAACTAGAGAGAGTAAAGAGTAAGACTAAAATACAGAGTGTCCCAAAAATGTTGGGAACAATACGGAAGTACAACATCCTTGGGACACCCTGTGTATTATGTTAGCCAGATATCCTGTAAGAGAATAATATTTTAGAGAAATATATTAATAAAAACGATGAACTATTTTGATTTTTACCAAATAATAAACTGTCCTCCACCATGAGAGTAATTGTAACATAATAATGTAGAATTAGCAATAATATTAACCTTGAAATGTTAATAGAACAAATTTTTAAGTAACAATTCTAATCTCAGATTAATCAGTGAACTGCATCTCAATAATCAAGTAATACGGTTTAATTCCAATACTTTGCTGCTCTTGTGTTTATTAAAAATGGCCCTGGATGTTGGAGTATAATTACGAAAATTGGATTGGCGAGAAATCAATGACGATGCACGAGTATTAGGTACATGCATCAATTTAATATGGTCTTACTGCTTTCTCTAACGAATTATACATCTTAGATTAATCAAATACTTAAAATAATTAATAATATAAATAGTTTCGACACGGATATTGAATTTGGAAAAATAAACCATAGATTGATGCAGATAATAACGCAGTTATAACGTTAATTAATGTAGTCAGAATAGTTGAAGTATTAAAGTTAACTAATAGAATTAGGTTTAATTAGTAATAATTGAAGGATGGGATGCGCGTCTAGAATATAATTATGCCCTTTACTATCCACTTTTAGTCTATTAAAAGCTAGCATGACCTACCTGCGTGGAACGTCATATACATAACTTTATCTTATAAATATAATATTTCTACAACAAAAGACCTCAATTCTATCTTGTCCTGGTATTGTGGCTCCCGCATTATTCAAGCCTGACCCAGACTTCTTCCTCAAAAAGTAAAATGATAAAAACGAGTGTTAAAGACCTTATAATTTAAATGTCTGTTCACAGTTGTTTTAATTAATAATAAGAGCCACAATCCAAAAGAATTTTAACAAACTGAAGAATATATTTCGAAGGTTTTAAGATTGAATATTGAGAATATTAATAACTGCAGATTTTATGAATTTATGTCAAAAATGAATTTAACAAAAACATTAAATGAATTTAAAAATATCATTGTGCCACATTTCTAGCTTATTAAAACAATTAATAAAGAAAACCACACATTTTTATTTAGCATAAAATTTTTATCTTGTCAATTAGTATTATATTATATTATATTAGTATAATATTCATCTTGAATTCTTGCCTATAGTCACGGCTTTTCCCAACCAGCGTTCTCTCTCTCCCTCTAATAGAATTTTTAATTAAATTCGCCGGAACACCGGTCACCGTAAATAACGCAGAATTTATTTAACTTCAGCGCAAAATGCCCCAAGGAAGCATCCAATATCAAGGGACGCAGAGAAGAGCCTGCGGCCCGGGAGCGCACTGGAATGTCCAGGTAAATGTAAAAAGTTTTGCCAGAGTGGAAACTTCAAAATTAATATTTTATTAACGCTGTTGTATTGTTCAGTCGGTTAACGCGATTACTCAGTACACGTAGTTAAAAAAAAAACGTAGCTGTTACATTTTTGAAAGTCTATTTTCGATACTTTTCAATACTCGTAGAAAATTCAATTATCCAAGACTTATCTTACTTTGCTTTCGTTTGTACGTAGTCGTAAATATTTTAACATAAAAACGGTTTGACGGCATGAATATTTTTACTCAAATAAGATATTAAGATATTACTTGATAAACCAGCATTTTTTTTTAAATTGTCCTTAAGGCATTTCTTTATACTGGATTTAAAACTTGACATAATGAACAAGTATATTCAAGTTAAACAATAAACTATGTGAGTACTATTCCTGGTAAAAAATATTCGATCAAACAAATCAAACGCCTATTGTCATGATTATTTACATATTTGACGTGGGAAATTACAATTATTAATAATAATGTTTGTTTTCTCATAATGTACAAATCTATAAAATTTAATAAAGGACTCAATCATTTTTTAATTATTGTAATGCTTCTTCATGGTACTTAAATTGTTTATACAATTGTCAATAAAGGGTGGATGATAATAAATCAATAAATTCTTAATCATTTTTTAAAATGTCATTAAGTTGTATACAATACTATTTTTTTATTTTTAGTATAGATCTAAAATCTAAATAATTCTTTCTGATCGAGCTTCTTTTGCCTGGGGTAGTATTATTTGTCGTGAATTGTGTAGAAACAGTTTTTAAACAATGTGAGCCATTTGTTTATTCAAATCAATGGATGACTGCACAATCTATGAACAGTTGACGAAAGCAATTAAATTAATTAGGTGGTGAGAGACAAGGTGACAACACGGTGTTTGTGGTACGCCTGCGAAGCTCTTGGAATTGGCCTGCTATTAATGCTTTTAGGAGCTTGCATGGCGACTATAGGTGAGTAGTCTTTTTAGTCTTCTGCCTAGCTTTCCCATATGGCAGGACAACGTTGACGTATAAGTATGTACAATACCGTAAATCGTGTGCAATATTATTTATAATTTTTGTAGTTTTTGTAATGGACGAATTTTATTTATCGAAAATTCATGTACAAACTTTTAGTGAGCATATCTAAAGTAGCATTTATCTTATGATATCTTCAGTAGACTAGTATCACGAACATTAACACAAAAACTGTTTCCTTATTAGTAACAAACTTAATAGATAGTCAATCAGTAAAATTATCATATTCTAGAAAATAAATTTTTAGTTTGTAGAATATTTTTTTTGTTAGTTCTCGAACCATACATTATCTATCTATCATCACTATTTCATAACAAATTGGCAATGCAAATCATTTTGAGTTTCAGTTCAATATTTAATTCAGTTAGCTTTAGTAGCACCAATTTAAATATTGTTCCCAATTTTAATTTACAATAAGACGTAGTCCAAGTATTCGTAATTTTCAAAATTTTCCATTTTGGAAAATTTTTTATTAAAATTTGTTTACGTTCCTTACAATTATAATAGTAATTTGGAGATGTTTATTATTCCTATGAGCACTATTCTTATAGTAAAAAAAAAAAAGTAAAGTAATGATATTTGGTCTCCTTGGGGTTTCAAATCCATTTTTACCACCAATCTCCCCTCTTTTCCACTCTCATTATCGCCTAATTTCAGCGGGACCTACAGTTTATTATTAAGGTGGGTTCCGAACCACCTTGGGGCACCACAGTTTAGACATCACATGAAAAACCTTTTTCTAATGAAACACGCATTTTCAGAGGTGCCGGGACGGGATTCGAACCCGGGACCACGGTTGTTCGTAGTCGTGAGCCTTACCACTTGAGCCACTGCGCGCCCGTCACTATTTTTATAATAATATGTTGGTTTTCCAGTATTGTATTATTACATAAGTACACAATATGTGCTCTAATGAATCTTTGAAAGATATACAATAATATTTTAAGTGCTTACATTAATGCTTCTGTTTTCAATGTTCTTCATAAAATATTGTTTTCTATAGTTACTGGGCTTCTTTATAGCGATTCAGAATATTATGCAAATGGCGGAAAAGTGATTTTATCCGCTAACTGGCTGGAACGACTACAACCAGATCTACTTTCGCAACCAGACCTGCCCCCACTCTCCTTTTCACTCGTAACGAATGCTGTTTAGTTCATTCAGTCATGTAGATCTGTTTATTATAATATACAAAATCCCGTTTATAATAATTAAAACATAATACCTATCAAATGTATCATATTTCGAAGGACATTGTTATTGTACATCTCAAATGAATATTATCTGAAATGTATTGAATCCAAACAGATTGTATTATATTGACACGGAGTGAGGAACAAAACACAACATATCCTTCATAAAATATTACATTTCCTTCACACGCAACGTGTATCCCCATGCTAACGACATTCGTATATGATTATGTCACTTTCTGCGCACTGATGATGCTATTATCTAACAACAATGTGCACACAGTCCTTTCAATATCTTATGAGCAAATATTGCAACTTTTAATAAACAATTGAAAACAATTTGAAATGATTGTGCACATATTCGTATCTGTATATTATTCAAAGCAATATTATACAAATTAATACAGAACTGCAAATTTTCCATAATTATTAATCTACCAGGCTCCAGAAAGTTTCAGCTATAATCAATTCTTAATTGAGATTCATCGATTCGAAACAAAATGATTGTCTCATTCATATTGATAGCTGCGATCAATCAAATACAGTCATATTTTTTATAAGAACATAATAAAAATTCACCCAACAGTTCACCTTTTTACATGTTACATTTAACACATTATATTGCAATACATTTAAATTACATTTTTTCAAATGACACTATCGGAACAATTAATAGAATTTGTTAATGATGCATGTCATATAGGATACTTCGCAGATCAGCTTTCCGTGGCACAAGAAGTTAGAGGTAATCTAACAATAAGAGTGAAGAATGAGTCTCGTGGATTTCATCTGAACAACCTTAGTTACGCTGGACCAATCGTTATGGGTGTAGGAGGTAATGTTTACTATCACTGTTATATGTATAGTGTGTTTCTATTTTTTACATTAAGTTACATTATCAATTCTTAAGCCATATTCAAAACCTTCTTGTGTACAACTATTTAATACATGTATATTATAGATACAAACACATATAGAAACTAAAACCTGTATATAATAAACAAATATGAAAATATTAACACTAATCTGAAAGAAAGGATATTTATCCTAACACACAATTTTATGCTATTTTCTACCAGCAAAGTTTTAATTTAAATATCCAAGTGATTAAATCGACATACAAAAGTTAATTGAACCTATACATTTAATTACTACTATGTAGTTGGAATTACAGTGAACTAAGACAAGCGAAATAAAATAGATATAGCATGCACTTATAAAATATTGATTTTCTAATACCTTTTTTCGGCATGAAAATGATATTTGTCAATTGATTTTTATTAAAATCGGAAGCACATGCATATCTCATTGATATTTGTAAAGAAAAAAAAGAAAAAAAAAGTTGCCCCCAGAGAGATTCGAACTCTCGACCCCTGGTTTACAAGACCAGTGCTCTAACCCCTGAGCTATGGAGGCTCACAGTAGTCTTCTGCTTGATACCGACATATGAGTAGATGGATAAACTTATTAATATTAAAATATTTTTGAAATGGTATATTGAACTTTTCTTTAATTGATAAGTGAATATTCAACTATAATATACTTTAATATTATTTTTGTCGATCAAAGTAATCCAATACCAGTGTCAAAAAGATTTATATCTGAGAATACATATTAGACTAGCAAATTTTTAATAAATGCACACACTTTTTATTATAATATGTGCTTGAATAAAAATATTTAATCAATGATTTCTCATAGAAAGATCTTTACAACTTTAAAAATTACAAAATAAAATATAAAACTGCTCATTCAACAGGTTCTGATCAATTTAGTGTTAAACAATTATTCTTTTTTATTAAATATTGTATCGCGTCTGCGCACGACAAGTCTTCAAAATAGATTGTTTATGCGATGCCTCGAGATGTAAAATAAAAAAATAAAAAAAATGTAATAGCGTGTGCGTATTGATGTTTAAACTTGAATCAAGAACGTAATTAAATCATTGTTTGCAATAGATTCTTTTTATATTAAATTTTATATGTAAAAAATTAATTTATTCGTTCCCCGCCTATATTTACAAAGTACTGTTGATATTATCCACAAATACATTAATCGTGGAAGTCCGTAGAAAGTAATTTATACACATTTGAGAATATTTCTTGACCAGCCATAATCTTGAAGTAACGCAATACAAATTTACAGGATTTATCGTAGTAGCAGCTTGCGTAATGACCTTCGAGGCTCGTGATAACGCTGCCAAAGTGGTGCCAGCACGTTTTCGCTTTAATCAAACGTCGACAATAAAGACTATAAAAAATCAGCGGAACCGGAGGTCTATATCTAGTCAGACGACCAAATGGGACCACCAACTTGGTGTGTTTAGAGTGAACAGGAGTCCGAGTCCAAGCGTCCACGAGGTTTTGAGGAAACAGTTGACGGCGGAATTTATGCAGTTCTCGAAGGAACTAGACGACAAACAGACTGGGCATTGTATTAAAAAGAGTCCCAGCGCACCCACCTTGATATTCAAAAAGTCACCCCACAAAAGAACCCCAAAATACGCTGGATGCGCATTATTGAATCCAGAATTGTTGCAAAGACATGCCCTGTCGGTTGACAATCCTAGCTACAGTGCACATCAGGTATAACAAACATTGGAAATGCTTCTTGGTTAAACAATCAAGATATACTGCCATCTTAATAGATACTGATTTTATGCATTTATAACAAGAATGAGTAGGCGTCATTTAAGTAACAGTAACAACATTAGAAGAATTTAAGACAGTAGACTCGTTTCCAGGATTGCTAGGGTGCGGGATTCGTGTTCTCATTTCTCGATAATACAAAAATGGGAGTAGTCAAAAACGCTAGATAAAAGACCGATCTAGGGCGTTATTGCCCTCAACTATTTTCATAGCTACATGCGCAATTGTATGCTTCCGAATAATGCAAATTACGCCTCGTAAACGAAAAAATAGGACTTTTGAGGGCGATAGCGCCCTAAATCGATCTTTTATCAAGCGTTTCTGACTACTGAAAAACTCTATTTTTGTATTATCGAGAAATGAGAACGCGAATCCCGCACCTTCGCAATCCTGGAAAAAGGAGTCTATTCCCTTAAATATACTATTGCATTATTTTTGCAATTCAGATAGAAAATTTTTATTTTGTATAAAGAAACGCAGCCTAGTTATAAATTGACATTTCGATTGACATTTTTTGATAAAACTATCAATGGCACGTAAATATTGCACGTTCCCTGCAATAAATAAATTAGGAAAAATTGGAATTTTTATTTTTGACCAGTTTGCAAACACAAAAATTAGGCTGTTATTTATTAACAGGCTTCTTATAAGAATGTTACATGTAGATTTGTTTTTTCGTTTCATCTCGGATTGCCATAAATGCATAAAATTCAAACGATAATACGGAATAATTATTTCTTGCGGGTGAATTGCATGTTATAATTAGTACAATTTAAATAGATGATGAGAATCGAATGATCGTACGGAATAATTAGTTGTTATTGAATGGCTGCATATTATAATCAATACAATTTATACAGACGAGCAGAGAAAGCTTGGAGCAACAGAAGATGGGCGGCAGTCAAATTTCAATGGCGATGGATTTGCACATTCCCAATAAGGGTCCTATTACACTGAAAGTGAAGGACAGATCGGACACTGCTAGACGACACCAACTACTTCGTCAAACAAAGGTCGAAGAAGTGGATGAATCGGTTTGGTCACCCAACACTCGGGGTTACTCGCCTAATCTATCAGGTCAGTCCTCAGAAACCGAAAACTTCAATAATCCAACACATTTGGTAACCAAGAAAGTGGACTGTGGATTTTTATGCTAAAGAAAAATTGTTTGTGCTGATTGCAACAGTACCATTTGCTTAATAATTCTATCAAGTTGAAAATAATAGAAGAGCATTTTCAAATTCTTTAAATGTTTCTAATGTTTTCCATTTAAATGTATAAAGTCCACAGTCCAGTAATTAGCTATCTCCACAAATTTAAGTATAATTCTTTCCCCATTTTAAAAAAGTTTTTGTTTCTATCTAGTTAAATAAAGCAGTAGCTAAATAATAAGAATGTTTAATAATGACAAAATTTATTTTGAAGATCGCTGAAGTCATAATAGCTGTCCACTCGATTCCTATGTTGCGAGGCTGAATTAATAGGAATAAGGTGGACAGCTATTCTGACTCGAGTTATCTTCTTTCGAAAAATGTAAAATACGAGCGAATTTTCTCGATTAATTAATGCAGTAGACAGAAAACCAAAAAAAAGGAATTGTTCTCTTTCTTTCTACGCATAAATATATTAAACATCTCAAGTGTTTTATGCTAGGGAAAAGAAATTCGATAGATATAAGACTGGTCGAGGAGCTAGGTGCAACGAAAGACCTCATGAAAGTATCTCCCCGAGATTTCCGCAAGATTTCCTCGCCGAGCTTCCATAAAATGTCTTTCGATAAAATTGGAAGTGAACGTAGGATCGAAAGATCAATGGGTCAACGGAAAGCGAGTCTGGAATTTAGAAGGAGTCCAGACTTCCGGAGGGGAGATTACAGGTACCGTGCACCTGAGATACATTTTCAAACAGTAATATATATTCATACATTTTATCCGCAAATGCACTTCAAGACATATATACATTATTAAAATTATTAGGTGTATGCAAAGATTTGAGTCTTTCCCAATCTTTCACACATAATAATTTATAATCATAATGGTTGCAATCTTCACCTTTTTGTGTAATTATTTGTTTGCTATCGATGCTAGATAAATAAGTGAATTTTCGACTAGTAACATAAGTATGTCGCGTACAAATAAAATAAAATGTACTATATAATTTAACGTAACGTATAATTTATTACATTATCGTAAATGTGCAAAGCCAAGTTCCAAAAGAGTTTCTCATTATTTAGTTAACTTTTTTTTAATGTTTTTTTAACGTAAAGATTTGTCTATTGGATACTGTGTAACAATTATTTAAGGATATTTCGAGTTCGAAGGGTGTGCAATGAATGCATTTATTGCAGAAAGTTATCAGTGGACAGATTCAGCGTTGATTGCGTGAAATATCTGTCGGACGAGGTGGGAATCAGATCAAGGGCGAGCAGCGGTGAGAACCTAAAGAGACAGCGTCAACCGAAACTCTATCAGTCCAGATCAGACGACAATAGAAGACAATCCTTTGATAAACACCACAAAGAGTCGAGCAGACACTCTCTGAACACGCAGGCAGTAATCGAGAGCGGAGGGATCGACTCCGAATTCAAGTATTTCGCGACAGCATCGGTTGACACCGAAGGAAGTCGTGATATTTCAGATGACGGCCACGGAATCGAAATAGACGAGCCAATCGCCGCTGCCATTTCTTCCGAAGGACTGACCGAAGTCGATGCCTTGCTCGAGGAACCGGAATTGGAGAACCTTCCGGAAAATTGTGTGGAAAGCCCGACAGACGGAAATGAAAAATACAACCCGTTAAGAACGGGAAATTTGGTGGTGGAATTACACAGGTCGAACGATCAGAAAACCGATCGATTTGTTAGTGAGAATTTCAACGATCGATCGCCGCACGAAGAAACGTTGTACATAGCGGACGACGAAGTTTGAAGACTCCTGTGAGACTATCCTAATATCCGGAAACGGTTGCCTAACTTTCTTAAATAGTTCAAAGGAATAGTCAGGTGTCTTTACAATACTAAATGTTTGTCAAATTTTCACTGACGTCGGATTGTAACGTATAAAATGGCTGTTTTTTTCGGTTACCATAAATTCGCTTTTGTGTTTCAGGAACAGCACTTGCTAGAGGTGGACGGGTAGTCGAAAATTTCAAGAATTTATTGTACGAGAATTTATTGAGGAATTCCAAGATAATTTGAAGAAAATTAGAACAGTCCAAATTTAATTCATGGATCTTAAAAGGCAGGTTAACACTGTTTTGAAAAAATAATTCTGAATTTTATAAAATTGGAAAACCTGAGCAACATTAGTAAACACAACCATTGTACAAGATGTGTAAACAGTAATGGTCATCCGCCCTAGGAGTGAATTTACACGTCCGGATCGGGGGATATCTGTAAAAGGAACTTGCCACAAAATTGTTATGGATGTTTTTTTTTACATTACACAGTTTATACATTAGCTCGTGTAGTTGAACTGTTCTGATTCTATAAAATCCAGAAAACATCTTTTTAACGAGATATGAGAAATATCGTAATTCAATAGCAAACGTATGCCCACTCCAATATGGAATTTATCAATTAATATATCGAAAGATAAAAGCATATTTATTTTAATAGAAGAAAACAAACGTTACATATGTTACAAATCGATAATCTTTCGTTTAATAGTGTAATTGGACTTTTACATATCTGCGCGTTTATAACATTAATGCAGAACCTTGTTGTGTAAAGACACATTTGTTAGAACATGAACTATTTCGACTGTTCAACAAGTAATGTGAGTTTGACAAATTAACTAATGTATAAGACTTCCCAAAAAATAGCTGTGAATTGAACCTCCGATCGCGTTTAGCAAATAAAACTGATTCTACGTAGCGTTTCGTCACAGTCATTGTCTTCTTTATAAGAAAAACGTTTTCAAGTATATTCGAAGACATTGTTGAATGGCTTTAATAATGCCGTATAAATTATTACTCATTTGTTATCCACTTGTTTGTATATATCATTAATCTGATAACCGGGAAATTATTCATATTCAAAGGCATTGCAAATTACGTGACGCAACCTACACCTCTGTCAATGTAAACACCATAATATTGATTTGTTAAACATTTAGTCAATTAATTAAAAAACAAAAAATCATCAAAGAATAGTGAAATTCTCCTCGCTGTGTTATAAATAGCATTTTAAAACATAGCGTAAGATCAAATTAATCTTTCGTTTAAAGACAATCAACTACATTAATATCATTATTTTCATAAAACTTATAAAATTATTGTTTACAAAACCAATGACAAATAATGAATACATCTTTGTATGAAATAAGAACTAAACACTTCAAATGGACGCTACGGAAGTTGCGATCAGATTCTGAAACATATTTCTGCCATAAACAATAGTAAAAACTCAGTATATAACTATACAAAATCTATCAAATAAATGTTGCAAACCGTTCAGTGAAAACAAGTAGAATTTTGTATACAACTAGCAAAATATAGAAAGGCTCGTTACATAGACACTGATAGCATAATTAATTTCTGTTCTTGTACATTGATTATTACTGCAATCGCGTATGAAAATATAAATTTTTATGAGCTAGTTTATAGTGGGTGGAAGAAAAACAATCGTTTGCTCAGATAAGGTTTCAATCAAGACGCTAATGAAATATATATTCCTCGCCAAACTGTATTAAACACTTCACTATACTTGGTCTGAGGAAATTATGTATTATAACTGCAAGAAATCTGCAGTCTAATTGTTACTGACAACTTTACACGTGTATAATATGCGAATATATATACCTTGGAGTATAAATATATAGAAAATATATCTCTTTGTAATTATAGTAAAGAATATTCTATAAAGTGTTTTAAGTATAATGTGCAGGAATGAGAAATACAGTATATTATCATTATAAAATGATAATGAACCCATTTGGGTCCTGTGTTTGATACGAGTAGCAAAACTGTTGCAGAACAATTACTGACACAGTATCATTTTTCTTAATAATGCTTACATTTTTGTTTCAGAATAACAAACATCTTTTAAGGTACTGTATCAACGATGTGAATTTATTCAATTCATGATTTAATTTAATTTATTCAGGTTTAATGTATTTAAAATCTCATTGTTTGGTTTATTTAATCAAATCAAGTTTATCTATTAATCTAATATGTGCATGTATAAATTCAGTTGTTCTTATTTAACAGAAAGAACTGTTCACATGTTAATTGTTCTAAAGTAGCGAAAACGTACAATATTGATTGTTTATTTTTTATGTTTGAAGTATCATACAACCGTTTTAGAACAGAAGTTATACTAGCAAAATAGCTTGCTATAGAACAGACATGGAGATATCTAAAATCATGAAAAACCGTGTAAATACTTGTGAAAAACCTGTGTTTTCAAATGAGATGTTTGTTGCTCATGAGAGAATGTTTGCAAAAAAAATGTTCCAATGCTACAGCATCTAGTGAAAACATCAGACAACAGCAGACTATCAATAAAAAGTTAGACTATCAAATAGATTATCCCAGAAGCACGTATCTGAAACTATTGGGTTGCCGGAAAATTTTCAAATCTCTCTGCAGTATTAATAGCAAGTTTATTTTGAATTTTTGCAACTGTAGAACCGAGCATGTGCCAATCTGATAGTTTCCGGTTGAAAAATTCAAAAAGGTTCTTTCCGATAATCCAATGGTCAGTTGATTCAAATATAACTTCTGTTTTGCATATTCCAAAGTTACGTTATTCACGATCGTTGTTGGACTCGACAAGTATCATTCAGTTTAAATCATTTCATTTTCATTAAAAGTTTATTTCATAATTATTATAATCACGAAGATGCTTTTGTGGAAAATTATTAAATCTCACATCGTGCAGATTATAATAGACATAAAAGTCGCAAAAAATGTGCTCTCGCAGTTTTTATAAGAAACTAAGAACGACTCACTTCGGCAGCTCGGTGCTTCTGGTGTTAATAATTTTCCAATATCTATGGCGGAAGTTATTTACGAGTGAACCCAATAGAACCGTGATCGGTGGAAAAAGCAGAGGTCTGATGCATCTGCACGCGTGTAACGCGGTTTTGTTACATCCGATCGGACTTCTTTCAAGTGTGCACGTGTTACACGAGAACATATTTATACAATAGTGTAATATATCTAGCGTTATGTTTAAGAAAATCGCAATAATTGACGTCTCAACATTACCGTGTTCTATTGGGCTGCTGCATATGAAATGTCCGATTTTTAACAGCAACGTTAAACAAAAATTTTTCTAAATTATTGATCAGGAATGGCTAAATTAAGACTTGTCTCCCACTCTACCATTCCCCTTCTATAACGCTGTTCAATGTCACGTGATTAATCCGGTACTGGCAGAGAGGGGATAACTCTTCCTCTGATCTGGCACCATTGTAATCAAAATATTCTGGCAACAAATCACACGTTTTCTTGATTGTATTATGATAGAAATTTTTCGTCATTCATTTCTTCATTTCAAAGATTGTCACTTCTTGACTACATGCGAAATAAAAATTGCTTATGTTGATTATAATTGCATAAACATGAATTTTTTCTTGTAATAATTTCTCCGAGTCGAAAATAGTTTTGTATTTCACGCTACCACATTTTAGTCAAACATCGCACGATGCTGTCATCAATATTGATGATGACATTCATCAATATTGACTGGTATTGAAATCAACGTTATTTAAAAGTGAAATTAGATATCTGAGTAAAAACTGAAGACACGGCCATAATGATCAGCTACGTAAAATGGTTGTATAATAAACCCGCAGGCATAGTATTATTTGTTGATCAAAACGCTTCGTAAGATTTGCATTCTAAAATCGAACATTCCATATGCAACAGCCTAATGTTTTGTAACCGTTTCGTAACTTCACGCGGATGCGGCCTATATCTGATCATACTGACATTTTCTAAGGTGCGACATTGCAATCGATTTTCAATTTGATTGGAGATGTGTCTCGCAGGCGTCGTTTACGGGAATCGAATGAAATTCATGAATATTGTATAGTGGTCGGACGGCGAAGTACAGTCCGGATAAGAAAAATCTAACGAAAGCGACAATCCATTAACCTCGAGTGATACGTGTGTTGTTTTTTAAACGGAAAGCTTAACGGAGCGTGTGTAGAAATCTATTTTTATATCTCTCATACGATAATACGGCGATATCGGTCATTGAACATGATTAATTCGACGCTAATGGGATCGCGCATTCTTTTCGCGCGTTCGATTCATTTTTAGAAATATAAACGCGTACTAAACGTGATCTCTTGGACGTTCGAGGTCATAAAATTAGATCATTAACTCTCGGACGGTCGCCCATTTTATGTAATTAATAATGTTAAGGCCATGTAATGCTGTTTTATTTATCCATTTTTTGAAACGTACTTTTGAAGGCACTTCTCTTCATTGAATTAATTCGCCAGAAACTGAATAAGTTAATAAGGATTTTTGATACTGTGGGTCACAATTGACCCGGACTCCGTCTCGGAGGATTAGTAAAACCTCAAATAGAAAATTTAAAGGATGTATAATTCTTTTATTAGCAGCTGTAAACTTTTATCTGACATTGCATTCAGGTCGAAAATGGAACATCAACTTTTAAATGGAGGTCCATTTTGAGCCAATCATGGCGGTTGTTGTATTGATTAATTTACTTGTTTGTTATTCATCATGTACAAATATGTTGTTAACAGACTCTATAAACATGAACCTCGAACGATCAATTAAGCTCTGTTCAACAAAAATGAAAATATTGTTAAAAATATGCTGTTGGGAAAGATTGACGATGAAATTGAGTTTTGAAATCAGTATGTTGTTTGTTTAAATTCTTTCTGGAAACAAAACGATTGCTTAGTCGATTTTCAGTGGACCAATACATAAAGAATGTGTATATAAAAGTGATATATTGTTAAAAGCAATGGGAGAAAATAGGTACTTCTACACTTCATCTGAGATTTCGCCTCCAAAATTATTAGAAACATTCTGCGTCGAAAATGAACTTCACTCGCTTGTCTTGTTTCATTTTGGAGACTAAAATTGTATGATCATTTTAAAATAAAAATTATGTT
Source organism: Lasioglossum marginatum (assembly GCA_028455795.1). Classification (NCBI taxonomy): domain Eukaryota; kingdom Metazoa; phylum Arthropoda; class Insecta; order Hymenoptera; family Halictidae; genus Lasioglossum; species Lasioglossum marginatum. The sequence goes on along the minus strand of CM052254.1, from coordinate 4,202,584 downwards.
CTCTACTGTACTCATATTTTAATTAATTAAAAATTTAATCTATTTTCTATGAATATTAGATCAATTATTAATTACGAATAAAATTAAGCAGACTGACAAGATTAGAATTTTACATAACAATTATTAGTCTCCCAAATGCAACTTTACAAACGTAAAAGAATAATATACAATCACTAATAAATCTTGAAAAAGAGATCACATATTGGTATTGCTCTGTTTATTATTTTTAACAATATTATGTAAATGTTTGAAATATATAGCTAAAATTTAACGAAGAAAACATAATCGAACTGTGATGAAATCGTAATTAAATAAGAATTACTAACAGTAGCGGAGATTATTTACTATCATCGTCAGTGCTGTTAAAACGTTGCGATACTTATACGCACCCAACATGTCAATATAAACATGTTTTAAGAAGATACTCGTGAAATACACGATCAATGTCAATTTCGCATATTTGTTACGGAATGATGCTACAAAATGTGTTTAAAATTATGTACAAAATTTAAAATATGTGGATTATGGGTATTGATGCAAAATTGATTACAAATTAAATCAATGGAAAAAGAATGAAACAAAAAGTAATTTTCAAGACAATCATGTACATATGTATGTTACAAATTTATTTACTTGGATGAAAGATCAGGAAACGTGAGGACATGAGCAATATTAAGAATACGTTCGGAAAAGAATATTTATAAATTAAAAAGATAATTGAAATGAGAAGAAGATGAACATATCAAAACATATTTTATGGCTTAAGGTTTAAATGCAATTCGAATATGCTAGTGTGAAACGTACATTTCAAGAGTATCTCTTACAGTACTGAGGCCGCTGTGAACTGACATAAGCGATTTTCTGGCAAGCCAATTATACTTAACAGGTGTGTTGAAATAAATCAACATCGTTCTAAGGTTCTGGTCTCAATGTAATCTTTGCATGCTGATTGTTGTAACATCTCAATAAAACTATTTCGAAAGCATTTTCCTTATATACGTTGCATAACGAAACGAACAAATTCTAGTACCTACCACCAAATACCCTAATTGAACACATAAGATGGAACTTTTCTTTCCACATGCTAACTTTCACCAATTCAAAATCAATTACTCGTATTAACATCATTGAATTCTCTCAATCCAACTCAACTCAAGAGTACAAAATATATGTGACCGATTTACGATGAACAGCACAAGAGCATCGAAAACACACTGAAAGTGTCATGCCTAACTCGGCCGACTCCAATCACAACAAAACCATCATCGAAACCTGGAAAGATCATTAAACAGAATAGAAAAATTTGTTACTCGCAAGTTCCGGACGAGATATGGTTTTAGAAAGTAGTCGAACTCCGTCTATGTTCCGCAAACAGGTACCATTTTTACTGCACTACCTTGTCGGTAGTGTAGATACGAGTAGCATACCTGTGCAGCGGAATACTGAACGCCAGGTGGCGAACAGCATGTGCAATAACGTATACCGAACATTGCAAATTTTCGGGATCCTATAATTATGGGCACGCGAAAGTTTAAATGTAAACTTAGATTGCAATCATGTAAGTACTAAATGGTTTGGAATCCTCAAACTCCACCCGGCTGCAGCTTCGGTTACCCGGGCATTACAAACTTTCGGGATCCAGACCTGATTCGACCCGACTACAATTTCTGGTACCCTAAAGTTCAAATGCAAACTTAGATTGCAATCATGTGATTATTAATTATTGAGATCCTCACACTTGACTCCACCCGGCTGCAGCTTCGTACCCTAATTTCGCAAACTTAATTTTGAGTATCTTAGAGTTAAGTGCAAACTTATTGCAATCATGCGAACACAAATTATTGGGATTCCCAATTTTGACCCTACGCGGCTTCGGGTATCCTAAATTGCAAACTTTCGGGATCCCAACAGAATATTGCAATCTTTCAGGCGCAGGTGCTCCTAGTAAACTTAAAGATATCACAGAAATAATGGATCTTTCGCTTGGTCGCAGTAGAGAGGTTCCCGAACGAGGCCTGGTCGGTAGTGTAGAGGCAGGTAGCATACCTGTGCACCGGAATACCGAACGCCAGGTGGCGGATAGTATACATGCGGGGCGACCGGTGCAGGTGAGAGACGGCGGGAACGGGTGAACGAGCGAGAGAGGACTTATCAAACTGTTGGTGTAGAAGAGGACAGGTCTGGTGAGGGGCAAGAGAACGTTCTCTTCGCCCGTTTAAACAGTGCACCGCTGGACGCCATACTCAGCACGCGTAGTTCCTTTAGTCCGGTGCGAGCATGCTCGGTCTCTGAATCCTCGTGTTTTGGCCCCGAAGAGTAGCCTTCGCGTGAGCAGTGACCAGGACACCAGAGGCCCGGTCGCAGGGATGTTTCACGATCGGTAGCCAAGGGACTCCGGAGAAGCGACAGGTCGCAGATATGACGTCTGAACGGTTTCACAAGTGAGTTTCCCTTTGCGAGCTGTATACTTGGCGCATACCGTCGCACGAGTTTTCGTGTTCTTGTTTCCCTGGCATCGGTACGCGCTCTCGCACCAGGATGTCTATTATGTTCCCGGGATCCAGGAAGCGGAGAAATGTCGCGGAGCTAGCTTTTTGTCGGCCGCGCAGCAATGAAAAAAGGATTGATATGCCTGGTTAACCATGAGAACGGACTGTCGCGCTTTGAAATCTTGATCCGTGGATAGCGTAGAATTGGATAGGGTGTCGAGCAAGGGAAACATGCGATATTCGAGGATCCGGTTGCTCTTGCAGTTCGGCGAATTCGCTGCAGGAAGCGACCGTTTAACCAGCTGCAGAATTTTCTTCGGCTGATGATGTAATCATCGATCTCTCATTTTCTTGATGTACTTTATAAGGGAACCTCGTCCAAAGTTAACCGCGATAATGTATGGTAAATGAGAGAACAATCCGGAAAAATTTTTATATGCCTAGTTACCTAGGACCGAGGAATCGCCATAATCGCGCGCTATCTTGTTGTTGTATGTATTATACATCAACGGCGCGCGTGCGGAATTTATTCATGAGAACACCTTTGCTTTTATTTGATTCAGCGCGAAGATTTATCACCCAGCCCACTTCTACTAGCACCGGTATATGTGGGGCATCACTGAATACCACCTTTGGTGGAGAAAAAGTTAATTCGTTTAATTGCTAGGTACACTGATCGAATAAGAATGCGCGATAAAGTACAGTTTTCGAGTAGAATGATGTATGAGACGGGAGATTAAGAGAATTAAAATACCTGTTTGGCTTTCACACATGTCGATCAGTATGGAATCAGAAGAAATTTGTTTATTTATGATTTTAACTCTGAGCAAACAAATTCTAACTGAAGTCGCTTTGGAGAAAACGACCTGTGTTACCAGTCTTTATGTAATATTATGTGAATAGTGCGTACGAGCATATGCGAGTATGAATCTTTTTTTTTTTGGTCATTGCTCGCCACATTGATACTGTTAATATAATAATTTTTATTATTAGCATTTATTAATGTGAAGTTTTATCAAAATAAAGGTACAGTAGCATTATTAAACCATTTGAGCAAATTATGCATGAGCATAAAAAAATATTTATACAATTGCTCCAATATTTCAAATTACTGTACAATTAAAATTTTCGAAATTACAATTAAAATTTTTGAAATATTGTAAATTTCTGACACACCTAATTAGCAATTTATAACTAATAATTGTAAATCTTGAGAACACATTTTTATAAATATTTACCTTCGTGAAGCTGTTACGCGCGTGATCTTTAAAGACATTTCTTCATTTAATATCATTAGCCCGTTACATTCTACTTACACTTTCATTGGAGACCATTCAGTACCTGGAACGCAAAATTGTCAAGAGTCGTTCACGCTAAATGATTTGTAACAAGGAGAAAATTATCATGCGATGAGCTCGTTAAACGTTTGCACATACTTTCCCTAATTCGCTCGCTCTCTTTTCTCATTTTCAGTCACTTGTTCTCGGGTTACCTTTGTTCGATAAGAATGCGCACAGCATAAAACGATTATTAAGTAGTAATAATTGATGTAGTTATCGCGGGTACGCTAAACAATTTTCGCACGATTATTTACGAAATTACATAAAGCATTCACTTCACGAGCTATTGTTACCTTTATGGATGTAGGCAAATAGTAAAATTTGTCGACTTTATACATCTGTATAAAGCTCGATAAAAATCCCCTTCTCGTAATTAGTGTTGGATGATTACCCTTTCTGGGAAAATTTAGATTAATTCTTTTCCTCTTAATTGGATGTTCATAAGTAAAAAATCCCTTTCTCTTAATTGGTGTTGGATGATATCCTTCCTGGGAAAATTTACATTTTTAATTTTCTTTCTCTTGATTATTGGATGTCCTTTGTGGGAAAGTTTAGATTTTCAACTATATACCTCTACATAAAGCTCAATCAAAATTCCTTCCTCTTAATTAATGTTGGATGATATCCTCTCTCTCTCTCTCTCTCTCTGGGAAACTTCTGATTTTTAATTTTCTTTCTCTCAATTAGTACTGAATGTCCACTGTGAGAAAGTTTAGATTTTCAACTTTATACCTCCATGTAAAGCTCGATAAAAATCCCCTCCTCTTAATTAGTGTAATAAACATTTAAATTTTTAATTCCAGGATGAAAATATCATCTTGCACGTTATTTAGGAAAGTATAGCTTGCTGTACGTGTATATACACGCGTATTAAACAATAAATATGAAGAATGCCTGATAAAGTCTGAAGCTTCGTTTAGTAAATTTATATAATCATCGAGATAATGTAGAAATAATCGTTTTCTCCGCAGAGCTGCACGCGACGGCGCCTTGGACATCTTAAAAGAAGCTACGAAAAAGGATTGTAACGCACGAGATGACGGAGGAATGACCCCCACATTATGGGCAGCCTTTGAAGGTCATATAGATGTGCTGAGACTGCTCGTCGCCAAAGGGTATGCTCATGAAGCTATTTAATTATAAACACGTCGGAGGAATATATACAATATACGTATGACACTCGTGTATAAGATGCACCAGAGCTAACTTAAGTATCTTAATGTTTTTTCTATTTATTATAATTCAATCAAAAATTCATTTTTGTCATAACTACATGTACTGTGGATTTTATGCATTTATGGAAAAAATGACTAGGTAATATATAAAATAGTAACAATATCAGGTAGTTCCAAAGATACGTTATTTTCAACCTATTAAAATTATTAAGATAGACTTTTTATTTACCTTTTCAGATCTTTTTATTGAACTTCTTGTTGCTGTATTTATTGCTTTAAACCACAAAGGTTTATATAGCGTATACAAAACATAAACAACTAGTTGTAATTGAGATAGAGCGTCTTCATTTTTTGCATATAACCTTGCAGTTTAGTCATAACAACAAAGCATATGGAAATCATTAAACAAACCAGTATTTAATTTTAATAGAATATTTTTAGTTGGGGATTCTGAAAATATATTTATAAAACACATATACGAATATGTACCTTTAAAAAGATAGCATTTTACTAATAAGCCAGGAATTCAAAAACGCCTAAATTCACCCACGCACACAGTTACCGGTACCGTTCCAGAAAATCATAATTATACATAAAAAACAAACAGGACTGAATTCAAGCAGAACGTATAAAACTAAACACCATTCGAACCACGCTAAATCAAAATGTACCGTAAAAGATTAGTTTTCTAAACCATGTTATTAAGTCGTATCAGAAGAGGATTACTTTTCGAAATTCGAATGAGCTTGTTCAAATAATAACGGGCGATGTGCATACATATTTATAGAAAGTTGCATGAACGGTATAATAGCCAATTCCGATGAAATTTAATGCGTTCATTTAGAAACGGCAATTTTTTACGGAAAGTTCGAATCGTTTCCTCTGTACCCCTGCTTAACCTTGGAAACCACCATACAAATTAAGTGCGAGGTCGTCATGACTACTGAACACGACAGTTCGAACAATGCCGCGTACCGAGTGACATCCATGAAACACCGAAAGAGTTGCATCCGATGGTGGAAACGATGATTATTTTTAAACGTGAAAGATTGCTCATAATCCGTTGCGCTCGGCCATCATTTCTCCCCCCAATGGCGCACGGCTAGCTGTACTATACGCGCAGAGAGTTTCGTGTTTTACGATAACAGATGCGCGAAAACCGGAAACGAAGGTTATAATCTGACATCTATCGACCCCAACGAGCGGAAATTGCGGCCAAGTGAACACCGATGAGAAACAATCGAATACGAACGCAACAAAACCGAGCCAGGGGGACGGAACGGAAGGGTGCAGGGGAACAAGGAATTGCTGTTCGGACAGACACATTTAATTCATTCCAAAGTATCGATACTATACGACAGAGCTCGATAAATATTACGTGTAAAATAACTTATTTTCTCACAACTTTGTGAAGTTAATATTTAATACTGAAACTACCGGTAAAAATGATTTTATAAATAATTCTTGACTATGCTTCCTTGTTCGAGCACATACGTGTGAATGAATTCATTGTTGTTATTATAAAGAAGCAATACACAATTGAGGAATTTCTTTTATATATAAAATTATGGTTCTTTAAAATACGTACATCTTATTATATGATATTTAAGTTGTATTTGCTGAAGAATTGAGTTAAATACCTTGAACTAGAAGGACGTGGCAGCCATTTTCCCAAAGCCATTTCTCCAAAACATCATTTATGACATGTACATAAATGGTCCCAAATCTCCCCGGGATTTTATGTCATACATACATGTTTTCTTAATTTTGTCTCCAGTCCTTGTGGAAGCTGATTCTGAAAAAATATACATGTATAAAAATATATATACAGTTAGTTTGTTAGTTTAATTTTATTATTGATCCCTACATGGTCCTCATACAATTATGCATGACGTAAGCACATCAAATCAGTAACGTGCTTTTCGAGTTAGTTCGTTATTTTATTATTATTGGTTCGTACCCGTTCTCCAAACAATTATGTATGTAATAAGCATATGTAAAGTTAGTATCGTATCGAGTTATTGATTTATCTGTTAGTACTCGAAATGCATGAAATAGTCGAATGTACGACTTGAGTAACAGCTTACACGATCACCGATGGTCTGTAAAGAACGATATAAAAGCTGAAAGACCGCACGTGCCCTATTGTGCACAAGATCAGATGTCTTTCAGTTGGCTTCAGTGTGGTCAACATGCACTGGAAACTTGATATAAGGCCTCCTATCTTTCCGGAACTTTGTTCCGCTCGTATGACAGGATGCGGGGCTGGAGGAGACATGCGTTCCCTACATTTTCAGCAAACATAAACTTCTTTAAAAAATAGCCATTCTATCTACAATATTGCTCATCATTTTTTATCTAGACAAAAATAAAATTGTAAAATCATACAATAATACACACATAAAAATGGTCACAAATATTTCGTAATAAAAGTGGCCACAAATATTTCGAAATAAAAATGTATTCACTATTCTGAAAAGACTATACATACAGTGGCCGGATTTAATATTCGGACACTCTAAAAAACACGATAACTTTTTTAATATTGTACTATACGATTTGAACTTTTTTTGGAAGCTAGAGCAATTAGTTTACTACAGGATGCGAAAAGAAATTTTTTCAAAAATTACAATGGGTCGGAATTGTAGAAAAAATACTAAAAGTTGCATTTTACAATTTTTTTATGTGGGCCTATATTGAAAATTTAAAAAATACGTTTTGTAGATCTGTGTGAATTAAACATATTCTAAAAATTTCGTCAAAATTGATCGACGTTGCAGTGAGCTACAAACGTTTAAAGATGGTACAAATTGCAAATTTTCACGATTTTCGGCCTCTAACTGCAATAAATCTAACGATTCTTACATCTTTCAATGCCTGTCGTTTTTTCCTGCACCAACCGATTTCGATGAAACCTTCACAGTGCATATAATTGACACAGATCTACAAAACGTATTTTTAAAATTTTCAATATAGGCCCATATAAAAAAATTGTAAAATGCAAGTATTTTAGTATTTTTTCTACAATTCCGATCTATTGCAATTTTTGAAAAAATTTCTTTTCACATCCAGTAGTAAACTAATTGCCCTAGCTTCCAAAAAAAGTTCAAATCGTATAGTACAATATTAAAAAAGTTATCGTGTTTTTTAGAGTGTCCGAATATTAAATCCGGCCACTGTAGACAATTGGGAACTAGGAAGTAGAATTGGTCGATCATGAACAGACGCACCAGCCCTAATAGCAGGCGTATTCACTGGATTTTGAAATGTTTTCACTCAAAATAAATATTCTTAATATTCAGACTTATTTGTCACGGTTATTTCCATTGAACGAACAGAAATGTAGGAACTTTTAAAAAAGAATGTACAATATTTCGTCCATTTTTGATTTTGTAGAGTCAATCGATTTGGTAAATGAAAGGCTCACGTGTGTGACAGCGTTACCAAACGTGTTAAGCTAATAGATACAGTTTCGCTCAGAACGTAAACGCCCACGCGAACAGGAAACTGCGAAGGGTGCGGCTAATTTATTTTTCAACGATTCCCTTCGTAGGGGTGACCCCGACAAAACCGATTATTTCGGAAACACAGCCCTTCACCTGGCAGCAGCGAGAGGCCACGAGTACTGCGTCAAATTCCTCGTGAAATTCGGTTGTAACATTTGGTCACTAGACATCGATAGACATTCCGCCAGAGACTTGGCTGCCATAAACGGGAGGGAGATGATCCTCCAATTTCTAGATCTGGCGCAGGCTGATCAGGAACTGAATAATCGTAAGAAAAGCCGGATACATCGCGAGAAGGCTGAGAAAGATGCTGAGAAAAGGTATTTCTGAATATGGAAAGTAGAAATGATGTGACGAACGAAAGCGTAAGCTAGCATTAACTGAATGCATAATTTAAATAATTGTACAGTAACTAGATTATGTGGATACCACCGCGAATATATCGCGCCTCATTAAAAAAGTATGTAACAGGAATTTTAATATCGAAATTTCATAGGATAACAGTAATTAAGTGAAGGTTATACATACTATGAATTATGTGAAGGATACGAATATTTATTTTATAGTTGTGCTCATTAAGTAAAATCATTATATGCATTTTATTGGTCACTAAATTATTAAAATATTTGCATCTTTCTAATTACTTTTTGTAGAAATCTTCATCAAGAAAATATAACTTTCTTTTCAACTAGTAGCTTTGTTGTGCTTCTTTATTTACGATAATTGTAAAATTGGTGAAATCTCATTTGATTCGTTCGTAATGTGAATACCTTTTACCGCAATTTCATAACTCGTATAGCTATTAAACGTGATATTGTTTGGATAAAATTTGTTTTCAGTACTATATGAATAACTAATCTTGTGATTTTTCATTGAAGTGTTAAGTAAATAATTTACAATCAAGAATTGTTTGCACAATAAACACAAAATCGCGATATTCGAGAATTCATGTTTACAAATACTATATTTCATTATTATAAAATGTACAACAAAAACACGAGCTGTTGTGATTGAAGAAAGTTTTATAAAATTGAATATAAAAATCTCAGATAAGTATTCCACAATTTTGTATACTTACACTTTTGTTTATAACATCATATACAAAAATTATATATTTCAAGATCAATTTCAAAATCGTTTTTACTTGCAATTAGGAGTTATTAAATTACAAAGTATTATTTCACCGATTCTATAAACAGATTAAAAGAATATATAAAGAGGCAAAAAATGGCGGAAATTAGAGCCGAAAAGGAACAGAAGAAGTTATCGAAGGACCGAACGAAATTGGATTTAGCTACAGTGAATGAAACTGGTATTCTACCTTACAAATCCAGTATATTGACCTTCAAAGGTCGCGTGAAGCCTTCACCGACGTTCAGCGACATCGTCGGCACTACTGCCAAGAAACATGGCAGTGCAGTATGCAGAAAAGCTTTAGCAAGAAAGGCTGTCGACGATTTTAAAGTTGTAGAGGTAACTTGAAGCATGAAATTACACTTTCTCGAAAAACGTTGTTCATTGATCAGAACGAATTGATTGAAAATGCATTATTAGAATAAAAATAAAAATTGTTTACATTTGCTATAAGAAATTCCCTATAACATTTGTTTCTTGTATAATTTTAGTAGATCGAAAGAAATATACAGGAGCTAGATAAACATTAATCCCTTTTTTCGGCATTTCTAGTAAGTTTTGAGACTAGTACAACAATATTTTTAAATTCTTCGAATATTTTCGCTGTTTTATGTTCTAACTACTCATTTTTAATCTTAAATAATCGTAGATAATGTTCCTCATTTTGAAAGAAGGAATTTATTAATTGTTTATCTCTCCATCATATCGATCTTGATCATTCCGTCAAGTTGATACTAAAAAGTATATTAAATTGGGAACTTATAAGATTATTTTTATAATAATAGATACCATTCGAATTATATTTTTAGATCGAGGTAAACGGGAAAAAGTCAATTCGTAGTCTCACCGGTCTCAGAAGGGATTCTGAAGTAATGTACGTAGGAACTTATGAAACACAGGCCCAGCAAATGGGGAGGAGAGGAAAAATCTCGGACGTTTGGGGTACGTTGAGTAAAGCGCAAAGTACTCCTGATCTTTTAGGCGACCGTACATATGACGAAGACATAGATCAAGAAGATGGGGAGGAAATAAATGGCATCAGAGACACGGCCTTCCTGCAGGAACCTGCGAGCATTTTCAATCGACCTGGTTTTGGATCCGTAGCATTTCGGAGAGCAGTAAGTTCCTATGCATTTATGCTATTTATTCATTCCAAATTTTACACAAAAATTCTAAAGCGTGCAAAAATATTTCTGTACCTTTATCCTTGCACTGATTATAAAACTTGATCCCCGTAGCAAATTTTCCATTTCGAAAATGCTTTCGTCTATGATTCAATGTTTACTCAAATTTTTCGAAATAAGGAGTTCAAGTTTAAAGAAAAAAGTAATATTCACGTCTATTAAATTCAGTTAAAACGGAGTTAAAATGAAATACTATTTTTCTGTTAACAATAATTAATCTCTAAAGTGAATGAAGATTTACAACGTGCAAAGAATATCTTTTTCACCTAATAATTTCCTAGTTTAATAAAAGTAACAGGTCCAGCCAAAACAAAAGAGAGATACATTATTTCATTTCATTACGACGAAAAAATAGCAGAGTGATGAAACTCATGCATTGCAGTAACCTTGATTACTGTTGCATTGTAATAATATGCTACATTTAATTCTGCTGACACAGTGTGCTTTTGAAGATGCTTGGCTCGCCAGCACGTGCTGCACGTATTGTAAACGGTTTAACGAAACCGTTCATAAAACAGTTATGTGTATTCCACATTCATTTGTAATTATTCGGGCGCCGCTTAATGCAGTTGAAAAATTAGCTGGTCGCTGAAGGCTGTTAAATGTGCAACACACTGTGCATACCTATTAGTCCATTCATAAAGCATCGGCGAATGATCATTATTAATAACAATGAAAATTTCCGATTACCGTGATTCAGACTTGAAGAAACAATTTTGATTAGCTATCCAATCTTGTTCAAGCTATGCCGTCGCAGCTTGCGTAGCTGCAGGCTAACTGTTCCGCACTGTCATCACTCATGGCACTAATTACTTCATAGAAATCGTTGTAATCTGATGAAACTGATGCCTAGGCTGTTTCTTCTCGCGTGAAAGATGACAAAGTTATTAAACGAACGATCATTTTAATCCAAGAAAATAAACTGTTGTCGGTATAATTCATAGAGAGTGTCACGGCTCGTCTATTGCGCTAATGTCTCTCGGAACGATTTAGCATTAACGAGTAGCATAATACACACGGTAGCCTTCTTAATTCTTAGATAACGACTACTTTCGAGAACATACCTGTCACGCAAATGGATCCGCATCAACAAAATGGTAACTCCTGCCTGAATGGTTCCATAAACGGATCTATAAATGGTCACAGAGCCGGCTCTAATGGGCATAACGAGGAAATCAGCATAGGAAGTGCGGGTAGTCTGGCTCGCAGGCAAAGCATGTGGGACGACGATTTACTCTCAGGTACAATCACATTTTTATTGTACAATAATTAATCTACTCGTATAACTGTACAACCGCAGTTCTGCTGCATTTTTATTCTAAATATAAATTATAATACAAGAAGAAGAAGAAGAAGAGGAAGAGGAGGACGAAGAAGAGACCGACGAGGAATGGACACCCTTGCAGAGATTCTTAGTTGCCAATAATCTATCGTCCACGCATCCGGTTCTAGAGTCGGAACAAATCGATTTAGAGGCGTTGATGTTGCTCACTGAAGCCGACATCGCAGCCCTCAAACTTCCACTTGGACCTAAAAGGAAACTGATGAACGCGATAGCGAACCGAAAGAAGGCATTGAACGCTCCCGAAAATGTCATCAAAGATAGCAGACTGTAAATTCTTTTTATACGGAGAATACTATTTCTAAAAGTACTTTTTGTCTTGCCCAATAAGCTCTCAAGTGCCTAACGAAATACCATGAAAGTATCTTTCGATATAAAAATATATTGTACATATAAGTATTAAAGTGCTACACATTGTGCTAAAAATAATGGAGTCTCCGCATGGCGAAAATTCACTGGCTATCAGTGAGTACAGAGCGTAATTTGCCATGTGTTTTTCGAATTGGTAAACGGATAAAATCTTTCCGATAAACTCGGATCATCGCCATACAAATGCGGCAAACGGAAAGCACGTTGAAGTATTAACTAATAACCAGACTAACGCGTAAATCTTCGATTAGCCTTACACAGTTAACGCCCCTTTGCTGTCCAACAGCCGTGTTTTACACGGACAGTGATCGTACCCGGACATTATTTTTGATTTATGACTGCGTCTACAGCGCCGACCGCGCCGAGCGAGACTTAATAGAGAGCCGAACATAAAGAAGTAAAACAGTAAAAGGGCGGTTACTGTACCTTGAACTACTTTATGGTGCCTTAATTTAGTGGAACGTACTTGCCGCTAATCTTACGAATGTAAATGAAAATGTAAATGCTAACAAACATAATGTACCTCTACAAATCCGTGGAGTAGAGAAACCAAAATTCGTCTTCGTTCGTCCATTATGTAAGTGAAAGAGTTTTTATACAAATTGTACAAATCGAATGTGAAATAAACGAAAATCCTGTAAATACGTTGATCGTGTATAAAAACTTCTATGTATTTTCATTTCGATCGTTGTGAATGTGGCGTACGCACGTGCAGTAAGACAATAACTATCGAGTATAATATTTTCTTCGTAATTTTATTTGTAAATGATTATCTTACAAACAAGAGACGCAAAAATATAGAAGCTCCTTATGTTCGCAAAAAAATAACAGCACCATTTCTCGCTCTCACCGCGAACATAAACATTTTTTGTGTCATATCACGGCTCTTTTGTGTACGTGCGATTATTATAGTACGATAGTATGTTTTGTTGTTTGGGAGACAAGGGTACGTCATGTTGCGATTAATGTGCATCAGAATAAAAAAGGAACGGCTCGTAGAAAATTTTCTCGGCGCCACGTATGTTTTTGTGAACACGTACACACACACAACGTTTTCCTACGCACCTGTATGACCAGCGTACGAACTACATTTACTGTGAAAAAGATATGATACAGAAGTGATTTCCTTGCGATCCCACATACTAAGGCTGCACGATTAATCGATTAATCTGTAATAAATTACAGGGATCGTTCGATCACATACCGGTGATCGTCCGATCCCGATTTACTCTAAACAATTATCAATTCGTTAATATAAAAACGGATTAAATTCATCGTCTTCGTTTACAATTAATCGATTAATTTCGGAGCCCTATAAACTACCGGTTTTCTTCTTCTTTTTTTTTTCGTTTTTCGTCTATTTCTATACGAATTACAGAACAGTCGGGTTTTTTTTCATTTGCGATAATGGCAACTTCATCATTGGAAACTTCTTTTGGCAGCGAGTACGAATCACACGCATCTCTTCAGAAAAAAAAGACGGAAGTCATTGATATTCAAAAAATAACAATTATTTCTTTAATGTAACATCTAAAAGTCCCTTATTGAAAGACATGCTATTCGTACACTTCCCTACGTCAACTTATATAATCTCGAGAGAAAAGAAAGACTCGCCTTAAAAACGAACAATTACTTGTACGCGGAACTTCTTTTTTTTTTCATTAATAAATAGAGGAAAAATTTTTTTGTCATTTTTTCTTTTGTTTCAACTAAAGCGTGATTTTTGTTCTTCAACCGAGCACAACGATCGAAATCGCTGTGTTTACAAGTCGACGGAGAAAATACTTCGTTTCGGCACGAGGCACAGCACAGATTATAATTAATAAGATTAACATTTCCCACGAGAAAGGGAAAGCACTCTCTCTCTCTCTCTTTCGCTCTCTCTCTCTCTCTCTCTCTCTCTCTCTCTCTCTCTCTCTCTCTCTTTCGCTCTAGACACGTGGGAAAAAATTCTATTTTGTTGTCCTCCGAGTGTCGTCTCGTATTATGCAATATGGGAAAATGCCGATTACAGCGGCGAGAATCTCGCGCGAACATTCGAACCGGTTGTAAACAAGAATATCACCGGTTCGATTCTGTGAACTACCGGTCGTCTTCTTCGGACCGCGAACGAAACAGTTTCTAAATCAGAGAACACGCCTCTATCCACTGACGGAAACAAAAAACAAAAACGACAGTGTCTGTACAAAATAACTCGATGTTCCATCATCAAGTATGTTCTTTTTTCCTTATCGATAAAATATTGCTAAGTATGGCATCTTCAGTGTGTCACTTTCTCCTATGTATTGTTTTGGTTAGTTACCTTTGTACGAAACATTTTTCACCGAAAAGCAATCGTCCACAGGACAGTGACGGTAGAGTACTATATATTCCATGTTTATTCTTTGTTTCTTTACTCAAGTTTCTGAGGAGACTTGGCGGAAGTTCGAGAACGTATTACGAAAAGAACCTGAAAATAAGCTGCACGACTAAATTTCACACGTACAAAGATACCCCTCCTCGGTATTTGTTAATTTACAATTCGTTGGAATGGAACTTTCAGAAACATGACCCTGCGTTACCTAAACTGGTCAGGAAAGTAGAGTCAAGTGGAGTCCTTGGAGTTTTATTAACTGCCGATTATACGATAAATATTATTAAAGCTATCGCATAGTTGTCAATATTAATAATGATAATAATATTATCAGTACCCCTAAGGCTATTATTCATCGTTATCGTTATGGATATACGCTATATTTACAAGTGAACAACAACTTTTTCTTTTTGCTCGTCTCCGGAACGGTGCTCAAACAACGTTGAGAAAAAAATCAAACAAAAAAGAACGAGTCCGCTTCTGAATGACTTTCGAAAAACGCGCGTGGAGAGGAAGTTCGGGACCTGTGTAGAATAGGAAAATCGATTGTTCCGTCCTTAATTAAATAAATTGTACCAGCAATATCTTATATCCGCGTAATAAAACGGTCCCGAAGTTCCTTGCGATCAACGCCCTTCAAAATTCAGATAGACGCTGCTTAAGGGGATACGATGCCTAAAAACAGCATACATTTACAGTGATCTTAAAAAAAGGAGTTACTAAATCGCGCTCCGATACAAGTCTTTGAACATAATGCTTTTTCTTATGAAATATGCATGTATATTTATACGCATACGATATCAAGTATGCGCGTATGCATACGTAACAAAGAGCTGTCGTATCTCGTCAACAATGGCCACGCTGAAGACGGAAAGCTCGCGTATCGATTAGGTCCATATTAGCAGTCGTGGAAAAGTAGATCCCTTTGCATTGCACGGTCTCTCTGCGTGGACCTTGTCCCGAGACACGTTTTAACATCTTCAACCCTTTGTCCATAACATAAAGAGCGATCCACAGCTGGTACAACTGGAAAAAGAATGATTCCATCCGAAAAATATATGTCGTAATTAGAATACAAATTTATTTCACGTTTTCGACTTATGTTACACCTATGGAATCACCTTATATATCAATTACACAACCTCCATGGATTGGAGAGTCATCGATGCGCGCATGAGAAATTTTTATATTTGATGAAAAATGTTGTTCTATACTTTCTAATTTTTTCATATAGAATCAATCTCTTTCTCGGTTATACCACTGGTTACAGGACACCCTGTATATGTCATAAGAAATAAATCAACTCTAAAACACCATGAAGTTCTCCATGGCTACCCAATTGACATCGGATACCGAGATTGGAAGAAACTACTCACACGGGTTCCTTCCCACCGATCCGTTAATTCCATCCATCGCTCCTTGTTTGATATAAGCA
Source organism: Lasioglossum marginatum (assembly GCA_028455795.1). Taxonomy (NCBI): domain Eukaryota; kingdom Metazoa; phylum Arthropoda; class Insecta; order Hymenoptera; family Halictidae; genus Lasioglossum; species Lasioglossum marginatum. The sequence goes on along the minus strand of CM052254.1, from coordinate 4,186,257 downwards.
TTGCTTATTCTAACTCGCTTAAGATTTATAACTACACGAAAACTATTTAAGAATTTTACCAGTAGTTACACAATTATGAGCACCCGCGACACATGGAAAATGTAAGACGTCACTCTTCTTTTTTTCTGCTTTCTCTCTCTCTCTCTCGCTCGCTCTCTCGCTCTCTTGTTTAATGTCCTCGTCAAATCTCGCGCTTCCAAGCTCGACTTCACATATTAATTAAAAACTTTGGCGTGAATGTCATGACGTGGAAAAAGAAAACAGTGCAGTGAACAAAATATCTTTCTCGATTCCTTCCGAGGAATCGTACACGAATACATGTAAAGCAGATATAAAATTACAAACGAAGGAGTACAGAGAGAATTAAATATATTATCCAAAAGACAGCTTTTTTATAGTTACTCTACATATAGAGGTCGTACAACAAAAAATTTCTCTTCAACTGTTGAAGAATAGAATTTACAAAAGTACATAAACCGAATCATTTATCAACGCATTTTATTTGCTTCTGTTTTTCATGAATGTGTTCCTATTGTTCGTTTTTAATCCTATCTCTGGTCTTTCGGCATTCCCTTTTATTGCCAACAAAATCCGTATAAAATGATCTTCTTTTCATTGATATTAGCCTCGTAATATCAACGACGTATAATTACATTATAATCATAACAATATTACAATCAGAGGGCTAAGCAATCCTTTGGATTATTAATGAATATTATACAAACATCTCCCTGTTCCCAGCTTCCTCATATGATTACACTTATTAATGTAATCATACAATGTTACATTACCGTTTCATCATTTTTCGAAAATTCCTTGTGAACATGGTACCGCGAATCAGTAAATTTCATCAAATGTTGGCTGCAAATTATAACATACACATGATTTGTGTATACGATACGTTGATAGCAGCTATCAAAATTTCATAACACAACTGGCAAATTTTGGTACACTCACAAGGAGGCAGTATGAACTGTAATCTTGATAATTTAATCACTTTGCCTATATTTATTACATCAATGTAAGGCGTCCATTTGTCGTAATTTCATGGGAAACTGCCCAGATCTCTGTGAAACCCTTCTTTCATTTCCGATCGAGCTGGAATTCCTGGTTCAATAACTTTTCCCAACATCTTGATTAAAATTTTTTTTGCATTTAATCACTAACTAAATACTTACGCAACAAAATATATGATTGTAAAAAACCACGATGTTTTTGTGAAAAAAACCTATATCACTATATCATTGGCAAATATTTACGATGTTTGAAAAAAAAAATTAAAAAAATATAAAAACTTTTACCACTAATTTCCTTCGTTTTCTATTTCTTTTTTTCCAACAAAATATATTATAATACTGTATAATATTCTACAAAAATAATAACATACAGAGAAACAGTTTCTCCGTTTCCAAACAGAAACAAAAGAAGAAATTCACAAGTGAACGCTTCGCTATTTCGCAGTGTTATTATGTTAGTGGCAATTTAATTGTCACAGTTTAGCGCTCAGCGTTCAAAATTTTCACATCTTCAGTCGTTTGCATTTCGAAAACGCGGAAGATTTACGCCGTACTACTTTGTAGGATTGTTTTAGATATCCCCATCTCCCAGCAGTACAAAAAATTTTGATTAAAACACCAGAATTACAATTCGCACGATCCTCTTGTCTAGCTTACGTGTCAGTAAATTAAGAGATCATGTATACAGAATTCTGGTACACCAAACAATGACATTCACTCCTTATGGGCACTTCGAATGATATTTTGAAATACGTTACCATTATCTCGTTGCTTATATAAATAAATAAATAATTCCAAATTAAGATTCTACCATGTACAGTAATGATTTTCATGTGCCCGACTTTAAACATACTCGTGCTACGATATCCCCAAACAATGATACAGTAATTTTTGTTGTATTAGAATGACTGCTCCGTAATCAAACAGTTCGCCTCTTATTGCGCCTTTGTGACACTTCGTCGACGGTTAAGGAGAAACTCGACAATTAATACGAGATATTCAAAATATACGAATACATTTTACATAGCAATGCAAATCACTGCCATCTTCCTGAAATGATTATGTTTAATCGGGAACTATGTAGGGGGAGATGAACCGTTAATAATTAATTGATCAATTGATTAATTAATGGGGAACAAGGGAGTGAGGTTACTTTACACATCGCGCGCTGTTACATGAAACGCGAACGTTTGTGCGTGGGAGATCCCATATCCACATCATGCGAAGCAGGCCGTTTGTGATGTCGAGCAAATTCGCTACTAATAAATGCCGATAATTCGGCTTGCCTTCCGGTACGCCTAGACATTGGTGAACCTATCCAATTATCAAAACATCTCAATTAGTTCGAGATCTAATTGTACGGCACAAGTTATTGCAAACGAAAAAGTTCAGAATTCAAGTGTACTCAAAAATCTCTAAAAATGATTCTACGTCGCTACAAATTAATAGTTACGCAAAGTATAAGAATACGTTTGCGGTTGACGTCGGCAATTTAATTTAGCACTAATCAAAATTCAATTGTTCGTTATAGATTCGCTATGATAAGTGATTCTTACCAGATAATGCAATTGCTTCCCTAAATGTGTGTAATTCAGGATCTGGATCATTTCCAACTGTTGATGTTGGCGCGACAACCATACTTGGTGTTGAACTTTGCGAGGGAGGCGAACCACACACCATCATTCTTGGTTTTGGCGAACTCCTGGAAGTTACAATAAACTTTAGTTTATAATATATTTGTATAACTGTAAGTATGTAGTCGTATTATACGTGCGTTTCGTGTCATTAAGACAAACCTGACAAACGGAATTGTTGCATTAAAGTCTAAAAAACAAAAGACATTTAAATTTTCCATACAGCGAATTATACGAAAAGAACTGTAATTTCTTTTTGACAAACTGCTAAACTTCCAGAAACTTCCATGCTCAGAATTGGATGAAACGTTGGAAATAGGTTCTTTTCCGACTAAAATTATGGCAGTCGTCGTTGCTTGACTTGAACTTCTTCTTTTATCAATTCAATATCATTCCCTATCTTACGATTCAATGTAGTAAATGTAATGGGCAAACATTTTAAAACAAATAATCGTGTAGAATGTCCCTTCCCGCCAAGTGAACTAACCCAAACTTATTCCGATCTCTTTTTCTTGATATCCGAATACCAAACTACAAAAGCATAACCAAAATTACATCTCTCAGGCGACAGAAACTACAAAGACAGAAGTTAGACTTGGATTAGATTCTTAGAAAGGTTTTATTAATCTGTAGCATATACATTTAATGTCTTCTATTAACTGCAAAAATGGATCTGCTCCACTTTCTTTCGCCTCGTAATGCCATAAAAGCTCATACGTGAGGTCAATCAGCATGTTTTACAACTTTATAGCAACCTCCGCATCTGCCTAGAGTATTCCCACCATTACGATTGTGTCGGTAATATTCAAATGATAAACAAATATTTTTTAAGTCGTCAAAAATCCTTCTTGTAATCATCACTTTAGCAGAAAAAGAACCTACTTCCAAAATTTCATCCAATTCAGAGCATGGACATGGGTTTTCGGAAGTACAGCCTTACAAACATCCGACGTTACTTTAAGCAAAAGCTACGCACATCCTCATCTAGGTTGTAAATAACTCGATGAAATATTTACCTATGAGAATGTGGTCGAGGAGGAGGTGGTTTCCCAGCAAGATATGCTAAAAGGTCTTCCTTACGGATCATACGCCTTTTTTTCCTAGCCCAATTCATTATTTCTTTACTACGTTTTTGTCGACCCATTTCTACACCTAGCTCACTGCATCGGCGCATGCTGTCCACAGAATCTGTTGAAATATTCATTATATTTAGGATCAAAATGATAAGCAAGTGTACCACAACATTAAAACATTACTGGTTTCTATTGTAAGAACGACTGCAGTTATGGAAAGAACATAACCATTCTTTTATACACAGCTTATACTTTGTATATGTAAATATATAAGCATGGAAACATAAATAGAAGCAGACAAAATTAACCAAATTAACCTTTATGTTTAAAATACATAAAACACGTCAAGCAGCATAAAATCAAAAATTACTTTGTGCAAGAAAATCGCTGTCACGTTAACTGCCACGTGGATTTTGTACAGTTCACACGAGTCTCGCCTATTCCATTCGTATAAACGACCAGAGTTATTAATAATTATTATTAGTTACACCACACTTTCATTCATTTCAGAACAAATAAATTGATATTGTGACTAATTGTACGACAAACATATCAAATAAACCAATAACACCAGTCACCAGCGATCACCGTGGCAGTCAACGTGTTACTATAATATTTATTTATCATCAAAAGCTACAGCAACTGAAATAATAAGAAGTTCTGGTACCAAAATACACTTTTACCCACAAACTAAGCAATGGCTAAAACGAACTCGCCGTAAACATGCCACAACAAGGTTCAGAGGTAGCTATGATTGATAAACAATTTTATCTAGTTTATCCACCTCAGGGTTTACGTCCACATGCGAAATAATATGTGTAATCATCAAAGAAACGACAAGGGTTTATTTCCCTTTTCTATAAATATTCGTAACAGCCTCAAAAGTTCGCATCAATTAACAGCTGACCTTCAGCATTGGTCAGCTGTGCAAAGCATTCTGACGCACACCTATATGCAGACACACACCATCGGTGTATGCGAGTGAGTGACGGCTGCACAAAAAGATGACCGAATAGCGGGGGTGAGGTAGAAGAGGAGGGGGAAAAACGACAGAGATAGGACAATATTGAAAAGAGGGAGAAAGAAGCAGACATACACACACGGGGAGGGGGAGAGAGAGAGAGAGAGAGAGCGAGAGGGAGAGAGTAAGGAAAAGAGAAACAGAGACGACGATAGACAAACGCATCGAGCACGCGAGAAAGAAAGAAAATGAAGGTTTATCTCGCTCGCATTGTTGACAAAGATAGACCAAAGAAGTGCACGCACCTTTGTACAACGACGTGACGGTACCTGCGGCAGTCTGGAAGGGTAACCATAGAGAGACACCCTGCGTACGATCTGTAAAAGAGCAAAGCCGAAAGGAACTGGTTACACGATCAGATCGATATGCATATATGCGGCGAAAAAAGGAAATCGAAGCAAACGAGAAGCGAGAACAGTGGCATATCGTCTCATACGTCGCACAAAATGGATGTCACGCAAAATGGTAACCACACAAGGCGAGGTACGAGACGTCTCGCTGCCCATGGTCCTCGAGGCTCGTCTTCTAGACGAGACAAGGGAGAACGGACACGAACGATTGGCCAGTGTTTATCGTGGATGTTAGCTCGCCTTTGTACAGCTGGGCGATGGCCGACGCCGTCGTCTGAAAACTTGTCCACATCTGTTGAGAATAGAGTTCTTTTTCGTTGTGCAGCTGAGTTTCGTAATCCGGCTCTGCCTCCAACGCCTCGACGCATTGTTGTTCCCAGTTGCTGTACCAAAGATCCATTATAGGATCATCTTCACTACGATCCTCACTCATGGCTCGTCGTCCTCGAGACTCCCGTTCTGCGATCACGCCTCGCCCACCACACGCACTCGCGGCGACACCGAAATCGCGTAACCCTAAACCCCGACGTATCTTCACGTTCCTCGTTTTCGTCTTGCTTCGCCCCCTTTCTCGCTCGTCTGCTTCACGTAACGCGAACACGATAGTTCGCATGCACGCTAACCAAGTCAGGTCGCAGCCATTACGATGTGCCTCGTTCGAGGATCGCACGAGTCTTACGCGCAACGAAACACGAAATACGAATTGCTGCCAGGTACGAAGAACGAACTAACCCAACGATACATAATCCCTTCTCACACCCTGATCCTGACTGCGAACCACGTACTGATCCCTGGGAATCACTACTGCACTCTGCTCACCGAAATGCAGCAAACTGAATGCGCAGCTTCCTAATCAACTTGTGCAGCCGATAGAGAAGGGTCCACGATTATTTCACTCTCTCGCGTTTAACTCTGTTCACTGCATATACATCGGTGTTGCACACTGTTTCGACAATTTATTTCATATTTCCTCACGTTTCGACCGAAATATTTTCATCCCTGCTCTTCCGAATTTTAATACGTATATGCCGAATTATAAAACTACAATAGTCTAATGTATTCTGCTTGTATATATGCATATACGCAGATACCTACGACCACGATGACTCTACTTTATACACGTGTATAAATGCGTTATGAATCACAGCGAAGTATTCTGCGTATGACTAAACACGTATAATGAGCTTGTGAAAAATATATACAGCCAGGATTGGCCAGGAATATTTAATATTTGTATTTGGTCTGTTAATCAATGGTTGCACAATATTAAAATGAGAAAAATCTACTGCAATGAAATATGTATTATATATACGTATCTCGATCAAATGTCTATTTAAAGATTTATTCCACGATAAAGAAAATTTGAATATGTAATTATCAATCCAATTCACGATTGAATAACTAATTTCATTATTAATTCAAATGATTAAATTTATACCTATATCCTGTTTAGACTAGCGAACTGTTGCAATTGTATTGGAGTTACACGCACTTAATTGAAAATTGAATCGTAAATTGCAATTCAATTCACGATTGAATAACTAATTTAATTATTGATTCAATTGATGATTGAATACCTACACTTTATACTTTAGACTAGCAAACTATTGCAATTGTATTGGAGTTACACGCACTTAAATTGAAAATTGAATCGTAAATTGCAATTCTCAAACTCTGCATACGAGCACAGACTTTAAGGCTGTGTCACAATTCACAATCACTAGCACAACTTAAGTCTCTGTACACCGACACATAAATCTCGGTTCTAAACACAAACTTTACACATATTTAATAAGCCTGTAACACCGATAAGGTAACGCAATGTGGTCCCACATATTTGCGACAGATGACGCTCGCATCGCAAATGACGGAAATAATGTGTAGTAGACCGTAACGTTTTGTACACCGTTCATGTTTGTATTTCAGCTGTTGAGTCGTACACTTGTGCGGCTCGTAAGTCGAAGTACGGAGGGTTTTATATATTCGTTACTGACGAAATAACGTTAGAATTTAGAAATGACAGGGTTTACAGAAAGTGCACTTGTGAAAAGGTTAATGGACTTAAATCCTTCTCAACAGAGTATTCAAACACTTTCTCTTTGGTTAATTCATCACAGAAAACATCATCCAACCATCGTGAAAATCTGGTTCAAAGAGATGTGTAAAGGTACGTGAGGATTATCGTAAGTACACCTCTACTTACGAATATTATATTTCGAATTTTGTATCGCGAATATTATTTCATTCTAATGCCATTTTGAGAAGCATTCGAAACAACATAAATTTCGAGCAACGTCCGTTCAAATTTCTAGGTTAACCCGTAATTTGCTCTACGTAATTGTAGACATACGTTTCAAAATATGTCAACTGCAATATTATACTTGGATTACTAGTAGACACTTGTTGAAATTAAAATTTATTGTATTCATGCCGAATTACAACTTTAAACTTTTAATTAATTTTATCGCATTTCTTTGTATATAATTGTAACATGTTTTTGTTTATGTAAATAATCATGGTAATGTTTCAAAATAATACGAGATATTTCAGCAACTTTTTCATAAATAGTTTCTTCGTGAAACAATAAAACATCTTTTCGAATTTCACATATAAGTTACTGTCTCATTCAAACATGTTCTTTATTTTGTATTTTTAGTATATAAATTATTATAAATTGAATTTCAGCATAAATAAACTTTAAAACTTCATAAAATGTGATTTATTAAGGGTCATTTTTTTTCGCTATGAATTCACTTTATGCTCGATTTATCATTTTATTAAACATTACTTTTATAAACGTATTTTTCAGTGAAGGATAATCGGAAGTTAATGTTCATGTATCTGGCGAACGATGTCATTCAAAACAGTAAAAAGAAGGGACCAGAATTCGGGAAGGAATTCGAAACGGTGCTACCAAAAGCATTTGAACATATGAAAAGCTTTGATGAAAAGACAAGGGAAAGGTTAAACAGATTGCTCCAAATCTGGGAAGAAAGAGGTGTTTATGATAAAGCACAAATTGCAGAATTTAAGGTTTCTTTCACAGACAATGCAAAAGATCCAGGAACGCCACCGCCAAAAAAGAAACTAAAAAATGACATAGAAAAAGTAAAGGTAATATAGAATCTAATATGTAGACACATTAAACATTTATGTTGAAGTTAGAATTGCTATCTAAAAATAAACGTTCGCTTCGTTTTACAGAAAGAGAAAAAGGAGAGAAAGAAATCAGAGACTGAAGTTGAAGTAGATGGAACCAAAGAGCTACATGTTACGTTAAGTCCACGTACTCCTGCTGGAGATCCACCAGAAACAGAGGAACTCATCAAGGCATTAATGGTTAATACCACTTATAAAAACAACAAACATTCGGAATATGTATCGTTAGCAATAAACTATCTTATACATAGAAAAATATATGTTGAATCCATAAGGCATATTGGCAAGCACATTCACAGTTTGATACATCCACCCCCAGTTGTGATTTTATTCTATTTATGGTCATCAGTTTTATTTTTAATGGGCTGAAAATGTGTTTTCTTTTTTTTTTTAATTTTATTTAGCAATTTTATAATGTTTCTGTAGTAGTAGAGCTGTTATATTAATTTTAGATTTAAAATAACAATACGTAGCTGATTTATTGTTTGACAAATAATGATTATTGTTATTTAACAAAATCAATATTTTTATAAAATTGAATTCGCATTGTTCTCAGCCACGTTTTACCTGATTAGGTCGTGTAAAAAGTATAACTAAGTGCCTCAAACATGGAACAGTTGAAGGCGATTACTAAAATTGCCTTCTCCATTTCAGGATTTGGAAAACACAGCATCCTCAGATGCTGGCGTTAGAGAACGTATTGCATCTTTGCCACCAGAAGTTTCCGAAGTTTCGCTTCTTGCAAATTTAGCTGACAGAGCCGCTGCAGATCAATTAAGTGTTGCTGTAAACGAAGCTGCTGCATTATTAGCAGATTACAATGGACGTTTACAAGCAGAAATGGAAGACAGAAGAAGATTACTGACTATGCTTAGAGATTACACTTTAGCGCAAAGACAACTACTCCAACAAGCACAGGCAACTTTAGATGTATGATTATAAATATATTTTTACAATAATGGTTTTTTATCCATTCGCAAATATACAACTAATTCATTAAATATTATGTTGCAGGACTATAAAGAAAAACTGAAAAAGGTGTGCACAGTTAGAACAGAAGTAAAGTCACATATCTCTAATCTTCCTGACTTGACACAATTGCCTGATGTTACGGGTGGTTTGGCACCTCTTCCTTCAGCTGGTGATTTATTTTCTATGCACTAGCACGTGAGTTCGAAGAGCACGATCATTGAATTATCATTGAGTTCCATGCATAGAAAAATACAACCATGCTATGTTAGCTTGGTTTTTGTGATGAAATATATCTTACATAATGACTTTCTACTTTTCAATATTTAATATATATATATATATATATTATTATATATTTAATATATATATACATATATATATATATTTAATATATACATATATATATATATATATAAAATATTGATTACACTTCTCGTATCTAATTACAAAGCATGAAACAAAGAGAAGTACCGATGAATAAACATATTATGAAATCATTTTACAGGACACTTTATTGACATACTTGACAAATAAACTGAATCAATCAAATTATGAACAATTTCGAAATTCGAAGAATTACAATGCCAGTAACTCTCACAGTTCTTAGGTTTTAATGAAAGATTAGCCAACTCAATATTTTTAGTTTCCTAATATAAAATTAAGAATATAAATGTATATTCATTTTTATAAGTAAACCTTTAAAAAACAAAGGAGGATAAATTTTGGTACAAACTCGTTTTGTACGAACAAACAAATCTATTTAAAGGATTAAATAATTTCTAATTATAGTACTCGCATACTGAAGCTATTATAAATGAGAAACTTGTAATAAGTTTTAATAAACAAATTGTTCTTTCAAATGTAAAGTGGTGTAAATCGACATATTTGTCAAAAGAGTTACTATCAGAAGTACTGAGATCGTACATGACATAAAACCCGCAGAAAAAGAAGGGAAATATGTTAATATGCACACAAGATAACGAAATATACTGTGCAGCTTAAACGTGCATGCACAGTTAGAAGTACCCACATACTGGAAATTGCCCAATTATTGCTGGCCAGCAATATTTAGAATATCGCACTTGTATTTGGTAATAATTACTTCTGTATTTGTACAGATATTGTAGGTAATATTACTTTGGGACTGAGGAATCTTAAAACATAATGCTGCAGTTTAATTTTCGAAAAGTACTGGTCTGCATAAATAAATAATATTGTATATGTAATATTGTACGAAATAAATCGCATGACTGTGCGTTGCGGAAATTGTAATAATATGCAAAATATTAATATGAATAAATGTTTTGATCGTTATAATTTGTATTTCTTATTCAAAATTATATTATGTAGATTTTAAATGAACTTCATTGTTCTCTTTTTTATATCCTTTAGAATTTGCATGTAGATACCAAGAAGTGAATGAAATAAATTCTACAATAGATTGTTATAGTTAAAATTTCATATAATTAACTTTATTTATTTCAATTGATTTCCTTTTACACTTATATAATTGATATATGATTATGGTTTATATACGGCTGCTGGATTGGTATATTTTAATCATATCACATTTATAATACATTTTTATATAGGTAACTTAAATAATCGAATGATGGTATCTTACAAAAATTTTGATTTGTGCTAACTCTTGACAAGTACTTCTGGCAAGAGTTGTATTGTACCTTTATTTCATTGAAGGTTAACTATTATTTGTCCCAGTACTTCATGTATACATTTCTAGGTTTTTGAATTACAATATATACAGTATGGAATATTCACAAAACATTCTCGCAATCAAAAATTATGTAATTTAGAACATTATATTACTGTATATATGTTGTTATATATACAAGAAATCGCTATTGCATTACTATTGCTTCAAAATTTCCTATAATGATTCCATTATTCACCGACATTGCTTTATAAATAATTATCAAATTATTTAATAAACATTTCCACATCATTTAATTTTAGAGAGTATTCAAAGTGAATATACATGTAATGTACAACTATAAACACGTAACAATCAGTAAGGTATAACATTATTATTTTAAATGCTAAGCACAAGAAATGAAACAGTTTTTAGTGCTACTTCAGTATCAAAATCGCTTTGTATATACATACTTTATGAACACCCTGCTTAGTAATTCAGGTATAAATGAACACTTTAGGAATTAACTAAATTTTACACATTCTTCTTTAAGTCTCGTGTGGATGCGGTGGTCTCGTTGGTTTCAGGATAAGTTTTCCCGTATCATCACAGCTCATATTGAAATCGCCAAGCACGCTTCTAGCTCTCTGAGTTATAATGCTTGGTGCTATCACGCGTCTATGAACTCCCATCATAAATAATATCACTGTAATAAATTAATTCATTTTAGATAAATGCGAATCGATGAACAAGAGTATCTTATTTCATTACTATCTAGTAAAAGACCTTGTGAAAACACATTATTTCTATTTATGGAATTTACCTAAAATAACACTGGCTATTGCAAAGAATGGATGATTGCAGAGACTTTGTGTAAATGATACTGCTGGTGTATTAGGGTCTGTCAACCAATGCCATGCACCAATCGCGGTGCAAACAGAAATAAAACCTAGAAGTACTGGAAGAAAGCATAATATTAAATATATGAGCAGAAAATCATGATAAATTACCTTGTACAGCGTTCAAATTTCTTATAAATTTGTGTGTAAAAATAATCGGTATGTAACGAGTAGACTGCGGACCTTTATGCAGAATAAAAATTTCTTACCTGAATTGCAACAAACTGGAGTGAAATAGAAATTTATTTTCTTCCCTATCATGTTTAGTAGGTTGAAAATAATATAATAGTATGTTTAAATTTTCCTAATATTTTTGCTATTTTAAATTACACCTACTCATTTTTGTCATAAATGCATAAAATCCGCGGTCTAGTAACGAGTATAATAAAATCGTTTGTTGGTGTTTCAAAGATTTGTTTACATTGAACAATATTTAAGCATAACACGTACAGAAAAAGAGAAAAACGTACTTCTCCACCGTAAAGTGGCTGGTTGCAAGCTTGAGATCACTTCGGTAAGTCGCCTTTCAAATGCTTTTAGATCTGAAAATAATTATCAAGGAAAATAAGAATAACCTCAACGATGTCAACTCATTTGCCGCATATATTATTATTTCATGGTATCACGTGTTTTTATTGAATATCATAAATTATTTTAACATTGTCATCGATGAATGCATTGTTTTTTTACCTTCGCAAACAGTCTGATCTAAAGACATTTTCGTCAATTTCGCACATCTATATGGTCAAAATTCGTTATAAAACAAACAATTCCGGTTGTGTCAAGACCACATCATTCACGCCACTGTCGTTATAGTGGTTATAGAAATGAATGATCAAACACACTTGTCACCAACTCGACTGTTTTGATATCTGAAGTTATCAGGGAAAAAATTGATATGGAGTTATTCAAATTTCTGGATTTGTAACGAAGAATATTTCTCACAATAATCAAATATTTATTTTGCACGTGTTATTTTCATTTATGCAATGATTATACGATATTCTAATGTAATAAACATAATAAAATATAGTAACTATTACAAACTATATTTGGTCAATTCTTCTGTTATAAATGTAATTATCTATGTATATTCAATTTAATTTCTATGAAACGAATTCCTGAATTACCAATACAACGAAATCACGGAAACTATAGATGGTAAGGTCTGTACTAATTGACTTCTATCTTTGGTAGTTTACCACAGGTGATGCCACCAGGTATTTACAGTCGGAGAAAACAGCCTGATCTTTTCCTATTGTATTCCTATATATCTTTTCCTATGCATTTAGGGATTGAGTTTGGTCTAATTAATTAGTTATTAACGATATCGGAAAGCCTTGTTTAATTTACCAATGCTCGTAATGTGTAAGACAAGGAGAGGTTGAGTGTGCGACAAGCATAGATAGAGAAACAGTGACGCGACAGTGTCGCCATCTATGGTGGCGGAATTGTGAACTAATATTCCCTATCTTCTCCATGTGTAAGACAAGGAAAGAGACAGTGTGGGAGGAGGACAGAAGAGATCTCGCTCATGCCACCTACTTTCAAGACGCAGCTAATCCCCTGATACTTACTCCAAATAACATGAAAATGTCAGAAAATTCATTAATAACTCGCTTTCCGATAATAATTTATAACAATTTATGGTCGGAGAATGTAGACTGGACCATTAGCAACTTTCACATTACATTTTTGTTTCTAATTGGTTTATAATTAAATAGTTATTAACAATTTTCCGGACCTCTGTCCAGAAGTGAGCCGAAAAATATTGACACCATCTTATACATAAATTGTTTTCTGACTTTCCAGACATAATTTGTGAAGATTCATGATCGAAGAAGCTAGAATAGACCTTTAGCAACAATCTAGTAGCAATTTTGTATAGATCTGACTCGTATTTAATTAGTTATTAACCATTTTTGCAGATGGTATCTGTTTCTCCAATGCCCGTAATGTGTAAGACAAGGAGAGGTTGAATGTGCGACAAGGATAAATAGAGTGGAGCGACAGTGTCGTCGTCTATAGTGGCGGGTTTTTGAACTAATTTTTCCTATCCTTCCTATGTGTAAGACAAGGACAGAAGAGGTCTCACTCGTGCCACCTCCTTTTTTGTGGCGCTTCGAATCTCCTGGTAAGTATTAGGCGCACATGCTAAGGAAGGAGGTATGTTCCTATAGGACATATGTATACCGCTCTCACTAGACTATGAAATCAATCGATGATTCATTAATTACTCGCTCCACAGCAACAATTTATAAACTTTAGCGATTGGACAATACGAGGCAGACCATCTGCTACTTTCACGTATAGTTTACGATTCGATTTTGTTAGTTGTTAAATAATTATTAACAATTTTCCGGACCTCTGCCCAGAAGTGAGCCGAAAAATATTGACAGCATCTTACAAATAAATTGTTTTCTAACTTTCCAGACATAATTTGTGAAGATTTATGATCGAAGAAGCTAGAATAGATCTTTAGCAACAATCTAGTAGCAATTTTGTATAGATCTGACTCATATTTAATTAGTTATTAACAATTTTTGCAGATGGTATCTGTTTCTCCAATGCCCGTAATGTGTAAGACAAGGAGAGATTGAATGTGCGACTTTTTGAAACAAAAAGTGAGACAATATATAAGCGTACGTATTTACTATTGTATATATCATATGATAAAATAATTTCTAAAACTTTGATTCGAAATTAATTGTCTCTAGCAAACTTTCCAATCATAATGGCTTCCACAGAGTAACTGGAATCTTAAACTTTGTATGTTTCTTTAACATTCTAACAAGGAAAAAATTTCATCGACTGTATATTACGTCGTTACATTATACCGGCTACTATATTCAATACATTTTCTCACTCTATCTCCCAAATCATTCAGAGGCTAACGAGCTGAAGAAAAATCAGACGTTAATTCCTGGAATTACATCCTGCTCGGATAAGTGCCACAAATCCTCTGCGATAAAAGTCCAAACATGTGAAACTTACGTGGGCACTATTATACTTTGTGCCAGAGAGGAAATGAGAGTGCTCACGTCCAGGTTTTGACCGTGCCCGATATAGTGCTGCCCCCACACAAAATCCTAGCCTGGATCAGCTCCTAGATCGACAGTAGAGCGGACGCTTAGCTGTTCTGTTTCATGCTAAAACTGGTGTGCTCTCTGTTACGTGATAGAAGTGGGCTCTACCGCCGGTATAGGAGCTGTTCCGTGCTAAGCGTGAGCGTGCCAAATAGTGGAGTCAAGTTCAGAGATAGGCGTTTCGATAGCGAAACGACAAGCAGCTATTTTTGCCTGTGGTTACAAAACTACATGAGATGACTCAACTTCAGCATCGATAACGATATTCTACCGCGCGAAGAGAATAAAGGCGAGCTTTCTTCGCGTCGTGGAAATGAACCATCTGTGTTACGATACTATGCATCGTACATCATGGAATATCGCTGCGTATAAGGGAGATCTCATTTCAGTGGTTCGATGAGCATATCCTAAGCAGAATTCAGAATAAAGAACCGACACAGAAAGTATACGAAATCTCATATTTTCAAGTCATTACATTTGTCAAGACAAATGACTATCCTCGAGGATAAATCCATTTGGGAAGATGGACAGGTAAAAAGTTTTTTAAATTTGTTTCGCAGAGGTTATGTTCGAATGACAAGCATATATAAATGGACGCGGAACAAATATAATTTAACATATTTCATATATCGTTACACTTGAAAAATATTATGCTCGTAAACGTTTCTAACGCTTTCTCATTTAAATATTTTAATAACACACATTGAAATTTGCATACATTTCAATAGACTCACCAAAGAACAATAAACACATAATTTGTTGAAATACATTGTGGATGCTCAAGATCGTTTGTAGAAAATGGTAATCTGCAAATTATGATAGAAAGATTTGTAACAACGATAATAGGAGAAAATCTTGTAACATTTCATAAAATGTATTTATAGTAACAATATATTAGAATTTAAAGATCTATACTTTTTTTCTAGGAGTTTCTGCTGGCAGATGTTTCGCGAATGTCTGTCGATGAAATTGTGTCTCGCACACGTTTGCTGGACAATGAAATAAAAATTATGAAAAGCGAGGTCATGCGGATTTCGCATGAACTGCAAGCACAAAATGAGAAAATTAAAGAGAACACTGAAAAAATCAAAGTAAATAAGACATTACCTTACCTGGTATCAAATGTAATAGAGCTATTGGATGTGGATCCCCAGGATATGGGAGAAGAGGATGGAGCAGTGGTGGATTTGGATGCGCAACGGAAAGGGAAATGTGCAGTTATCAAAACGTCTACCAGACAAACATATTTCCTACCTGTAATAGGTTTGGTCGATGCCGAAGCTTTAAGACCGGGTGATTTGGTAGGAGTCAATAAGGACAGTTATTTAGTGCTCGAAACATTACCCGCTGAATACGATGCGAGAGTCAAAGCTATGGAAGTGGATGAAAGGCCAACAGAACAGTATTCTGACATCGGTGGTTTGGACAAACAAATTCAAGAATTGATAGAAGCTGTTGTCTTACCAATGACACACAAAGCAAAATTTGAGACGCTCGGCATTCAGCCTCCCAAAGGTGTACTTTTATATGGACCACCAGGAACTGGAAAAACTTTATTGGCAAGAGCTTGCGCTGCGCAAACAAAATCCACTTTTCTGAAACTAGCTGGTCCACAACTGGTTCAAATGTTTATTGGAGATGGTGCGAAATTAGTAAGAGATGCATTCTCACTTGCAAAGGAAAAAGCACCGGCAATTATTTTCATTGATGAATTGGATGCAATTGGCACAAAGAGATTTGATTCTGAAAAGGCTGGTGACAGAGAAGTACAGCGTACTATGTTGGAGCTGCTGAATCAACTGGATGGATTCAGTTCAAATACAAATATTAAAGTGATTGCAGCTACAAACAGAGTAGATATCTTGGATCCAGCTTTGCTGAGATCTGGTCGTTTGGATAGGAAAATAGAATTCCCCCATCCCAATGAAGACGCCAGGGCACGTATAATGCAGATTCATTCCAGAAAAATGAACATGTCTCCAGATGTGAATTTCGAAGAATTGTCACGATCTACTGATGATTTCAACGGCGCCCAATGTAAAGCTGTTTGCGTAGAAGCGGTACGTAATCTGGAAATGTTGAACTATCGTGAGTTCAGTTTGTTAATTAATATTTCACTTCTGACCTTTTTTTTCTTTTTTACAGGGTATGATAGCATTGAGACGTAATGCAACTGCAGTTACACACGAGGATTTGATGGAAGCTATTAACGAAGTTCAAGCAAAGAAGAAGGCTAATCTCAATTATTATGCTTAATATAACTGGTTCAGTAATTTATTTAATGAAATACTTTCCGTAATAAATAAATTCAGAGATTATAAAATTGCAAAAATTTTATCCATAAAATGACTGTACCATGTTGTTAAGTAATTAGAATAATATAAATATATCATGTATAATCTAAATATATACTGAATGAAAAATGGAAAATATTCTTTTATTACATTCATCAATGGCTTTAATAAAAAAAGGAATATATCAATAAAGTATGATTGAAAAGTACATAGTTTATTACATGTTTTACTGTTACACATATATTGAAATTGAAAGTATTTCTTTCTAGAAAGCTTTGAAATGAACAAATTTTTGTAAGGTACGGTTGGGTTTTGTTGCAAATTATATTTACAACATCTGAGTTTTTATACTTTATGGAATATAACGAAAGTTCTTATGTCAAATAGTTATACGTAGTGAAAATAAAGTTTTTCATTTAGCAATAATTGATATTACTTTCATCGTCTCCTATGACTTCTTTTCTTTATCCTGAAAAAGAGTAGGCGAATATTAGTAATTTATAGAAGACATTGCATGTAAATTGCAAAGGAACACTGTCTTACTTCTTTGGTCCTTTCACGAAACACCAATCAACAGAAATAGGTTGTCCTAAAATTTCTGTTCCGTTTAATGCATCCTTTGCTGCTTGGGCTTCTTTGAATGTCTCGTACTCTACCAGTGCGTATCCCTTTAAGAATCCTGTCCTTCTATCCAAGTTCAAATGTAAGTTTTTGATTTGACCAAATTCAGAAAATTTGTCTTGAATATCATCTTCCTGTGCTTCTTCGTGTACTGAATTTATAAACAAAATCCAGCCTTCGACAGCTACAACATAGACATATATATTGTACCTATAAATTGTCTTAACATAACGCTTTCAAAATGATATAAAAATATTACTCTAGAATACAACTTTTAAATTTATATCTTACATCTTTGCGGGCCTGGTTCATCATCATCCTCCTCAACAATGTTCATCGACTCATAATGACCAACATCGTCACGAGTGGAAACTAATTCCGCACCGTGTCCTCTACCTTTCCTTCTTTTCGCTTTTTCTTTCAAACGGGCAATTCCCTCTAAAAATAACGCATAAACAAATACGCATAACGTTAAACATAACGAAATATATTTTAAATACGCGGGAATAAAGTTGACAATACGCCGAAAGAGGTTATGTGTAACAAAATAAATGCTTGAACGTGAAATAAAAATAAAGGATATAAACTTACGATCGCCTTCATCATCAACTTCGAACTCCTCCGCATTATCAATATCTAAAACATCTGCCATAATTACTGTTCTTTCGTACTTTCGTTTCGATTAATGTTAACACTTGACAAAAGACCGTGTTTACCACGAAATACTGAAAGCATTCATTACAACCATTGATTACATGTTAGATAGTTCGGCATTTATATGTGTATAAATGTGGTATAAATTCGAAATTGATTTATAAATAAAATTTTTCATGTAGATAGTATTAGTATCGATAACGAACAAATAATCGAGCCATTTTATATATATTTAAATCTAGATAAACTGTGAAACTTTCTTATAATACATAATTCACCGTTATTTATTCTAATTGTATGTTAATATTTTTTCTCTGTATACATGTATTTATGAAGTATCTGGAAGTATTTAAATATGTTTTTTCATGCTTATAAATATGTAAAATTATTTTAAAAGGCTAATAATGGGTCGTATTTCACGTGTTCACAATCGATCTTTCGATTCTTCGTGAAGAGCACCAAGTCAAATTTCAATCATAAACCAGCATAAGCATACAACCAAACATTCATCATGCAACTAATATAACTATTCTTTAACAAAAATCCTTTCGAACACCTAAATTAAAAAGTAAAATGTCGGCAACAAAGATATGCGAAATAAAATGAAAATTATTAAAAAACATACATATTTACCAAAATGCTATTGTAGTAATTTGACGAACTAAGAACATTTAAATGGCAACTGCTTCAGTAACAAATAATAAATCTCCAGTACACGACGATGACGAGAATGATGAAGAAAAAGGTAGGAAATTAACTGTTCTTGAATCACATGGTTATTGTCTTGGAAAAACGATAGGTGCCGGTTCTTATGCTACCGTGAAAGTACGTTATCCTATAATAAACCATTCAATAAAAATTAACAATTATGATACAATTGCAACCAAATTGTTATTTAAATATGTAATCTGAAGGTTGCAAAATCTGATCGACATGCTAGTCAAGTAGCGGTAAAGATCATTTCAAAATTTCAAGCGCCCAGCGAATATTTAAGAAAATTTTTGCCGCGAGAGATTGAAGTAGTTAAAGGTTTGAAGCATCCGAATTTAATTCGTTTTTTACAAGCAATTGAAACAACTCATCGGTTAGTTTTCTTTTATACACATTAATGTATCAGAAACTTTGTTACATATGACTATCGACTGACTATTAATTATTTACATTTAGTGTATACATTATTATGGAATATGCTAAAAACGGTAGCTTGCTGGACATAATAAAACGAGATACATACATTGATGAACTGCGTAGTCGTAGATGGTTTCGGCAATTGTTGGAAGCGATTGATTATTGCCACGGACGTGGTATAGTGCATAGGTAAAAAATAAATAATAAATTGTTTAAGAAATTCTATATTCAAAGGTTTCGAAATTGTTAAAAAAAATATTTCGTTCTTTCGCATTTAATGTATAATACTTTTACAAAATTAAAATTATTTCATTCCATTTAGGGATGTAAAATGTGAGAATCTTTTGATGGACAATAATTTTAACATCAAATTATCCGATTTCGGATTTGCACGAGGTCAAATGGTACCAAGAAATGGAATTGCTCCATTGAGTGAAACGTTTTGCGGAAGTTATGCTTACGCTTCACCTGAAATATTAAAAGGAATCCCGTATTTACCTCAATTATCCGATGTATGGTCCATGGGTGTAGTACTATATGCAATGGTTTATGGTCGACTTCCGTTCGACGACACAAATTATAACCAACTTCTAAAGGTACCCAGGTACATTAAAAAAAGCTATATAAAATCGTGCCATCTAACATTTTCTTTCGTATGACGATCGGTATTTTTTAAATAAATTTTTTCTTGTAATAATTCTTTCATTTCTTAATATAGCAAGTAGAAAGTAAAGTTTCATTTCCAAAGTCGCCAGCAGTCTCTCCAGCTTGTCGTTCCCTTATTTCTCGTATTCTTGTACCGCAACGAACGCGATTACGCATTGATAATATAAGAAATGACGCCTGGCTTGCTGCAGCCCACGTCACAGCTCAAACATCTACTACTGATACTTTTATGGTAATGATTTGTATCAATCCTATTTATGATCTCACTAGTCGATACTTCGAACACTTACTAATCATTTTATTTATTAGGACGTTTCGAACGCAGATGCGGCAGCCAATAAAGTCGTAGAGATCGTAGAGAATGAAAGAATTAATAAAAATGCAACTGATACAAGAGCTCCAGTCATCGAAACTAAGACACCCGATTTAAATAACACAAATACAAACTAGATTAGACTGCAGATAGATGTCGGTATTTGATTCAGCACAATAATTATCACAACATTATGGCACCTTTATTTGTATCCTTTTTTTAGTTTGTTCTCTGCACTTATATCACTACTATACAAAGTATACTGACAAGTATAATTATATTACACAACAATCTCTTTTAATTTGAAGATTTCATAGCAAACAGGACCTGCCTAAATGCATTATCTGAGAAAAATACAGTACATAGTACTGTATTCGTTAAATCACAACATAGCATGATACTTAGCAAGCATAAGTAAAATTATTGTACTTATCATAAAAATACCGGGAGCAGTTGCCTTATGAATACTCTTTATGTCATCTGAAAATAAACAATACCACTGTTGAAAGCAATTGATTAAATTAAATTTAAACAATTATTTTTATCGTTATAGAATTGTTGTTATATGTTTACCATTGGTATTTGTCACTGGTTCCCAACCTAAGCTCCGATCGATAGCCTTTTTCCATTGTACATACAATATGTCCCGTTCTGTATTCAATATTACAGTGCTTTTTAAGTATCGAATGAAAGCATGGGGTTGACTCTCGTTTCCAGGATTGCGAGGGTGTGGGATGCGCCTTCTCATTTCTCGATAATGCAAAGATGGGGTTTTTCAGTAGTCAAAAGCGTTAAATAAAAGATCAATCTAGGCAGCAATCGCCCTCAAAAATCCTATTTTTACATTTACGAGGCGTAATTTATACAATAATGGAAATTACACTGCAGAGTGTGCATCCCGCACCCTTATAATCCTGGAAACGAGAGTTTACCCCCTTAACGAACTCACCATTTTCTGTTATCGAAGGTAGAAAGATATCGCTTGGTACAGCTGCATCACCTTTTACATCCCATTTACGTATGCCTTCTGCACTTCCAGCAGCTATTGCAACTCCAAGTGCAGTAGTCTCACACATTAATGGCCTGACTTTCTTGTAAATATGTTGATTTAATAACATATTTATTTATTCAAACCACTCATATAATATAAATAAATAAATCTGCACTAACATGTACGGTTGGGGACAAAATTAAGTGGGCACCTTTTCACAACTAATCACTTTTTTACAGAATACCCACTTAATTTTATCCTCGGCTGTCGATGCACAACATTTCTCTTACCAACTGGCATTCCACAAATGTCAGCATGCATTTGCATTAATAAGTTATTGTTCGTCATTGCACCATCTACTAACAATTTCGACAAAGTTAATCCTGTGTCTTTTCTCATAGCTTCTAAAATATCTTTCGTCTGAAATGATACAGCTTGCAATGCTGCTTTCACGATATGGGTACTATTCGTGTCCTCTGTAATTCCACATATAACACTGAAACCACAATACTTTGCAAAAGATATGTGATAGTAACATAATTTAAGGTTTTTTCATATCATCGTACAATTAATCAATTAAATCGCTGTATTATTGTTCTATTTACCTTCTTGCATCTTTTCTCCAATATGGAGCATATAATCCAGCAAATGCAGGCACAAATGTAATACGATTATCAGTAGGACTTTGTTCAACTAGAGTTTCAGATTCTTTTACATCTGACAGTATCCCAAGGTTATCTTTTAACCATTGGATAACGGCACCAGCTATTGCCACCGATCCTTCAAGAGCATATATAGGAGCAGCCTGTGGTCCTAATTGGTAAGCCACTGTTGTCAACAAGCCATAAGATGAATCTACAATCTTAAAAATTTCTTTTTAGTACTTTACTTATCAGAAAAGTTTTCCATGGATATTAAAACTATTCTTACAGCAGTTCCAGTGTTATACAAAAGAAAACAACCAGTGCCATAAGTGCTTTTTGCTTGACCCTTGTGTAGACACATTTGACCCACAAGTGCTGCTTGTTGATCGCCTAAGCACTAAAATATATCTATTTATTATTTCTGATATACAAATATTACTTTCTACTTTTAATTAAAAATCTGTACCCCTGATATTGGAACTCCAGCCAAGATCTCATCTTGAATGTAACCATAGATTTCGGATGAGCTACGGATCTCTGGTAGAACTTCTAAAGGTATATCGAAAAATGATAACAAAGTTGGATCCCATTTTAAAGTTGTGATGTTCATTAACATCGTTCTCGAAGCATTAGTAACATCGGTAGCATGAACACCAAAGTCTGAGCCTCCAGTTAAGTTCTATGACCGATAAAAGTTTGTTAGCAATTAGATCTTACAAAAGAATTAGGTGTCAATAAATGAATCCAATGAATTTACCCAAATCAACCAGGAATCAATCGTGCCGAACATGCATCGTTTCTTTTCTAATGCTTCTTGAACACGAGGTACATTCTGTAACAACCACTTTAACTTTAAAGCACTGAAATAAGGACTGATTGGCAGACCGCAAAGTGGTTTCAGATAATCTTTGTTTTGGTTGCGTATCTTTTTTAATATATCATCTACTATTGAAGTGGCTCTCATGTCCATCCATACTGTAAAATAATTGAATATTTTGTTTAGTCGGTGTTGTGACTATAAGTGAATTGAAGTTTAATTCTTATACATATACAACCTATAGCATTGTGCAATGGTTCTCCTGTAACAGAATCCCATACAACTGTGGTTTCTCTTTGGTTTGTTATACCGACTGCAACTATATCTCTGGGATCTATGGTAAGTTGTCTTAAATTGAATACGGTTTGATAGAGACATTCCTTAACTGCCTTCAGGATTTCTATAGGATCTTGTTCGACCCATCCTTCTTTTGGACACGACTGAGTTATAGCAACTTGATGATATGTTAATACCTCTGCTGTATTTGCGGCAAACACCTGAAATGTTCATTTGATTAGTAAAATAAAACTTTGTAATTATTTCTTTCTATACACGAAAAGTTGTAAATGGTATAGTTTGTAATTCAGAAAACTATTAAATTTCGATAGATTGTCTTGAACACCTGAAATGTTCAAATTAATTTGAATTCTTTCGATTAGTAAAATAAAACCTTGTAATTATTTCTTTCTGTACACGAAAAGTTGTAAATAGCATAGTTTGTAATTCAGGAGATTATTGAATTTCGATAGATTGTCTTTTATTAACTGTTTTAAGTAAAAATAAACGTTTATCTTTGAGATGAAAAATTGCATTGTACATTTATGCGTGCATGTTAATATATAAAACTGTATCTAATTTATATAGAACAAAGGAAAATCTCGTTATAAGTAATGAATGAAATTCTATTACCAAAAATTTAGCGCTACTTGTCCCTTCATCAATTGCACCGATGAGGGGTCCATATCTACTTGTAGACTCATTTTTGTTCATCTCATTAAGAGTTGATCGAACATATGCCAATAGTCACGCGTTTTTGTTTCCATCCACTGTCAACGGATAATTCAAATTATAAAACAACGCAACCATGGATGTGAAATTAGTAGTGAGAGTCACAAAGCAATACATATGTTGTTAAAAGGTTAGGTAACTATAGAAATCATCGTACAAAAATAAGTGTTAGATCGCGCGCATGTTGCTGGCTGTTTTTCATCGATCGTCTTCTCGATGAATAGCTAGAATTTCCATTCCATGCATCGTCCACCATGACAGAATCGCACAGTTCTCATTTACAATTAGGTCGAGGTATTAATTGATTGAATATTGCAAAATTCTATGTTTTTTTTCGTATTTCGCATATTCGATTCTTCATCGATTACCATAATTGTTTTTTAAATGTAAGATCAAGTTAGCAGGCATTTTTTATGAAGGTGTGAAGTACAAAAGTCAAAGACAAAAAATTAAAGACAATAATTGCAATTAATGAAGAATTGTATAAACGTTAAGATTACACGAGGAACTTACAACTCTTCAAACAAGCTATAAATATGATTAGAGAAATCTGATATTCTATATTTTACACGACTAACTAAATAATATATATGTATAATATGTACACAACACAGTTCACCGTACCGTTCTTTTAAATATTGGCGGCGATTAGTCGAATAAACTATTTCAGTCGATTCAAACGAAAAATGTAAATATGAATGAAGTGTTTTGATTGTGTCATGGAAACGATCTGATAAAGTGAGATAAAATACTTTTACGTTGTATTTTCTGCGAGATTATATAGATATGCATCTATTATCCTACTAATAATAAATCATTTGTGTACAAGTTGACGTAATCAGAAAAAAACAAAGCAATTTACTATACTGTATGAGGAAGTAAGGGCATTTTTAAATTGAATAATAATGTAATTCAAATAAATACATTTTATCGTACGAATAATTGTTGTCTTTAGACACGAACAAATAAATTTGATTATTCTATATGTCTCCAGGGTGCCCCAGTTTTACCTTTTAAAGCTTTTACCACCATTATCCAAATTGGTTTTTAATATTTTTTAATACAACTCGACGATAGAAACTTCTAAATTTCATATCAAAGAATGATTTGATGAAACGAATAGATTATAATACAATATTTTATTTTGTGTTTCAGATTAGTAAATGGAAATATTTTATTTTATGATTTAGATTCTCGCAAATATGTTATATTTCGTGGTTCAGATTGTCAAAATAAACACATTTTACTTTTGAAATTATATATTCTCTTAGAAATACTATCATTTTCAAGCCAAATAAAATCTAAAACATGAAATAGTATTTTAAATATTTATTTCGCCAAATATTGCCCACCTCTGTTCCATCATATATATTTCAGGTTATTAAAATCAAAAATATTTGATTCGCGGAGATGTTGGTGTTCATTTACAAAATACTATTTCATTCGAATTGTGGAACAACGATTCTTTAAAATAGTATTTGAGATATTTGTCCTCGAGAATGTTTGCCAGCTCTGCGCATAATTCGGGAAGGCTGAAAATTTCCGTGTAAAATATGGCTGCGTAGAAAAGATCCGATAGAGGGCATTCAACGCATTGCATACGCAATCGTGTGCCTCCACCTGAAGCCGAGGGCAACATCAAATTCCCGTTTGGATTCGAAAAAGTGGCAACGATTTCGTTGTGTGATTTTCGTGGTGGTTTCTTCGCGACCAACATCCCTACCTACCATGAAGACCTAAATGGCGTTGGCATCAAGATCCGTCTGCCGTTTCGCTCGCTGCCAATCGTTCGAACAGAGAAACGAAAATTTCAAGTCAGTGCTGGCAACTTTTTACGTTTATTATAATGCTTCATTTTGACGACGAACACAGGCAAATATTTTGTTTACCGTGGCATCGGGCACGTTATTGTTAGGGTTATTGGATTTTAGCGGTTACTTGTCGACACCGACGAAAAACGGAATGCTTCGTTGCATACCGTGACAAACATTGTCCGTTGGACGCCTGGCCGCATTATTTATTGTTTCTTTGTTTCGCAGAGTGTATCGACGAATACGTTATTGTTCGACGATACACGATGCTCGCAAGACGATGGACGTTGTCAGACGTTGTCTTGCTCACATCGCAGCTCACGCTACACGATGTTACATAAGAAGAGACCATTCCGAAAGTCGAAATTTCGTATACTTCGATTCTAATTCCTACCATGCTAATGATGAAAGTCACGAAACATTCCGCAAGATGCAGAGTATCACAGCCGCCGTTCCTTTGCAGGCTAATGGTACAATTGAATGCGCGTTTCATTCTAGTCTTTTAATCTTTAACACCACTTCCTAATATTATTTACACCTTTTAGCAATTAATGTGTAATCTACATTAATACACTACACTACACTGCACTATGCTATTCTAGAGCATAGGACAAAACAGAATAAGTCATGTTTTTTTTTTTAAATTTCAGATTACTCCTTTTTAATTGGGGCATGGAAGAAAGTATTTATCTTCTCAAAAGACAAATTATGCATCAACGCAATTATTTTTTTCCAAAATAAAAATGTAATGAAACAGACGTCCAAAATGTATGCAAATAATCATAAGTCTAAAGATTTCAGAAAAAGAACAAAACTGTTCACGTCTTATATTTCTGTTGCAGTAGAATTAATGTTGTAAATGTTACTCGATTATACTTCCAGAAAACTGATGACTCTTCGTAACAATATTACAGCGTTGCTTAGGCTAATTAAAACAAACGGGAATATTATATAAAGTCAGATGAGACGTACATTTGACGAAACATGTGACTTACCTAGTTTTGTCTTGATAACAACAGAATTAACCATAGAAAACAAATAACTTCTATTAGATTGATTTTACTATAATATATTTTTCTTGCAGTTGTCTAAACGATGACGGCTGATTCGGAGAAAGATAGCACCCACTGTTTAATATGTAACAGTAAAGTTGGCGTGTCTACTAGGAACAGCATACGTATCTTTAATGAAAACGCCTTTACATCATCGGAGAAACCACTTGTAGATATCATTTGTGCTGTTTTAGAAACAGATCTCAATGAAGAAAATGTACATTCTCTTGTTGTATGTAAAAAATGCTACAAATTATTTAACGAGGTGAACAAAATTACAAAACTACTATTCTTGATAGTGACATCATAGTAGAAATAAGATTACAAGATCAATAATATTTACAGGTCGACGAATTGGAAAGTAGACTAACAGAAGTGAAATTAGAACTGTTCAATAACTATAAAAGAACTGTACAGAAAGTGTCTGACATGCAAAATGATGAAGACTACAACGACCATGATTACATAGAAAATACAGAAAGCCAAGATGCGGAACTAAAATATACAGAGAAAGTAAATATCAGTTAGATGACAAAGTCATGTTTAAACATCTCCTGTTGTATTCTTTTAATATTATACAATTTATTTATAGGATGAAGAAGAAATGCAAGAGATGGAAGGAGAGGAAGAAAGATTAGAGGAGGAAGAGGAAGAGGAGGAACCTTCTTGCGAAGCAGAAATTATACTTAACATTGAACCAATGCCTGAAACAAGTAGTACTGAAGAAAAGAAGAGGATGAAGCGATCGAAAATTCCATCAAAACTGGACGCTACCCAGGAACAAGTAAGAAATTACTAGAGGTATGCAAGAACCCGAAAATGTCGGGTCGGTACGGGTTGAGAATCCCGAAATTTTTTAAACTGAGGGAAATCCGCCTTGTGGATATCCTGCCCCCTCGCTGGAGATGGGGAGGGAATATGTTGGGCTCCTCGATCGCGGTAAGGGCCCGTCCCTCGGAGAGGAGCATTACGCACCACCCCCGGGAACAGTCCCCCATACTGTGTACGCGGGAAGTGGCGGCACTCGGGTGTCCACAGCCCCCTCCGGCGATTCGGGCGTCCCTCAATCGTGGGAGGAGGCTAATTCCCGAATGTGGACCCCGCTTTAAGGGCGCGACCTCTTACTCTACCTCCATTGGAGGTGGTCGTTTGGCCTGATGGGCCTCGGCCTGAGTGGCCGCGATCTTAGGGACATCACTCGCCTTCCCGTTTTTGGGTTTCTGACCCATCCTGATCATCGGTTACTCGATATTTTCAGGTTTTCGCAGAAGCTCTAGAAATGACTAATTACAGTAATGTCCGACTGTAAGTCGTGCTGAAAGCATAAGGCCCGCTGCACAACTCGT
This sequence comes from Lasioglossum marginatum, assembly GCA_028455795.1. NCBI lineage: Eukaryota > Metazoa > Arthropoda > Insecta > Hymenoptera > Halictidae > Lasioglossum > Lasioglossum marginatum. The sequence goes on along the minus strand of CM052254.1, from coordinate 4,158,051 downwards.
GCGGACTGTCCGCGTCCGCGCGCGGAGCAAATTACATTGCGGACCATCCGCTGAACTGTGAAAGTTCCCATACAATGTAGGTAATTTGCTCCGCGCGCGGACCGCGGACCGCGGACTGTGCAACGGGCCTATCTGTATGCCGCTAGGCTACCCATTCCACTGTGGGGCATACCCCGCGAGGGGCCAAGAAGCTCGAGCTGCCTCGGTTGCCGAGCAGTGTAAACGTAATCCGATATCGGGCGGGTATATCGGTGTAAACTACTAATCCAATTACAAAACTTATGTATTTTTCATTATTTTTTTATGGGACTTTCACCTACTTATTTGTGGCATTTTTCCAATAAAAATGATACCCGCGTCTCTTTCTTTCCCATAGGCTGTCCTTCTTTGTGTCGAAAACTTTCATCGTTCATTACACAAGTAAATATAATTGGAATTATATCATATTTGGTACCATTTTCATTAAAAAAATGTCACGAATATATTGGTCAAAGTCCCATAAAAAAATAATGAAAAATAAAGAAGATTTGTTAGTGGATTGATTATGTTTACACTTCTCGGCGACCGAGGCCTCTCAAGCTTCGCTGTGCTTTTCTACGTTCGGCGCGGTCTTTGAAGCCACAAAAAGATAGTGCCCCGCTTATATCTAGGTCGCAACACAGAACCGAGAAACGACGTATAGTCGAACATTACTGTATGTGCGTTAACTTCTTTGAACAATTATTAAAAATTATTTATCTTTCCTCAGGTTATAAGCAGAGATGGTTCTACATACACTTGTTTGCTATGTACAAACGAAGACGACAAAGCTGTCGGAGATGCAAAATCTATAATCGCGCACATGAAAAGCGTGCACGAAACTCGTTTATATATTTGTGATATATGCGGAGATGATTTCAAGAAGAGAACCGAGCTCTCTCTTCATCTTGATGATCACGTTGCTAAGGAAGATGGCGATTTTCAATGTGAAATATGTAATAGAATATTTAGTAATTTGCGTTTGTTCAGGATTCATAAACGGATACATTATCCACAAGTGAAGTCTTGGCCATGCGAAACTTGTGGTAAAAGATACAGGTACACATCAAGGATATTTTCTAGATAGAATTCGAAATATTTTATCATTATTACAGCATATCTCTTTTGTTATTTTTGTAGTTCTAAAAACTTGTTGGAAGAGCACATCAACACTCACACCGGCGTGCGACCCTATGTGTGTGAGAATTGTGGCAAAGATTTTGCTTCCAAGTATACGTACAAAGCACACATAAAAACACACGAAATTCGACCACGTCCTTATGAATGTTCACAATGTAATAAATCATTCTTAAGTCAGCAAAATCTTAATCAGCATGAGAGAACTCACAACGGTGTAAAAGAGTACATTTGTCATCAATGTGGTATGACTTATTCAATTGTTTCTTACTTTTCCTTGGGCATCGGTTTTTCTGTTTAATTATGAAAATGTTCTATTTATAGGAAAGGCTTTTGGCTCACCACACAATTTAGAGGTGCACAATATAGTGCACACAGGCTACAAGCCTTACATATGTAGAATGTGTGGTAAAGCGTTTGCTCGCAAAGCTGAAATAAGAGATCACGAAAGGACACACACTGGAGAGAAACCGTATCAATGCGAATTTTGCGGAGCTACATTTAGGTATGTTCATAGAATTATCGACTATGGAATACGAAAAGGTTTTAAACTACATTACCGTAATTCTTCAGTCAAAGGTCAAATTTGCAATCTCATAAACGTGCAACGCATTACAACGACAAGAGATACAAATGCGACGATTGCGGGAAGGGATTCAAACGACGAAGATTGTTGGACTATCACATAAAAGCAGCGCATACTGGTGAAAGACCGTACAAATGTGAAGTTTGTACGGCGACATTCGTATACCCCGAACACTTTAAAAAACATATGCGCATACATACGGGAGAGAAACCGTATCTATGTGAGGTATGTTTTCTGAAAATCATGTAGATGTGTATGATTCATATTTTACCTACCGGCAATGACTTAACAGTTAATCCTCTATAATGCCGTGCAACTTTGAACTTCGTTTTCTGCCTAGAATCTAAAGAATTCGTTTATTATGATTAGACACCGGATTTTATGCATTTATAACAAAAATGAGTAGGTGTAATTTGGAAAAGTAAAAATATTAGAAGAATGTAACACTAACCGTACCGGGTACAAAATGTGTCGGATATATATTGTTTTATAAAAATTACAAGACTGCATTTATTTAGGTTTCTCACAATTTCTATAATAATACGCGCGTTCTCGAATAAAGAAATTTATTAAATAATTTCTAATGGAAGCATCTTCATAATTTCAATAATTATTCGGTCGTAGTTCGGTTAGTGCTAAAAATACTGTTATATTAATTTCCACCTATTATATATCAAAAAGAAAAATAAATTTTTACTTCACTCTAGTTTGTTGCAATTCAGGTAGAAAATTTTTATTTTGCATAAAGATTTGGTGGCTAATTATGATTTTATAATCTTATCAAACATAGTAGAGCCACTAAAGACTTATTAATGAGTTTCTGGTGTGTAAAGTGTTGACGTAATAATATTCTTTAATGTGACACTGTGGAATTTTAGGTTTGTGGTAAAGCATTTAATAGCAGAGATAATAGGAACGCGCATCGATTCATACACAGTGATAAGAAGCCGTACGAGTGTCTGGTATGCGGTATGGGCTTCATGAGAAAACCCTTGTTGTATGCTCACATGCAAACTCAGGTGAGTTAATGCGCTACCTTGAGACAATAAATCTGTATATTTGTATGACGACGTTAACGCTGATATTCATTGTGCTTTTTCAGGGCCATCTAAACGATACTATTGTGGTTAATCAACCACGGCTCACTACTGAAGACGATCAAGTGATAACAATCCCTGAAGGCGATGTTGAGCTGCTAATGGACGAACCTGAAAATGATCAGGTAATTAAATTGCACTTCACGTTTTTGGAAGCTGTTGATTATAATGTGCGGAGTTAAATAGTTTCCTCGCATTCCAGTTGGAGGAGGCTGAACTGTATGTGACTGAGTTAAAAGATCATGTTATCATACAACAACAGAATGAAGATCAAATGTATAATGAAGAAGATGTATTAAACATATCTGCGGAAGAAAATGTAGCAGATGAAGAAGTAGGTCTTGTTGATGGAGAGGTAAATACTATTGATGTAATACGTTCCATGTCCACGGACATTTTTGTGGATTCTTTGAGTTACAAGTGTACGCCATTAATTATGTGACTGACTCTACATCGTTCATGCAACGATGGGGGTTTTCAGTAGTCAAAAGCGTTAGATAAAAGATTAATCTAGGCCGCAGTCGCCCTCAAAGGTCCTATTTTTACGTTTGCGAGGCATAATTTGCATTATTCGGCAACATGTATGCATATGTATGCGCAGCTGTATGCTTCCGAATAATGCAAATTACGCCTCGTAAACGTAAAAATAGGACTTTTGAAGGTGACTGCGGCCTAGACCAGGCATGGACAGTTCGTAGCTCGATCGGAAGCATTCTCAAGGAATACCCCCACTTCCCCCGCCCACGCGTCTCGCTCCCCATGGCGACCGTAGTGCTCCAAGCGTCCATGGGGGGCGGGACGCGCGGGCAGGAGAAGTGGGGATATTGCTTGAGAACGCCTTCGATCGAGCTACGAACTGTCCATGCCTGGCCTAGACTGATCTTTTATTTATGCTGCAATCCTAGAAACGAGTCTACCTCCTTAACTTATAAAGATAACGAAACTGAAACGAAGTTGCAGCGGTTTAATATTTACCTGCACATTTCAGATGACTTTTGTCGAAAATGAGGGGATTGAGTGTAAAGAGGAGGACGCAGAGCAAGTCGAAGAAGTATACAATTATAACGAAAGTGAAGATGGAGAAACAATAGTTGTACCAACTACCTCAGAATACAAAGATATGGAAGAGGACGACAAGAATGCGGTTCGATTAGTACAGATTCGATTCCCAACAACAGTCACCGCAGAAGGTCGAAGTTGGTTAAGTCTAGTACAAAATACATGAAAATTTTTGTAGCTTGCTAATCAAGAGACCGTCTGTTAATAGCCCTCTAATGATAATGTAAAATCGATATAAACGAGCGTGTAACAATGTAAGTGAGAGGAATGTATGAATTTTGCCTTATACAGTATGTAAGTGTCATGTTTAAAATGGCACGAGTCGAACTTAATTACAATCTTATACGGTAGTTTTTATATTTAAATATGTTCTTGTAATTTTTATGAGATAACAATGTACTTCTATGGAACAAACTATACGGTTACTAAGTTACAGGCAAGAAACTTAAAATGTGTTTTGCGGAATTCGCACTTGATTTTATCACTCTGAATATTTTTCTATCTTTTATCTGGGGGAAAAAATGGTCAAGTCGTCTTTATTATCAGAGTAAGAAGTAATGATAAAACTTACTGCGGTTGCTTTTATTGGTATCATGGTTATATATTACTTTTTATACATATAAAAAGTATATAACTCGTAAAAGAAAGTATTTTGAGTTGTGAACTTTAGTAAGACATTTTATATAATTGTTTACGGTGCAGCAAGTCAGTAGCATAATTTTAATTGTAATTACTACACAATTCAATTGTAAAATCATTTTACGCGTTTGCGTTTACATTTCCCTGTTTTCGATATTTTATAGAGTTCACTAAATAAATGCGAGATGAGTCGGCGTGCGAGATAATAGTTAATTTCAAAGCAAATTAGCAAATGTCAACGGTTTGAACGATCCTTATGCCAATGAATTGTAGTTCATCAAACTTAATAAATTAATAAATTATTTATGCATTTAACATAAATCATGTTATCGATTGGGTTAACTTTTAGAGAAATGTCTCCATTAACAACTTTATACATATAAAATTCGTGGAATGTACTTTTAATTTTGTACGTTGCAATGCTGGTGTCGAAAGTAGCTTAAAATTAACTTAATTTAATCTAGATCGTTAAACATCACATAAAAATTCTGGTTAGGAGTTCGTTTAGTATTATTCCTATCGTTTAGAGCTTACCAATTATCAAGTTTATTTATGGGTAATGTCGCATAAGGAAAATTCGAAACCAATACTTACTATGGGAAAGAGAAAATGTCGCTGTGTTATACTCCGATTTTCTCCATATTGTCAGTTATGTAAAGTTCTTTGTAACAATAAAAATACTTACAAATAAATAAAATAATGTTTTTAAATGTTATTCGTTTTCTTATCTTCCTTTTAAGAATTAATATGTAACCTGTAAAATAAAATATTATTATAACTACGAATATGACTGACAGTTTAGAAATTAGTGTATAGTTTGATGTATATATAATTTTTTTTCAAAGAGGTTTTTTTATATTTTTATTCACATAATTTTAATTAATTTTCCAAATCTGCGTTCATTTTCTGGGATAAGCAATGAAACAAATAGAAAAAGATCAAGCAATGCTATTTCAACAGTTGCTGAATTGGGATAAACAACTAAAAACGTGAATTTTCAGAGAAATTCGAAAGTATGAAATTGAGTCCTACATTACTAAGAGAAAAATGTAGTAAATTAAGTCTAATATTTTCAGTGATTCAAAGGAAATAGTAGTGTGTTTTGTAAAATTGTCGGTCGCTTGGTTTTGATGAATGACAGGATATTACGGAGCGCTGAGATAATCCATTCAGCGATTAATTGTTACGCTATTGTAGCCCGAGCCATCAAACAGCTTCTAGTCGCTCTCAATAAGTTAAATTGAGTGTGAATAATATTCGAATCCAGCGGTCTCCATGTTGAAGATTCGTGCCCTAATATCTCTTTATCCAGTTTCGTCTTTCAAGATTCACGCACAATAGCGTATGGGAACACTTGATTTTTCATAAAAGAATATGGAAGCTAATCGCTTATAGTTTATCTAATTTTCAAAGTCAGTACTGCATTTTACCGAAATATGTAGGTACTTCAAATAAAATGATCTTACTCGTTTTTGATATATTATTGATACGTTTTATTCTTTCGTTAATATTTTGTTGTTCAATAATTAATAGGAGAGTTTACATATTAAAGAAATATTGAATATTTGAACATGTATTGCATGTTTGAAAGTAGCCATATTTAATCTTCATATTATTTAAAATGCATAATCCTGCGTGATATAGATTTTCATATTTCACATTTCATATTTCTGTGCATATGTATATATTCACATATTGTGTATTTAGATGTAATTCTAACATGCATACGTATAATATAAATATGCGGTCAGGAATCATAATAATGGCAAATAACTGATCGAAAGAATATGGTATGTCACACAGTACACACATCAGAAAATGAAATATTTTAAAAAGTCTATATAAGAAATATTCGTTTCTTAGAAAGATCATTTATATGCATAAGACGCTTAGGAATTCTCCCTCCAGTCGTCTTGAACTCAAATGCAGGAATGCATGACGCTTCTCACATTAATTAATCGGCAGTCTAATTGAATTGCGTTGTTAGTGAGCCGCGATTTCGGTGTATCTTCAATGTTTCATCAAATATGTGTAAACGCATAAAACGAACGTTCAAACAATTATATATACTTTGAACAGAATGTTCTCGATCATTCTAAACGTGTTAACAAATTAAAGTTGCAGAGAATTAACTTCCAAAGATTTACGATTAGAATATCACAGTCACTTATTTAAGCCTTGAAGATTTGGGTTTATTAATTGTGGGCCCATTTTTTTAAACACACCTTGTAATCATAGGATAGAACAAATTTGTACATAATACGTATATTTGCAGAGACATTCACTGGATATTATTTAAATGAATAATATTTAAATAATTCCCTAGATAGAAGCCTCTGTAAAATCGCGAAGTTAAGTTCAAATATTAATAGTCATACCATATTTACGTTATTCATTCCATATTTTTTTAACATTATTCTACTGTACCGCTATTCACACGTATTTCAAAGTCATCCTTTGAGGTTCTGCACGTTGTTCCTTCCTTGTTTTCCTGGCTTCAATCTTTCTCTCCAAGTTCCCCCCTTTCTCTCATGTACACACACCGCATGCAAATGTATGTATTATTGTAGCATTCCACGCTGATTAAGAGCCGTGTCCAAAATGAATCTTTAATGATTCTCGCCCGGAACTTCAGACTCCATTATGCCGTAAAAGTAACAGTATCATACATTATTTATAATTGTTCTCCGCGATTTGTATTTTGCGAATACGTTCTACTGCGAATTTTTATTCGTTCACCCCCTCTGTTTTAAATACGAAATGCATACCATTAATTCAGAAACTCAACATTTTTTGTAATCGGTATAAATTTGACAATACATTGAAAATTTCATATCTTGAATATTTGGTTCAGAGCAATTACGTTAATCATTCTCATAGTCACTATTGAATTCATCGGCATTTATGATAAAAATGAGTAGAAGCAATTTAAAACAATAGTAACAGCAATTTTAGACAATATTATTTTCGGAATATTAAAGATACTGATATTAAAAACAGAAGAAAGTGAAATATTAAAGAAACAAATTTTTATTCGGTCTCTATCAATGTAAACAATTTTTATTTTGCATAAAAATTTGTGGTCCACTCAGAGTTAGAAAGGTTCCATCTAAATTTTGATATTCCAGTAGCCAGTTCAAATCATCGCAGCTATTTCTATTAAGTCCAATAAGTAGATCAACGTTGATCTCCTGAGGCTCAAAAATTCATTTATGTCAACAAAAAATTGTAAAATAAATTTTATCGTCGGAAGTTTTGAGAGTTTAATTTTATTATTACGTGGATATACAACTTAAGATTGGATACCAAGACAAATAGTGACGTTTTCGTGATTGCTATATACAAAATCTCGTATTTCCTTGACCTTTTTCGGTTTATTCCGAGGAACGTATGTACGGTACGCAATCGTGCATATGCATGTATACATACACTATGTCAGAGGAACCGTGATTTTCAAGTATCGCATCGAGAATGAGCGAAACTCTGCGAGATTTGTTTGTCGCCGGTGTTGGGTACCGAAAGGTATACAAAGGTGTCACGGATGGAAGTGCGAGAAGGTAGGGACGAGTCTATCTATACATCGGGATCCCATGATCCTTTGATCCCATTCTGATTTACTCACAGGTGATGTGTGCTTGTAGGATCGAAAACTTGCGAGAAGTAATAGTTCGCCGGATGCTGTCGGAATTTTCATCGTCTCTAGCTATCGCGCGATGGCTGAACTTGCTGCTCTTGAAATTTTTTCCGATTCTCGCGAGACTCGCGGGCCATTTCTTCGAGTAGATCAACTGGAAGTCGATATGCTGTCGCATTCTTATTTAGCAAACATAATAAAATATTCAGATTCATCAGAACGGTCTCGCAACAATTATATCTGGACAGCATTTGAATAACTACCTATTTTCAGCATATTAATAGTACATTATATTCAAGTAGTAAGTTTGAATGAGTATATTGAATAAATATAATAGTTTAAAGTAATCGAATAAGTGTTGAATATTATTACAGGTTTTGCGAATCAAATACTCCCTTTTGCAAATTAATCTCGCCCTACTGCAAATCGATTTCAATCTTTTACAAATAAAGTATTTTTGAGTAAGTTTTTGTGGAAGAAATCAAATCAAATGTAAATGAATTGTTAAGAAATTGAAAATTTTATTTATAAAATATGACGTTTAATGATAAAGAATTTTGCAAATTCACTCTCTTTCTGTATGTGTATTACTCTTCCGAAAAGTGACATCTATCATACACATTAAATGATACACGAGAACTGAATTTGCCGATTCGCGTGCCGTGTAAAATATGGAAACTGATTTACTAATTCGGCATTCAAATTATCGCGAAATTTCATCGTGTTCTATAGGTGCACAGTATGCGTGTGGTATTTCGTGAATTAATGTTAATTACATTTCACGATCGAACTATTAACACGTGAATCTGAGCTCTATTAAATTTAATAGTATCCTTTCCAGTTAATTTTAGTAGTCTGTCTCGTATGTAGCTACAAAGACTAGCAAATATACACGTTAGCAACAAGAAAATTATGTTATGAGGAAGATAAACATTTTTACAATAAAAATGAGTAGGTGAAATTCAAAGCAGAAATAGTTTGAAATAATTAAAAGAATTTAAAGATATTATTTTCAAGTTATATACATGTACAAAGTTTCATTGAAATCGATCAAGGTCGTTATAAAATACAATTAATTGAAAATAGCAAAAATTTTAAGAATCTACAATTTAAATGAATGTCCATAGCATAGCTGAAAAATTTAAAAATTGTGACTAGCTAGTAAACTAATCCTTCTAACGTCTTATAAAACCCCAAGCTGTTGGGTCCAATTTTGAAAAAGTTATTCGTTTTTAAAAGGTGTACGAATACTTTGTTCGAATGCTTTGTAGAATGTTCCGTCTCATCGACACGGTCAGGTGGACAGTAATAGTAGGCTTTTGTCTATACATATAACTTCACACAATCAAATTTTGCAAAAACAGTTTATATCTTAATAAGTATTTGTTTACGATATATGGTTCCTTTCAAACTTGTTCTCTTCTCGATGAGTAGAAGCTGTTGATGTAAAAACAAACTCTTATGTCCACCGATCCAAAGGTGTAAATTACCCCTAGGACGGATGACCATTACTTTTTCTGCACCCTGTACATAAATTACGTTTCACTCGACCGTCGCTCAAGAACACGATTTTAGCGTTTTAATTTTACATACAGCATATTAAGAACACCCGCTACTTCTTCGCAACGCTCCGCCCGTTTACCATATACTTTCGCATTAACACTTGTATTAATGTAATATAATGTTTCGCATTGAATCTTGTAAATTGGATTTCAGTGACACCAACACTCAGTGGAAGTTCTTGTTCCAAGACAAAGTTTGCGGGCGCGTTTCAGCATCTATTTACGGCGAAACAAAGCCTCGGTGGGTTTTGCGCTTTAATACCGGCCCGGTAGACATTATTTGGGTTACACATATATTTTTTACAGGCGCTGGTCTAGTGCAAAAGCTTGTTACCGTGTCCGTGGGATATTATTAATGGTCCTTCATAAGGTTCCCAATAATGAATCGCACAACGATAAGGCTGGTATCGGAGCGTTAAACCACGCTCTCTTGTCAGGTCGAGCGCCGTCAAGAAAATTCAATGTGATCTTTGCGGATCGTTTTAGTCGGGGGTTCAACGGACAATCCGGTAATTATACCGGGCTTCATGAAAAATCAATATCGGGATCCAGGAGAGAGGGAGGAGAGTTTTGCACACACACACACACGGGCACGGAGCGTATAGTCGAGATCACTCCAGTCAGCTAGATCATACAAAATTCCCATGGCCGTTGGAGGACCCATCTTCCAAGGGCAGTACCGGACAGCAAATTTATAGGAATTTCTTGCAAATCTCTGCAAAAGCACCCGCGCACTCGGCATCGACGACGACGTTTAACTTTCGATATCGTCCAACCTGAATCCAGGAGGGGGAAGGGGGGCTGGTCCAGGGTTGGGGACTGGGTGGGTTCTGCAGATGTGTGCTTAGTCCTTTGAATCCATCTGTCGTCCGCAGTTTCCTCATTTTTAATTGAATTTTTTCACTCGCTAGGAAAGTAATTTATCCTTTTTATCTCCGAGCAGAATCACGGATTTCAATTGAAAGAAAGTTGAACTAGTGTCTTCCGCAGATGGCCCGGCCGTTTGCCAGAGGTGCTCCGAAACACGATCAAAGCCAGCCCTTCAAAATAATTATAGGTTGCTAATCGATACATTTTTTCCTGATCAGTTTTATTCCCGTCCGTACGAGTCCGCCATGCGCGTCATGTTGCTTTTCCTTTTTTTCCCGACATTCAGTAAGCCGTGATTTTATAGTTTATCGATTGTTCAAGATTCGCAGTAGATAGTGGAACTGCCTTCTTTTTAATGGAGTTCTACGGCGAAAAGTTCGGGGAATCGTAGAATTTCCTGTTAAACGAATCCGATAATTGCTGGATCAGTCTGGTATGAATTTTGAGGAGTCGTTGGTCTGGATGGAGACAGCTTCTGCATTTTATTTGTTACTTGCGTAAAACAGATTCTCATTTCTACTGTTGATTAACCCTCGTGTTTGCAACCGGCTACCCAGGTACTTATTTACTATAATAAAACTATAATTCCTTTAGAACGTGTCTTTCTTCGCTTAATAATTTTAGTAGGTTAGAAGTAATGTATTAACCCTTTGCAGTCGGAACTATTTTAACTCGAAAATTAAACATTTTATGGAGATGAAATTGATATAATACCTGATACAATACTTAAATGTTTAGTAATTGATTAGATACCAACATATTTAATAACCTAAACAATATTTTGAATAATGGCATAACAATTTTTAGTGGTAACTCTGAATCGCCACTCGAGTCTTCGATTTTAACTTTAAAAATTCGGCATGCAACTTTAACAAAGCGATTATCCTTAATGTTCCTAAATATTTATACTCGCGTTTCGTCCTACTACGTTACATCTCGCGAATCACAAAGTCCCAGAATAAGCTGTCTGATAGTCTGATCATATCATTCTCCGCGTCGGCCGTGGCGCAGCTCGATTCGCTTCAAAGAGCAAACGAAATTATTCCGGGCGGAATGTATCGTTGTTTAAGCACGACCGATTAATCCAAACGTCCGCGTATTAATCCCACCCCCAGCAATTAATAAATTACGACACACCTCCGGGGGTGGGAGGTGGCGGATAGGGGCCGCAACAATCGATCGGCACATCTCATAATATAATCCTATTTACCTCGTTAAGAGGGACGCGGAGCACGTTAATTCCAGGTGTCCCTGGGCTCCGAGCCAAAGGCTCCTTCGTCCTTTCCACCTGGCAGGCACGTAGCATAAAGGTTCTTGGGTATACATAGAATCCACGGGGCGGCGCTAATGGCATTCACCGCGATTTCCACACGGTAAATTAGACTCGAAATGAATGTGACTTTCTTTTCCCATTGGCTGTGGGTTTCCTTGCTACGTGCTCGCTACCGAGGGACGCAACGAGCTGAGAAACTGCTCCGGGTAGACGAAGAGGCGTCTCTCCCTCGTTGGATGATGACGTATCCAGGTAGAGAGGAGGTGTGCGAGGGAATGGAGGGTGTGTCCAGAAGAAAATCTCTCAGACACAGGGCTTTAATGAGGTGAGGACCCGGGAGCGCGAAGTATTACGCGAAAGGGAGATTTAAAGTTCAGCCAACTGTTTTCGGGATTGCCTGGGCCTCGGATCTCGCGCGTAAATAATATGTTAATCCGTAGTGTCCGTCTTCGCTTCGATCCCTTCTCCATTTCTCGATATCTGTCCTCCGTTCGTCTCTCCCGATTCGGTCCAGTTCTCTCCCTAGTTCCTTCCTCCTCTCCGTTTTCTTTTTTTCTCCTCCCGGACGATGCAGCTGGCCGGACGACACAGCCCGCTCAAACTCCTCCGGCTCCTCTCTAATCTGGCGAAAGGCTAATGCATGTTATTCAGCGAGGGAGACAGAAGCCGGAGGAACTACTCGATATCGACTTCGGATTCGCCTCCTTCTTCGGCCATGGTGTCTGAGTGGAAGGACCTTTGTCGCCTGCTCGGTGCAAAATAATTTCAAGGGGGACAAGCCGGAACGGGACTTGATCTGAAGCGATCCTCTATGCCCCGGGCCGGGGCGGAGACCGGGTATAAAGGAACTAATGGTGTTGAATGCGTGAGCGGGCTGATTCGTTGATCCTTCCCGAAGCAGTATTTTCACGGAGTTAAATTTGATAATAGCATTTAAGAGGGGTCGCCGTATCGTCTCACACCGTCTAGAATTACCGTGCTTTTTACGGATATTTTACATCCGGTTTAACTGGAACTCTGCATTTTCTTTAGACCACCTACAGCCCCGATCGCCATCGAAACCGTGAATGCTATTACTAATACTTTCACCATCTACTTAGGAACCTCAACACATTCATGTTCCATATTTCATTTTTATATAATTTTTATTACTACAGTGGTCCCCAACCCTTCTGGTTGTTTGAGGGTTAATGCTGATACATATATCGACAACAGAAGAATAGAATCTTATTCCAAGAAAATGGATAATTTTCGGATTTAATAGATTCTGTTTGAAATCCTTCTGAATGAACCATCTAAGTAAGACAAGGAGACCAAATGGAAATTTATTTTTCTCTTTACTAGTTTTATTGAGTTGTAAATAATCGATCAATATTTTCAACTGTTTTAATCCATCTTCCAACTGTTTAAAATTGTATGATAATGATATAAAGATCTAGCAATGATTATGCAACAAAGAATATTTTTGAACCGAGATAATTTTTTCGGAGTTTTTATGGTCACCGTTGTTTTTTTTTTTAATATACAATGGGTGATCCAATTATTTGAAATACTTCCGTAAATTGACGAATTTACATTAAAACAATAAATTATAAAATGAAAGCCTAGTTACATTGAATTATGATTATGAAAAGAATTCGAGAGTATCGGTATCATCAACTTATTAAAATCAATAAAAAAAGAAACAAATTTTTATCTCGTTCCAATACCTTGTAATTAATTCAGAGAATATTTATTTTCGATAAAGATCGGCAGTTTATGCATTATGGATCGTTAATAAACATTGTGAAATCAATCTAGATAATAATTGGATGCCAACAGTTAATTACGCGACGAGCTTCGTATAATTTTCAACTTAGCTATCTCCGAATCACACCGTAGCCGTTGAAATACGTTGTAAAAGAAAGTATCGATGGAAAATTACGAAAAGGGGAAGACTTATTGAACGTAGCCGCGGGCTGTAAAGAAACTTCCAACCCGACTAGTCCATTAAAATCAAGTTACTTCGGGAAATAATTTTCACATATCAAGGGAATCGTTTCCCATTATCTATTGATTGAAATTGGCTCTAACGAGCTAAAGTTTCATCAATATTTATCACTTCTGCGTAGACTGTGATTCTTTATGTAAAATAAAATTTTTTTTTAAGAAACATTTTAAATTGATAATTTGAGTAGGTGAAAAATAGTGTAACAATATTCTTAGAGTCTTCTAATGTCTTCCCAGTTTTGTGTGTAATTTATTCATTTTTGTCAGTAATGCATTTATAATATTTCATATTTTCATTAACTTTGTTGTTCTTCAAACACCATTTACTGTACTAATAATGTTATTACATTATACGATAAACCATTTAATTAAAAAAATTAATTATTTAATATTTTCAAGTTACTTATTCTTGAAGGATACTGCACGACAATATTTATGCGAGCTTACTGGAATTTTCAGTTCCAAGTGTTTCAGATTTCTTTCGTAATTCCTTTCCCTTCTTAAGCTGCGAGTCAGACTTTTAAGTAAAATTTAATATTAGGGTAAAATTAATTAGCGTAAACGGATAAGTTTGATTGATGGAGACGATGGGCAGAAGTTGGAGAGCGGCAAACTTTTCGCCGAAGGGATGAAGGGGTCTTGGTTGTCTTAGGTGATTGCATCCTTATAATTTCGTCCTTATTTTAATCATTTGGATACAATTACTTAGTAAGCAAACGCGAGTACGACTGGTATGAAACAATGTGGAAACTTCGTTTGACTTGTATTATTTTCTTACTCTGCGTTCTAACTATTCACCATTTACTTTTCACGAAATAAAAGGAAATATCGTTCAACTAATTGCAAGAATGATATTCCAACAAAAATTAGTTGAATAATAAATTTATCATCGTAATGACTAGAGTGTGGATTTTATTTACTGTTTTCTTACAATTGATGCAGATAATTCTTATTTATAAAAATGCATAATATTGTATAAAGATTTGTAATCTAATAATAACTCGTAAATGGCAACAATTCATTCCAAATACCTTTGAACATAAGATTAAGATATAATTTTCAAGATTAAAATTATACAAGTATATGGTACCACCCAATATTTAAATTGTCTATTCATCCACGCAAGAATTCTTCACGGTTTAGACTTTAGACTGTAGAAATGGTAGTATAAACGAAGTAATTAGTAACGTTTTAGCATTATTACGTGGCTCTTTTGTTCGAGTGTTTTGCTTGACATTTTACAAACGGTACGACGACAGCTGCAGTTTGCGCCAAATGTCCTAGCATTTGTCGGACGAGAGTCAAGCCTGTAATTTGACTATGACAGCTATCAAATTAAATTGTCGTAAATTTATCGCGGCTGATAATATAGATCTTTATCTATAGATCTATAGATCTTTATCTATAGATCTTTAACTAAGTGACGATCTATTTAGAAGTACCACTGGTAAATAAGATTTTGTTTTTATTCAGCCAGAATTAGTTTCTCATTATTCTTCTCTGTTCTTTTTTAAAATAATTACTATTTATTAATAGATCACAGTTTTTTGTATCCAGCAAAAAAATTCTGAAATCCTATTATAGAAGAACGTGTTTCTTCCCTTCAGTTCATTCACTAAAATAAACTCTGTACAGGTAGACACAATAAACTTATATCTCATTTTATCAATAGAATATTATAGTATCATAATTAGACTGCGGGTCTTTATACATTTATGAAGAGATTGGTTGGACGAAATATAAAACAGTAAAAAGATTTTAAAAATTCAAGAATGTTGTAATGTTGCTTTCAATGTAACAAAGTCGTTAAGGGACGAAATCAATTTTCACGTTATTCCTGCTTCTCACAATCAATGCGAAACATTTTTACGTTCAATTAAATTCTTCTCGCAATCAATGCAAAACATTCTAATCATAATAATCTAATCAATATAATCTAATCTAATCAATATCTTATTATATATTTATTATTATAATTATTATATATCAATATAATATTATAAGCACTTAAACATATTTTATGCATTCATAGCAAAAATGGGTTTGCACCCTCTAAACCAGTAGAGCAATTAAAACAATTGAACTGTCACATTTTCAATGTGTCAAAATGATTAAAAAAAGAAGTAATTGTGTATCTGGCTTCTATCTCTTGAAAATTGATGCAGAAACATAATTCAAACCGTTTTCCGCTTCTAGGAAGTTTCCCGGATCCTTGATAATTTGACCATCCACTGTGGTGTCTGGTCACGTGTCATCTAGCTGGTGGCTTTCACGGTCCGTGATGCAACGGTTAAGTATCATGCTTGGAGGTGCGAAACTACTCGGTGGCCCTGAGGTGAAATAATAAAAGGAAGCTCGGTATCGGTGTGTCTCGATTATGTACGTGTGACGAGCAGGGCAGCGGGGTGTGAGGAAGAAGCAAAGGGTGAAGAAGGTGAGAGAGAGAGATCGAGGGTGCCCTAGTAAAGATATTAGGTGGCAGGTTCGGGCAAAGCACGGAAACCCCATCAGCTCGAAGCTCGTAAATTTTCCCCGGAAGCTGCCGAAACTCTGCTTCCAGTAGGCCTACATAAGAATATACTGCGGACTGGTTTGCGGCTTCAATCCGCAACCACTCCGCCTCCATTCTGGATCCACTTTCGCCACCGTGACGTATCTTTGCAAGAACAACGGTTCTTGTCTCTTCTATTCTACGTTCCCTGTTCTTCAACTGATCCACCTTGACTGACGAGTCCTGATCAGAGGGACTTGTCGCCCGGCTGGCTTGGCGAACCGGAGGAAAGGTCGACTTCCGGCGCGGAAGCGGATATACTAGTGTCACCGGCGAGCAGTATTCAAATTGGAGCCTTTAAAGTGAAAAACTAGCTTCCCCTCGGAATCATGAAATCATTCTTTCTCCCCCAAAATAGCGTCTCCGTTTTATTCCCGTAACACTAGGGTAAATGTGCCTCATTTCATCCTCTACTCAATAGCTTCAAATGAATACCTACTAATAAATTATTATTATAGCCTATTATAGCCTATTTCTTACGTTTAGCTCTCTCTCTCTCTCTCTCTCTCTCTCTCCTCCTCTCTCGAGGATAATAAAACATTTAAAAAATAACATATTAATAATAACAATGCTTGCCAACGTAGCGTTACCGCAAGATTTCTCTGGCAATCTTTTTCGGAGAATTTATATTCTTAAATTATATAATGTATATGTGTTTCATTACTATTTTTAGTTGCATCTTAATTTTGTGGTATTTTGAAATTCGCAGAAATTGCACTATTAAATCACAACAGTTTAGTCAGTCTTTGTACAGATTTTGTTTAACATCTTGACTGCCGAATCGATAACCTCTAAAATTCTACAAAACCAAAGTAGTTTACCTAACAAAAATGAAAAGATTGAAACAAATTAAAATTAAAATTCATCATTAAATCTAGGTAAATCATTCCTTCGCCCACATATGGGTGACACGGTAGTGAATACATTAATAAACTTAATCCTGGGCGGATGGGGTCTATTTGATCCCGACTGGTATAAAATAGTATATAACTTTTCCAGTTTTAAAAGCACAAATTCCATACTTCATGTAATCCTAGAAAATGATGTTCCCTTGGTGTTTATCATGAAATTTGTCTACTTAGTTTTGAAAATTTTCATTCATTGTTGAAATTACTTCAAAATGGGCAGAAAAGACCCCATGCGCCCAGTAACGTAAGTTTATAGGCGCGCCCAGTTAGGGGTTAATAAATAAATATATATTTGCAGGAGCTAGCAAAATGAAATTTTCTCGAATATTTCCCACAGAATCTTAGCTTCACAGTCTCGGTTTCGTCGAACAAAGTCATCGCATATTCGAGGCGGGAAATAATGTCGAAATAGATAAATACTTGTCAGGAAGCAACGTGTCTATTTTCCGTGAATCGTTCAGCAGCCGAAAGGGAACGAATCGATAGCATACGCTGTCTTTATTACCGCTTGCACGTCGACCGGGGCGATTTATGACGGGACCAGAGACTTTGGTGGCCTCCGCCATTCCCGGTCGCAACTTTTGTTGTACTTTTATATTCTGTAATTCCCTAGCCCACAGTAGAATGGGCACTCTGGGATTGTATATAACGAGCTTGCACGCCATGAAACGACTCGAATAGAATAGGAGGGGGGCCTGAAAATTGTTTTTCAACTTGGCCACTGTTCTTTAAACTCGAGCCTACCACTCCCTCCCGTTTCTTCGTTCGTTACAATTACGCAGACATTCACTGTTCAAGTAAATTCTTAACTACCCTCGTTACATTTATGGGATCAAGTTAACCTTTTTCTGTGCTGGCCCATTGGCGCGACGATCAGTTTGTAAACCAAAACGATAAACGTAGCAGAGTCATTAGTAGACTGCGGATTTTATGCATTTAAAACAAAAATTAGTACGTACAATTTAAAGCAGCGGACATATTTAAAAAATTCAAGAACATCAACGTATTAGTTTCAGTTTAATAAAATAATTAAAAGAAGGAAGACATTTTTTTATTTTGCATAAAGATCCGCCGTCTAGTCATTAGTCGCATTTTATCAACAATTTTAGGCACTTTGCTTATAGTAATTTGTGAGTTAAACATGATTTGTAATATTGCGACAATAGGAAGAATTTATTCTTGTTGTGTACTATTTGTTATGGTTACTGACTGAGGATTTTATGAATTTATGGCAACATATGTACAAAATGATGACACAAATAAATCAAATGCAAGGCAGGAAAGACATTTAAAGAATTTGAAAATATTGTTGTATTATTTTCAACTCGATGAAATTATTAAAAAAGAGTCTTTTCTTTTAAATCTATTAAATAATAGTCCCAAGATTCATTACTATCAAATTGGATTTCTATGCAAAAGTATACGTGTAGAGATTAATTCCTAACAGCGGAAATTTAACAAAATCCATTTCCTCATTATGATCCTATTTGCGGTGGGTAGCTCACTAATAGATTGTTTATGCGAACGAAATAACGTACAAAATTTACACAGCAATCAAGTGTTATTAAATTTTCAATGTTGAAATTCCCTGTCTTCTTTCCTTGATGCTAGAATGAAAATACTGTACATTATTATTTATTGTTCTTTCGATGACTCAATCACTGCAGAACTGTCTTGCCAATCGTTAAACTGCGGATTTTTATGGATTAAATGTCAGTCTAAATTGCACTAAACAGATTTTATGCTGATCGAGAAGAAAAAAATGAGGAAGTATATTAACTATGTACCAAAAGAAATGAAGAATCTTGATTCTTTATAAAATGGCAGCATTTGAGATTACAGATTTATAAAAATTCTTATGTCTTTAGCATGTTAAACAAATAAGAAAAAAGCAACTAGAACTTGAGATATCATGGCAACAGTTTCGAAAGAAGATTCAACTATGAATAAATAAATAAATAAATTCTTTTGCATATTCTACTTATACTTTAAGAAGTCAAATTAAAGAGGCCGATTTTTTTAAAGTAAAAATCTAGAATGGCCCTCAAATGCATAAAATCCTTAGTCCAGCAATCGCTATTAATCTAAAGTAACGGAGCCACTATATCGGAAGAGGGAAGAACTCGCCATCTCGAAACACGAGCCGATCGCGGCCCTCCCCCTTTATATTTAGCTCCCAAATTGCGGTAAACAATTACGATCTAATATGAGGATAATCGAGTAATTATTATAAAAGCCGGGGATCCATCAATCACCATCGTTTGATAACGCCGATAACGCGGACGTCCTATTTCAAGAGGTCGGACCACGCCTAGCCCTCAAACCGATATCTGTCTTAAAAAAAAATATTGCAGTTATCTTTAGGCTCTGCTTATACGATAAGCCGCGTTCCTTTATCCCGTTTTCTATCGGGGCCTAGCAGCAAATTTATTATTTTGTTTCCACCAGCAGCGTTCCCTTGGTTCTGTTGACCTTCATTGGCCGTTAGCTCATTCCGGTGATCGATGAAAGATTTCTCTGGGTGATAGTAAAACCGCTGTATAGTTCCCGAAAACGAATAAAATAGCTTTTTCGACACGAATAAAATAAAAGTTGTGCCAGAGAATTTTATCCCTTTCGCAGGATTCTTGCCCTACTGAACTTGTTACTATAGGAGAACCCATAAAATGGCTTTTTGGGGACGAATAAAAGGAGAATCGTCGGAAAATTTTTATTCCTTTTCGCAGTATTCTTGGCCTACTGAACTTATTAACATAGAAAATACTATTTTACTTTATCTAAGCCGACTTATCGTGGGAATAACTAGATGGTGTATTTTTATACATTTATGGCATCTTCAAAGCAAGATATAAGAAGATTAACCCGTTGCCGTATCATTTTCTTTACAGCGATTAAAACGTCTTTATCCCCAGAAATGTTGTAGAAGAGAAAAGAAAATTTAGAAGATAGAATGAAAATTCTCTGAATTAATTGTAAAGGACATAGACATTTCATTGTTTCCTGAATAATTCTAAAATAATCCTAAAATATTCTTGTTCTTTTTCAATATTTCTTAATGAATATTCAGAATCGTCATAAATTAATCGATAGAGGATCGATTTGACAATCCAAAAATAACTTAGTCGAATATTGACAAAACCGAGATCTCTCGCTTTCGATGAGTCAACAGTCGCCTTTAATATTCAAAGTCTGCGCCATTGTCGATCTACGATCTCTTCGTGGCCATGAATTTGAAATAGTATTTATATTCTCTCTGCCCGCGTCAACAATATTTCACCTATTTTGATCTTACTCCATTGGGTAATGGAAAATATTCCAGCGTGGTTCTCATAATTATTCCAGTCGAGTTGCTTTCCCTTCTGCTCTTTTTCCCCGTCATTTCTATATTGTTTTGGATGCAACTCTGATTACATATTGCAGTTCCATCACATTTCCCGGTACTTTTCATTTTTTACGTGCTCCCGTGCAGCCCGAGCGAATAAATACGAAAAAATGTTTTATCTTTCGAATTATTACTCACACTTCCGTGTCATATATTTTCCCATTTAATCGAAATTTCTTGCTTCTAAGCTGTCGGACACAATGGAATATTATACTGACCTTGAATTATTGATTCGGGCTGATTTGAATATTTAAACTTAACTTGTTTGCTAATTAGACTCCAAAGCAAGGCTTTTGTTGGCTGTTGAGTTAATGAACATAATATATATACATAAATGTATGTAAGTGTTAGCGATACAAATTCATTGTATAAAAAATGTTATAATTAAGAATAGACATTAAAGATTGTGCCTATAATAGTTCAAGAGACTCCCAAGTCGATTTTAAGCATTTTATGAACGTCCTAAAAGTTTAAGAAGTCGAAAATAATGTCAAATAATTTACGAAAGAATGACTTATTCATAGCAATAATAAATTCTCATTTCTTTAAGTTTTATAATTCTCACATTTTCATTTCACCGTGGAAAACGTTCGAGCAAAATCAAATTTGCATTGCATGTACAATTAGTTTGACTACCACGTTCTCCACTACGAGATGTTTGCTTGTTTCTTTTTTATAGTATCGCAGAGTTTCACGATTCTCGATAAATTCGTAGTACGTACCAGAACCTCTGATAATTATCAAGCGAAAATTCTATCTCCTTTTAGTAGAAGTGAATAATACATGCAGAATAATAGGGAAATTCTCTCTTGTAGAAATACCATATGCACGCGTGTTCATTCTTTAAATACAGGACATGTTGAAACAAAGTAGTAATTAAAAAATTTTAATTACTTGAACTTACTTTGGGGATACATGTTCGCAGGGCGTGCTAGCTCAAGACTGCGCGCATTTCGTTCTTGTCCACAAATATCTGCAAACATAAAATTCGTATCAAGTTAATGTACATTTGAACAATTGCAGAGAAATGTCATCATTAAAACAAAAAAATTGGGCAAAATCAAAGAAATTTATTCAGTAAAACAAAAAGAAGCTAAGTTTCACGGCGTTAATTACTTTTTCAATTCTCTCACACTTCAGAGATCATGAGCAAAGGACAATGGCAGGAATAGGTCTAGGCTAATGAAGTATACTTCTAGATAATTATACTTCCATGAAGATTTTAAATGCCAACATAAAAGTTGATTTTTCGATTTTGTCCATTGTCGATGCAGTGTTGTCACTGACCTTTGTTGTTGCAGCAACATTAAAACGTTAATTAACAAAAGGAAAAAAGCTTTCACGAAAGAACCGAGCGCGTCCACACTTTCCCGACCCACAGTGCTCGGTGTACGTAGCCTTCCATCGACGAGAAGAAAAGCAGTCTAATGACGATGGATCCACTAAAGCAGCCGTAGACCCTCTGAAAAAACATTTACGAGTATCCCGGCGCGCGTTGGCACCCTCGCGAATTACATTTACAAGCGTCTAACTGAGCCTGGTATCACGTCTCAAGGTTGCCAACACAGGATACGTCTTATTCCTCCCCGGAAAGCCCCAACGGAGTTCCTCAAGATGGACGAGTGTGCGATGCGGTTCCGTGTAGCTCATCGTGCGTACGACACCCCCTCCCCTCCCCAACAAGAGGTTGGTCTCATACAGACACAACGGGAGCCCGAACGATCGTTCTTGTCTGTGTGTTCCCCAGGTTTCTCAGGTCTTGGTGTCCCATCATGCCAGTCGTGAGAGTGGCGGCTTATCTCTACGAGCTCTCTTCGAAGAGACTAAAGTGGAGTGAGCCATATCCTCCCACCTTTCTCTTCCTCCGGCTGCCGTTCGACGAAGCGATGACGTTTCCACTGTCTCTCCGAGTCTCCGGGCCACTGATCTACCGTGCCGCTGGTGCTGTGGCGAATTATCGCGATCCACGGGCGAAAGTGTCTCCTTCTCGTTCGATGATTCACTGCCTCCTGATAACCACCACGATCCACTTGCACGGCCACTGATTTCTGGATTAGGCCTAGCCGTTTAGGGACACACCCCCAAGTCGCCCCAGGGGCGAACGATCACCGGGAGTATCAACGCGCCAACCTCTCCCCCCTAACCTCGGAGAAATCATCGGTGACCGATGCCCCAATTTTTATTACTGTCGCGTAGGTTATTCAATTTACATATCTGATAGCGCTCCTCAAGAATCTCTTAAGATCGTTCGAGATACTCGAGAGTAATGCCCCTTTCTCTGGATCTCCGAGACTGAGACGCTGCCGAGCCCTTTGCATGAGAATTCATTCTCTTCTTCTTTCGCTGGAATTTGTATTTTTTGGCATTCCATGAGTATTATTGGACTGAGTGTATATTTTTTCTCGAGTTCTCTTATTATGCAATAGTATAATATTATAAGTATTTGTTATACTGCGCATATCCTTAGAGGAGCTAGATGATGTAATATTTTTTTGTAACTTTAATAAACTTTACAATTTGTCCTACTGTTATAGTAGTAGTGGTTCACACCGGTACACCCGACCCCGTATCGGAATAGTAGTATTTATTTTATTTCGGCCTCGCGGCCAAGAAAGTTGGATTTGGTTAGCAGTTTCTTTCTTTATGTCACTCATCCATCCATCATTCTTCCACCCATCCCTCCATCCATTCTTCCAACCATCCATCCATATCCCATGCCATACCCTATGCCTCTCCTTCTCTCTTGTCCTACTGTTATAATGTAATAGTAATTCTGGCTGATTAAAAAGAAAGAATTAAATTGTGCAACTTAAAATAAATTTTCCAATTTTTCAGACAGGTCTGTCAGTTTCTTTATATATTTTTATATACTTAAGCTGGTTATTGAGATCGCTATTGTGTTCCAAATCCGGGTTTAAATGCATGACAATTTTAGGAGTCTCAATGTAGCAGAAATAGAATAATTCCTCGAACCATATGGGTCTTTCGAAATAAATATCTTCTAGAAACGCTCGGTAAGGGAGATATCTTTGCTTCATTCTGACATCTCCTCCCCATAACTCCTTTCTCCGCATCCAGATCATGACTCTTGCATATCTGATACCCGTAAGCATGCATGTAAGTAAAGTCGGATACCTTTCCGAGTGAAAACTGAAAAGAAAATCAAGTTACTGCTTTACATAGCTCTCATATTTACCACGTCTTTCCTATCTTGTTAGCAGTAATTAATACGCCGAACTATTCCAGAAAGATTCCATGAAAACAAATTAATTTAGTTAACGAATTATGCGTTCATGACAAAAATGAGGTTAAAACAGTAAAAACATGAAAAGAGTCTAAAGATACTGTTACATTATAACTAACTTATTAAAATTATTAAGATGGAAAATTTTTATTCAACTCCTAGTTGTTGAAATTGAGGTAAAATACTTTTTATTTTGCATGAACACTCATTGTCCAGTGATTACTTTTTTAACCCTTTTAGATTTAGATAGTACACATTTCTAACAAAATTTGGACTTTACAAATAATGTTTATAATACATTTTTTAAATTTAGTAAGTAATTAGATTTTTCCTTTAACCCTTCTGCATCCTTCAATCCCAATTAAATTAAATTTTCTCTAACATATTACAGTAAAAATTAACTTTTAAATATTTAACCCTCCGAACAATTCAGTCCTAATAAAAGATTTTCTCTAACGTATTACAATAAAAATTATGACATATGACTGACATGGCAGTAAGTGTGTTAATACGAGCAAAGTTCTGAAACCGAATTCACTATGACTTGAAAATTATCGCCGTTTTAATTACTGCACGTTTGAGTCCCGAAAGTCTTCCGACGTCTTAATAGTCTTCTCCTTTATACGAACGAAGCTCTTAGAAAAGTGTCAAAGTAACAGGTCGGTGCTTTAGCATGTACAATGACCCAGGCGGGTAAAAGATTCGACAAATTCGAAGGGGTTGCGTTACTTTGACAAATTTCCCGGAGCATTCTCGGCCTTCGCTCGTGTTTCTCCCTCCTTCGTCGGAGGGAGAATCCTGCGAACCAAGGAGACGGAAGCAGGAGGCTCGACGCGATGCAAAAAGAACGCGTGTCCTAAGAGATTCGTACGGATGCCTTGACACACGTGTGATAAATAATTCTGTTTATTAATTCCCCCTTTTTTCCCCTCTCACTTGAGATTTCTTGCCGCTCCGCCATAAATCTTGCGACTTCAATTCTCGTAATTTAGTGAGAGGAGTGCTCGGGGTCGTATTTTTACGGATTCTAGTCATTGGAAGCGCTATCGTTGGATGAACAATCACTTTTAATTGCATGAAATGAGCTTTAGGAAGAAAGGTGAACGTAAATTTATAATTAGACTTTGATCTTTATGCATTTAGAACATACAAGCCAATTTACAAGTCACCAGATTAAAAATTTGCAAGAACCTTGGTAAAAATTGCTATTTAAAATCTAAATTATTACAACTTTGTGAAAAAAGTCGTACAATAATTTGTCTAGATTCACTTTATTCAGTATTATAGAATATAGATCATCATAGAACGATAATTATAAAATATTATAGAATATGGATCATCATAGAATGATAATTATAAGATATTATAGAATATGAATCATCATACAATGATAATTACAAAATATTATAAAATATGGATCATCATAGAATGATAATTATTCAATATTATAGAATATAGACCATCATGGAATGATAATTCTTCAATATTATAGAATATGGATCATCATTGAATGATAATTATTCAATATTATAGAATATTATAGAATATATCCGCTGTCACTCCACGACTCCCACTATCAATACACCGGTTCCTCCACTATCAATATCCTGGTTGCCCCACTACCACTGTTCTGGTTCCCCTACTACCAGTGTCTCGGTTCTCCCACTATCAACGATTTCACATTGCCCCCACCGTGCTTTGTCTCCTATATAAACTCCCCTCCTCCTACACTCCACAGGAGTTTGGTGGGAGGACCCAGGAATAGGGAGAGGAGTCGTCTGTGGCTCGCGAGCCGCAATTGCCCACACGTGCTTTAAAGCGTGATGCCTTTACTTTCAAAATCCACTTCAACTTTTCTTTTATATTATTTATGCATTATGTAGTAGAGGGGAGGAGGATAGACATTTTTCATAACAACTTTTCTAAATACTTTTTACAGTTCAATAGAACGGTTTAAAAAAACCGTAGAGTGATTTTTGAGGTGTGATTTTAAAGAAGAAGCTTCGATCTTCAAATCTATGGTGCCATCAAATTTTGTCATCCTCGTAGAGACGTTTGAAATTTAAAACACTTTTGTTTAATTTTTCATTCATTTATCTGATTAGTTTCAGTAATGAGCTCAAAGTTATTTACGAATTGAACAGTTTGTGTTCATCAATGCAATCGTGTAACATTGAATTACTCTTTATAAGAATAATCTGCACGCAATTATTATTCGGACGATTAAAATTTTCGAGTTCTATATTTCTATAGGGGATATACTGTTATCTTTAGCAATCGGGACATTGTACAACGGTAGGAAATAAGATACCATTGTATTGAAATTTGTCAACTACATATTATCTGCGTGCAATTTGTGCGTATACAGATAATCTTCAAACACAGTGAAATGTATGGCAACAACTGTTTTTGAAACTGCAGATAATAAGAAGACAGAATGGTAAAATTACTCTAATTTTTAGTTTGGAAGATGAAATTGTTATAGCTGAATCCTATTATATTTTTAATAATTGTGATAAATCAAAAATAAAAATCTGAAAAATCCAAAAAATTGAAATCTGAATGCATAAAATCCGCAGTAACCTGCAAATTTTTAATTTTTGCCATTTAAAAGCAAAGAGATTAAAAGAATTTGAGAATTCCAATATACCTTTACAACCCCGAAATAATAAAATTAATTAAAAATCTCTAAAAAATAAAGTTCCAACTACCCAACTACCTCTTAATACTTATAACAACCCCGTTGTAATGTAAATGTACCAATGTAAGCAGAAATAAACTTCCACAGAGGGTTCAGAAATAAAAAGAAAAAATAGAGAAGGGGATAATGAAAGATAAGTGCGAAGTTATTGAACTTCTAAATTTTATTTACCAAAAAGATTCTTTGATTCCAGACGTATCAGGTTGAAGGTGTTTGACAGTGGAACAGCATCACTCTGAGGTCTTTTGATGTCGCGGAGACGCCACATCGCACGCTTGCCCGTGCAATCCTCGTATAAGCTTTACGATCAGTACGTGCTTCTTCAAAATGCGTTTCTTTGCCCTAACTGTCATGGCTGCTCGCTGCCGAGAGAACTGTTACTGTGAGATGGGGAACAGAGATGGTGTAGACACCAGAACGAAATCACTACTTTAAGTCGAAGCCCGAGTAATATGTATACCGGTTGTTTCGAGAGACAGAAAGAGAGACGAAACATTTTCTCTTGGTGGAGAGTGTAGAACAGGTTTCCTTTTCTCGTAAATTTAACATTAAAGGCCACAAAATGATTTCTTTCCATTGAGTTGGAAAAGTTCGTATCGTTTTTAAATTAAAATACAATTAGAAGTATTATTATCATACTTTAATTACATTAAACGTTTTGATGGAGTATTAAACACTATCAAGTTACACATTCAAAAAAATGAATTATTTTATCGAGTTCACCTCAATGAAGAAACGAAAATAATTATTCTTGAAATAAATAATTTAATTGCGTATTTTAGTCTTGTATCTGGGCTGAATAAGCCGACCGTTTAATACATTTATACTAACAAGAAATACATGATAAATAACTTTTTAATGTGATAAGTGAAATATTCGCGTGAAAATTATTCGCGTTTTGTTCATTTCTTTTTAATATTTGTTACCGGCAGACTATGCCGACCTAAAAACAGTTGTTTCTTTGCATCAACTTTCTTACAAATGACGTCTTGAAATTTCCTGGTAATGTATGGGACATTATACAGACCATTCTGTTCTCAGCAGATCCAAATATTAAAAACGATCCTCGAACAATTAATCACAGCATCATATTCAGACAAGCTAATCGCTCTCCCAATCATTAATTCAGTAACGTAAACAAGTCAAAAACAAATTGGAGACACTTGAGCAAAAAAACGTCAGCCCGTGTAAACAGGAATTATTAATGCAAGAGCTCATTTTCTTCCCATAATTTATTTCCCTACGTGAATTCAAATGAACCACGTTGTATCGCGGAAAATTCAAACGCTATATTTGCATGCAACACTCACGATTATATTTATAAAAATATATCGATATTTTGAAATCCTTCTTTTTGAAACGTTTGAAGTAAATGTTACATAAAATGTGGTGGATCCTAAAAGTTCTTGAACACTAAATTTCTCATATTATTATATTATATCATTATATAAAAATTTTTTGATGCTTTTACTTGTAGCATTTTCAATCAAACATATGTCTTCAATTTTCCACCTGCGATATATATATTTCACATGTGTTCTCGAAAAAAATGAATGATGATCTGCAAAAGTAGAGGCTTCGAGCTACAAACTGAGTCCAAATTTATTATTGTACTATTTTATTAAACGAAGTTACCATAGTTCAAATATTGACAATTTCTTGACAATTGGAAATTTGACTTTACATACATTTTGGATTCGCTGTAGATAAGAAAATAAAGAAAAATTTAGAATGAAAATTGTTAAGAGCTCATTTTGGAATATATCTCTTCTGTGAACTAATAGAACGTAATTGTTATACCGTTTCAATTAAAGTATGATTGTATTGGAAAACATTTTCCGAGGGCGATCGCTAATTGAAATTTGAGTTATGGAAAGCAAACTGTGAATTAAATTTGTATTCGAACGGTCTTGAGGCTTCCAAGAAATATAGATCTGATAAAAACTGTCTGTTTACGGAACCACCCTTCTCATTTATCCATCAGCCTGTCTGTGTAACAGCGGGGACAAGCTACTTTAACCTGGATTGCTTTCCGAAGTCTGATTCCTGCGGCTTCGTTCGATCTATGCGGATATTTAATATCCTCTCGTTAATTTCATTTTCTTTGTGGCGCGATCATTTTTCAGGCGGTTCGAATGGTTCCCGGGTAATGGTCGGTAATATCAACGCCATCATGCAGTCTTTATTAATAGATAAAATTCTCTAAGTAGATTACGTACACAGTTCAGTCGTCATAACCATCTGTTCCATCAGTTTCAATTACATTGCTCGTGCACGTTATTACACCATGTTAATTTTTTAAACTTTGTTACGAGAAATAATTTACTTCATCATAGTACAGTTTGTAAAAATGTGGTAGAGCAATTAATGAATGTACTAGAGACTTTCTTTTGAATGTTTGACGACATCCAACTCTTGATTGTTGATTGACGAATATGTCGGATCGACTGATAGTTCAAAATTGAAAAAAAGCGTGCTTTTTTATTTTTATAAAAGTCTGTTTTTCTATTTGATTGAATAGACTTCCATTTTAATCTACAAATATATGAGTGTACAGATTGTTTTTTTATTCTTTATTTAACTTTCATTTGTCCTCTATTTTCCCAACTCAATTTGTTCGTTGATCTTAAGTTGACATGATGGTAAAAAATCAATAAGGTAGAAAGATAACCAAGAGCTACAAGTGTTTAAATATGGTGAAAATCATAGTTTTTCGCGACTTTTGGTCAGTTTCTGCTTAAATTCCACAGATTCTTACATCTTTCGATGCGTGTCGTTTTTTTCTGTGTCAACCGATTTCGATGAAATGTTCAGCATGTGTATAACTAACATACATCTACAAATCGCATATTTTAAATTTTCATTGAGGGCTCTAATAAAAGAGTTATAAATGGTGCCTCTTTTATTTTCTCATGTAATTCTTAGCAATTACAATCTTTTCAAAAGCTTTTTTGCATGTCATTTGGTAAATCAATTCTTCTAATTGCTCAAAAAAAGTCAGGTCGTTTGGTCCGACCGTATAAAAAGTTATACTGTTTTAAAGCGCGTTCAAATACTTTCATGGTTCATTGTACATTTGTTTCTGCTTTCTTTTCGCCTAGAAAAATTAAAAATTGCATAAACGTCCGCTAGATGTTAGATACGTAATTCTAGTGATCGATTGAATTTGACCAAATTTCCGAGTCACTGCATTCCGAAGCATCTTCCATCACGGCAATAGTCTGAAAGAATGTCTAGATCTGCGGAGTAAAAATAAAGAATGACGGGGAACGCGAGGGAGAATGTTCACCCTCGTTCCATCGAAAGGGAAGAGAATCAGACTCGTCTGGTTGGTAAAAGGAGTGGGAGGATAGGGGATGCCGACGTTAGAAGCCTCGGGAAAGGAAATTAAATAGATAACATTTGCCATCGTAAGGAGGCGGACCTAATCGCGTGCGGCCGCGTGAGACAATTTCATCCGCTTTTAACGGTCGACGATATATTTGAAGTTTGCTCGTTGACGCCATCCAGACTCTGAAAACCGGCTTGGAAAAGCACGGTGTAGATCCACCGCGATATCTTGTTCCTACCTACATGTATTCGCGCAACAACGAGCTCGCACGTGTATAGCGTCTCGTCCTAATGAAACTCGAATATGTTTTATATTAGGACCTTGACTGCCGCAGAAGCATTCAGAACACCTCACGGTACAATCAGTTGGCTGTGTGGCCTGATGCGTTTGCGTTATGTGCAACGTAAAATGTGTGTATCGACGAAAATTAATATTTTTATCATGAAGATTTTACACAAAATTATGCACAGATTTGTAAAATGTAGGAAAATGTTCGTATTAATAAGAATGAATAATATTTTGATCACAAGGTAGCTTTTAGTTAATGAACAAATTTTTCCTCTTACTTTAATATCCAGAAAAAATGGAGTATAAAAGTTATCTGATTTTCTTTAGAGATACTTCGGTTCGTATAGATTGTTTCTATGATTCTTTGTTTTTAAATATCTTCATAAATAACGTCCTCACGATATGAAATTAAAAATACACAATTTAATCATTTGCTCTAACAACCCTCTAGAATATTTCGCTAAGCTATTACTGCTTGTTTGATGAAAAGCAAGTGAGAAAACAGTTTATAGCAAAGGTGACAGCTAATTAAAATTGCTCAGTTATTTCTGCCAAACCCAGCGCTCTTCTCATAATGATCACTAAACCGCGGATTTTATGCGTTAATAACAAAAATGAATAGGTCAAACTCTGCGTTCGCTGCAAGTTTTTAAGAATATTATTACACCATTTTCAACTTGTTAGAGCTTTTAAAAGAAGAAACACACAGTTACTTTCTGTCGCTTACAGTTAACTTTAAAAATTTAATTTGCATAAAGATTCGCAGTCTAATAATGTTTTATTAAAGAGTTGCTCACATATTAAGATAATTTATTAAAGAATCGATCGTCTTATTTAACCATTGTATAGTCAACCGGGTACCCATTTACTGTATTTCTTTCAATAATTTGTTAATGTTCCTCTAAAAAATATTACAAAATTACTCTGAATGTTCATTCCTTAATCGCTAATATATTAATTTATAGTTTTATAATGAGAATTTGTGCAAACATGTTAAATACAGAAAAGTTACAAATAATCTATACATCTTGGTTGACTACACAAGGGTTAATCAGCAGATGTAATCTTAAAATAGTGAACATATTTAGTAGGAAATTGGCTACCTTGTTAATGGAAGGTTGAATAATCCACAAAAGGAGTGCAAAACATTATAAACATGTCCATTAAAAAGTAGGTCGGCAAAATTGTGGACTGCGTACATGCAGAAGTGTTCGAGCAAGTTTAACGACGGTCTAGTTGCGATTGTGTGACAAAAGTTAATCAGAAGTCGGGCTGAGAGCAGAATTCAGATAAATTTTGCTGCAAACAACCGTGCAAGTACCCCAGGCAATTCCGGGCTGATAATACATCGTTGGTTTGTTATAACCAGCACCGTCTAGACATTAAAATGCGCGAAACGCTGTTTTGCGACAAGGAGATAATGACGAGATACGAGATCTGTCGAAGTTTTCTCTTCCTCTTCCTGTTCCGGTTTGCGACATCCACATGCTCGGAGAAAGAAATACTTTTTATGCATTATTTGCTCTATCTTGCCGCATGTGCGACCGATGCAACCGGGATGCTCGAATTTCCGTATGAAAGGAACTGCAATGATCTTGTTTCTTTTTATTCCTTTTCAGTAAATACTTTTGGTAACTCGAAGCCGAGAAGTTTCGCTGTCGTTGTAAGGTGCGCTTCGCAATTCGAAGCGTGTAATATTTTTACCTTGCAACTATTATTATATTACAGAGTTTACTTTCGTTAAGAGACATTGGATTTCTGTTTGCTAAATATTTTTGGAAGCCTATCAATAGGATTTTCAATAAGTGTGTTGTACCAAAAGAAAGCATAGAAGTTTTCTTTGACATTGCAATCTTAAATGTGAAACTATTAGATGACGTTATTGAGGGTGACTTGTTAATTCCCAATGAAAATTGGTGTTGCTATTGAAGTTAATTAAAAAGTGTTTAGCCATGTAACATAGATTTTTGAAAATTATGCAATAATCACCGGTAATGTGTTAAGGGCGCAGTTTCGTTTCATCTTCTTATTTCTCGATAATGCAAAGATGGTTTTCAGTAGTCGAAAGCGCTAAATAAAAGATCAATCTAGGCCGCAGTCGCCCTTAAAAATCCTATTTTTACGTTTACGAGACGTAATTTGCATTATTCGGAAGCTTAAAGCTGCGCATGTAGCTATTTTCATAAAGCTGCGACAGGTACATACTGCTGAATAATGCAAATTACGCCTCGTAAACGTAAAAATACAATAGGACTTTCGAGGACGACTGCGGCCTAGATTGATCTTTTTAGAGTTTTTGACTACTGAAAAACCCTATCGCATCCTTGATAACTCTTCGAGAAATATAAAAGTTTTATCTTGGTTACAACCATTATGTTGCATGATTCACTTTCATTACAAGGAATTAGATTTTTATTTTAATTCTATTTCTAATTTTATATTTGGAATTTGTATTACTCTTCGTACAGTGGTAATTGAAAATGGTTTAAAATATAAGTTTTTCATGGAAATATAGATTATCTAAATACATCATTTGTAAACTTAGAAATTTTTCATTTTGCACGAGGATTCGCAATGCTGTCATTTTATGTATATTTATATGTCGTACATGATATTTATAATGAACTTCACTCGATTATTCTGCTTGTTTACTTTGAATTACTGATTCCAATCATGAACTTCCGTAAGTAGTTTCCTTCTGAAGAAATTCAATACTAAACCAATTATGTAAAGCCTGGAAACATTTTTGGTACTCTCTCTATAAAATAGCGGAAAAAGCGACTGTTGAGGTCCTCGAGTTCACGAGGCACGTGCTTGTACAATTTTTTAACCTGAATACAGCCAACTTGAACCTCAATATCTCGATGCAGTTGTTTTAAAGCTTGGTTACTTGTGGTATTTGCCCGATTTAGATTTAACAATTTCTCTTCTGTAGATTTAAAATAAAGAAAGATAGTCCTATATATAATTTCGGTTCCAATATAACTTTTTCTCCATTATTATCATCAAGCAGAGTATCTCGAATAGATAAGCAAACGCTTTAAAAGAAACAAGATATCTCTTCCAAGAAATGTATTTTAAATAATGAAGAGCATTAACATTTTATTAAATCCAGAAATATCTGAAAAATGTTCTTCTTACGTTTTAATGTATATATTTACACATTTCTAAGTAAATTTATTTGCAGTGAGAAGTCTAAACAAACATCTAGCATCCAGTGGATAAAGGTTTAATAACATAAATTCGCTAGAGGAAAAAGTAAGTTTTGAGTTGTTAGTAACAGAGAAAAATATTTTCGTAAAAAATTAAGAAAACGAATAAAAACAATGATATGTTTATTTAATAATATAATTACGTTTCTCGTTGTCATTTCCATTCCTATCGTAACAAGAAATTATTCTTGGAGCAAGTCGCCAATTCAGTGAACATTTAAAACTTTGTTTCGATACGAACTTTGTGCCAGGTTCGATAACGAACGGATCAGAAGTTCTTATGGTTAATCATTTTCAAACACTCGCACCTCCCGAAAGGGTGAGCCGGGTATTAAGGATTGACCGCGGATACTTTTAATCGATTGCTTTCGACGTTTCCAGGGCGAGATCATTCGATCGAGCTATCTTTTGTGTGTGTGTGTGGAATTAGTTTCCTCTTCCGGCGAGTTCCAGCACGATCGCGGATATTATTTTTGCCGGCACTTCGGGATATTATTTAAATTGGAATTACTTTTCTCATTATAAGCCAACCAAGAGGAAAATCTTCTTTTCCACCGACTTACTTTAACTATTTTCTTGGGAGGGGGCAAGTTTATTTCTGATAGTTAACAACTGACCTTTTGACGTTCGCATATCTGCATACTATTACCGTTCAACTCTCTTTGTATATTTTATTACTTTCATTGAGTTTTATATCAATTTTGTTCCGAAAATGATTTTAATTAAAATGTCAAAGGACAGATCCTTGATTGGCACTAATTTCAAAGAATTTCATTTATTAATTATACTGAAAATAGCTAAATACCCAGTCGAATATCTCCGAAATTGTCGATGATACTAAAAAATGTTACAGACAAAAGTTAAACGGTATATTTTTTACTACACTACTTGCTGCTACTCGTTATTCACTACATAAAAGTACTAAATCATTCATGGCAAAAAATCCTTAGATTTTGATTTTGACAGGGACACGAATATGAAATGGAATTGAAAAAATACCGTTGATGAGGTTTATTGCGAGAAGTACAGAAAGAATTAATTAAAAGTGTCCGCAGTAATTTCATATTTTTCGCAGATCGACGAAGTCCGTTGTTTATCAATCATGGCAAAAAATCCTTAGCTTTTGATTTTGACAGGGACACGGATATGAAATGGAATTGAAAAAATACCGTTGATGAGGTTTATTGCGAGAAGTACAGAAAGAATTAATTAAAAGTGTCTGCAGTAATTTCATATTTTTCGCAGATCGACGAAGTCCTTTGTTTATTGCGTACTCCAATTTCGCACGTCATTAATGAATCTAGGAAAACGCGAGTACGCAATAATTGTCCGTGTAATAATTGGAACGCAAATTAAGGGAACGCGTCGAAATGACGATCTCGCTTTGAAACGTTTGTTTTGCGTCGGTTTTCGATCGGAGCGCGGCGCGGCGCGGCGTGGCGTGCGCCTCGGGAACAAGCTTTCACGTTTTTGCGAATTGATATATGAAGTGACGTTAGCGCAGGGGCCGCTAAAAACTCCCGTGTACTACCAGCAGCGACTACGCATTGATGTATATTGCGGCCCGCGTAAAAACAGTGTAAGTGGCCGAATGTGAATGCATATCAAGTGCAACACGGTGCACTGCCTCCGGTGAATGCGAAATTAGGCCGGGTCAGAGAAAAACGGAGTAATCTGATGTTCGGGAAGGGATGGCAGGGGATGGAGGGCGGGAACGCTGTCCCGGGTAATTATAATTCTGAAGATGACTCGAGGATTTAACGTTAATCCGAGAATGACTGCTCGGGATTTCAACTTTGCAATTGACTCGTTGGAAAATTCCCGCGGAAAAAGATTTCGCGCATAGTTGAAGATTATCGGAGTGCTTCAGCTCGTACAGTTTTCTTGTTGCTGGGAATTTGTGAAGGGGAACTTGACAAACCCAGTAATTATTTCTTACTAGACTGCGGGTATAACTGCAAAATAAAAAAAAATAAAACCTGTCTGCATTGATAACAAGGAAAGGGAATCGCATAAAAATTCATTCCTTCTTTTAATAATTTCAATAAGATGTAAATAATGTACTAGTACTGTTTGTTAGATGTAATATGTAATTAATATTATTTTTAAAAATGATTCCATTATATTTCCTTGTATATTAAATTGAATTTCCTATATTTCATGAAAAAATGTGCTGTTGACTTAATGTTACTTGCTTAGAAAATACTAGCTAATGAATTCATTTTGAAGAACGCGAAAAGATTTTACAAACAATTCCTACAAAATTGAATAGCAGACAACCTGTTTGTTTACCGTGAAAATCCTGCTGAAATATCTGCTCGAGGAAGAGAGCAATTAACTTTTATTTTGTGTATCAATGAAATACGAGCACGATTAAATATTTGCATACTATATACATAAGTCATAATTAAATGTTTACGATAAATGCAGAATTATTAAAAATGAAATGAAAAATGATGTTTTAATTGATAAAGTGTGCTTTACGAACTGTAGAAATGAAATTGAAGTGAATTTTTGAAATGTGTTTCAGGAACTTTAAAATTTAACTGGCAGAATGAAGTTAATCGTAGAAACGATTCTTTTGTGTTACATAGAAATATTGTTCTCCAAGGATTTTAGTTAAAACGGTTTAGATTTGGTATGAAAATCGGCGGCTTAAATGTAAAGAGCTTGAAGAGTAATGAAATAAAGCAGTTCTGTTTGTTGGGATTACATTATGTAATTGTTGATGAAATTTTCTTGAAGATGATTAATAGACTGGATATTACGCATTTATGACAAACGACGGAGGAATATGAAACAGTAGAAAAATTCAGAGAATTTGGGAGTTCGATATATTATTATTAAACTGCGGATTGCTATGCAAAATAAAAATTGTTTGTATTCATTACAAGAATGAGTAACCAAGCAGAAACTTCATACTTTCAAATTATTCTAAGGTTTATATTTTTTCAAATTGCACTTATCGTTTTTATCATAAATGTATAAAATCCATCAAATACATCCTGTAAAATGGTGGATCTTTTTTAGTCTATGATGAATGGTTTTATTAAAATTTTATCAACATGTGTCGTTATAAATGAAATATAATTTGTTGATTTAAAGTGTAGAACAAAACCGCGTGAATTATTATCCTAGTCTCTTTCATGGAACGATATTGAAGAGTATATGAGGAATCAAATTATTTGAAGAAGAAATAAATTATTTAGTCCTAGTAGCTTGCAACTAATGTATAAAATGTTTATTTTGAGGAATAAAATGATTTAACATTAAATCTACCGAGCCTTAAAAGTAACTGGTACAAGTTCCTTATAAAAATGACAAGATTATTTAGACTTTGTGCGGCTTATATTATAATGCGTGCTCTATTAAAGATATTTATACAATCAATTCTTATAAAATCATTTTTATTATTTCAATGATTGTAAAATAATAAATCTGGAACCGGACATTTTGACCGGTGATGGTAGATTTAGTGTCAAAGAAGAAATAAATTATTTGGTTCTAGTAATTTGCAACTAATGCATAAAATGTTTATTTTGCGTAAAGATCCAGTCGAATGATTCAGAAAATCATGATAAAAATTGTATCCGCAAGTTTCGAAATATTTGGCAGTTCTTGGCCATTGGAAATGGCTGGAAACTGGATCGCGACCGGGAAATATTTCGACGCTCTTTTCGGTATCGCGAAAAACACCACGTCCGTGAAATCCACCCGTATTAATGAACACATCACGCCGCTCGCGTACAGGTGTGATCATTAATTCTGTTAAACGGCGATAAATGACGACGACGTTAAGTGACGTTGACCCTGTTTTAATAATTGTCACGTGCATCCTATATCGACCGAATGCCGGTGTTACGCCTCGCAAATAAAATGGCGAATCGGGTATTTTTACTCGACGGACAATTTACGAACGATTTCGACGGAACAACTATTTTAATTGAGCTCGACTAATTAGATTGTGTGTTAATCTGGCCGAATAATTGTCGATATCTTGATAAAAACAAAAAAATAAATAAAATCAACGCCACCATTCCCAACCCTTCTAACGATGACGTGTTCTCTGGATTTTATTTAAAACAACCGTATTTTACACAATATTACTCATCGATTTTCGTGAACTTGTTATTTCGTAGTAATTTATTTTCCGCGAACTGTTCGATATGTGCATTGAAAGTATCAAAATTATGGTACAAAATACAATGAAATAGCTAATGAGGCCCTGTGTGTAACTGATCAGATTTTCTCGCGTACAAAACCGGTAATTACTGTGGAAATAAAAATTTAATTTTGGTTTTACGATACTTTAATTAACGAAATATTTTTCAATCACACGTCATTAAGGGTATCATTCATGTTCTCTTGCTTTGAATAATTACACAGTACATTCTCAATATAAATTAGAATATTCACTATAACAACATTGATTCCCTGAAGAGTAAAGTACTGAATATTATAATTTCAAAATTGATATAGGGAATGTTCCCTACTCGAAAAATGCACTCAAATTTTTGCAAACAATAATAATCATTTTCTCCAAAGTAGTAGTACTTAATAAGAACATTTTTAAAAAGATGTGAATTGTTAATTTTTATCACTTCACTAGAAACACAAAATGCAAAACATTTCTTAATCTATATGAATGTATAGCATCAACTGCAATGAATAAAATATATTATAAAATAAAGATGGTGTTATTGACGATCTTTTAACGAAAAGCCTTGTTTCCTTTGTCATTTTTAATTACAGCCATATTTTACTGTTTATTACTTCGCTTTTCCCCATTTTAAAAAACATAATAATGCGCCATGAACTGTTTTTTCATCGCAATTAATGGGAAGGCATTGTCAAAAGATTTTAGGGTTCCTTTAGGAACCTACTGTGCGGTTTTTGTCGCGCCCCGGAAAATGCGCAACTCCACAGTGAACAATGCATAAGCTCGACTGGAAAATGATATGAATGCTTTTCCTGCGCGACACTGCGCATAGAAACGTAGTATGAAATAACAATTCAACAGGACGTGCAAGTATTTCTCTTGTTTCAATTTTAATTTTAATCCCCGTTGATTTATGTGCAACGGGATTGGCAGGAATTTGTAGCGCGTCGAATGAAATCTTTTTGGTAAATAGACTGCGATTTTGCATTAGCAATTGACAAACACACGTGCGCGTTTGCTATTGATATTACAGCCACGGTTTTTACGTTGTTCTGACATTTTTATATTTAAGAAACGTTCTATTCTTTACATTCGGAATTAGAAATATTCGATTGCATCGAATTTATCAAAAACTGAAGGGCAGCTTCAAGGAGACAGTTCTATTTCTTTTTAAGATATTTTTCGTTATTATCTATTCTATTCTTGTTACATTATTTCATCGAAACCATGTGATCTTTCAGTTGGTGTAAATAGAAGTCAGCTTCAAGTAATAATTTAAGAGCTTCAATAATTTGATTGTATTTCTTGAAAGAATAAAAATTTATTATAAAAAAAGTTATTACTGAAAAAATACTTGATTTTTAATTGCTCTTTGCTGCTTTACTTAAATTATTCTGAAGTGGAGTTGTGTTATTATACTAACTAAATAGTATGAGTACGTGACATTATGATTATTAGACTGTGAATTTTATGCAAAATAAAAATTTTACATAAAAATAATACATTGACAAATGTATTCTTTAATATTCTTCTAAATGTTCTTAACCTTTTCACTAATTTAAATAATTACCTAACTAGAAAACAATCATGTGAATTATTAGGAAATGGCAGATTTTTTAAAAATTGAATGATTTCGACTATCGGACTTGAAATCGAGATTGGAAACGAGTAGAAAAGTTCCCGTACGCACCAGACATCATTCAAATAGCTTTATTTCATTACGTTCGACAAAAAATCCCATTCATCCGTTCAATTCGTATTGTAGTTGATTATTATCCAGCAAGCAAACAGATTTTAATTAAAAGTATGGCGAATTATTTAATCAAATGTAATGAAGGGGTAGAAGGTAGAATTGAGAACAGCGAACAGCCGGAATCATAGATAACAAAGCCGAGTCGAGATGATGGAAGAAAGTATAAGCCGGATTATACTGTCGTTTCGAGAGCAGTGTATTCTTAATTATCAGATTTAGAGGTATATGGGTATGCCGAGAAATCGGATCGAATTGAGAGCCGATTAAAAATTACAGGGACCTGGTTTAGGATTTTAATGAATGTTAATAATGCCATTTGTGCACCCTTCAATCCTGTTAAGGCTCACAGGATCTTTTCCACGACTTTGTTATCGTAAAAGCTGAGAAATTATATTTTAAATGTACACACGCAAATTGATTAAATAGTATTACAATTAAATAACTGATAGTAAATAGTATTATAAGAATTAAATAATAGTAAATAGCATTATAAGAATTAAGTAATAGTAAATAGTATTGCAATACATAAATAAATAAGTTCGGTCACAAATATAAATATGTAATTACAAATATTTAATTGACTCATTAAAGTATTCAGAAATTATACAATTGATCGATTGTAGATCGATATATGATCTTTGTTAATGGAATTATTTTTTATTACTTTGCTTATTGAATTGAATTCAATAATACAATGTCAATAATGAATATATTGAATCAAATAAAACAGAGTCAATAATGAATGTGCTGAATTCAATAATATAATAATTGCTACCATTTAGTTCTACTATGCAGTTCTGTAAATAAATGTCATTGAATTTTTGAAATGTTGTACTCTTTTATCAATAGAAGTATGTAGTTATGCCTTCTCCAAAAAATTTAGAAATTAAAAGTCAGAGACAAAATACCTACGGTTACCTAATTTGAATACTCGGGGATTAATATCGGGATCAGGAATCAAATTTTTAAAAAATCCAAGAATGATTTTTCTTGAAAGGGTCGCTATAGAAACCTGAAGACGATAAGGCACCGGTGCAGATATCGAAAGCAAACGGAATAAAGGTGAGCAAAAAGTTTTATTGTTCAATGCACTTACTTAACATGGCAAACTTACAAACTCTGCAGGTGCTTCACACGGCCCCAATAATAACGAACTTTCGTTTCTGTGAAGCGCGGCAAAGTAGAAGTAATGAATCCGAGAGGACTCCTTAAGTTAGCTTACGGTTTATCACAGTCAAGTGAATATTTAACAATCTCGCCAGTAAATAAGCTTTTAACCTATACAACCTATGTTTGTCAAACAGATCTCTCGCGAAGTTACCTGTATTTCTAAACTCATCATAACAACTGTTTCACTTTGAAATTATTCTTCTCACACTTTATTCACTATAGCTATGGACCAGTAACAAAATTTCAAAAATGTAATGTTCGCTGATGGATAATTTTTTAAACACCAGTTGATTATATGTTGACAATAAAATGTCAAGAAACACTCGTATATTGATGTCTCATATTTTGAAATATTAGATTGTCCCAAAAGTTTCTTTCGGAATGTGTTCCTTTAATATTACTAAATAAATACTAGGTTGTCCCAAAAGTTGGTTTTCGATTCATGCACATAATGCAAATTCATATTAGAAATTACTAAAACAGTAACATTAAGATTATCGCATTGTTTGTATTTATTTAGCAACATTAAAGGAACACGTGCCGGAAGAAACTTTTGGGACAACCTAATATATCCGGATAGACTTTTCGAGAATTTGTTCGGACAGTATTGGTAAGAATGAGAAGTAGGCCGTGCGAGAGAGAGAGAGAGAGAGAGAGAGAGAGAGAGAGAGAGAGAGAGAGAGAAAATGTCGAGCCAGAGTATGTCGGCTCGTATCAAAGCGGTCCTCAAGCGAAAGCTTCCGACAATTGAGGGGCTCCGTACAAGAGGGAGCTATTCCACAACAGTAGTTTTATGCAGAGCCGCTAGATGAGGGGAGGGAGCACGAATTGAGGGGAAAAAGTTACTCTCTCTCTCTCTGCCAGTACCGGATTAGTCACGTGACATTGTGTAACGTGCACGACAGAGACGAAACGCGTCACGTGACCCTGTCGCGGCGGAAGGGGAAGATAGAGTGAAGACACAAGTCTTAATCTGGCGACTCCGGTTTCATGGGATATTAATGCTTTTATGAAAAGTAGTCTTTCAATATAAATCTGGTAAAACTACAATTTTTTTAAAGAAACATATTAATACGAAGACAGTGTCTCCGGGAAAATGTATCATCCTAATATCTTTCTGTATGCTCAAGTCTCAAAGTTGGCTTGAACAGAAAGTGCTACAAATATTGTCATTATAATAGAATATTTCATTTAGAAGTATAGTACATGATAAAACATCCTAAACATTTTCCTTGGATCTATTCTCTTACCGTGTCGAATTGCATCTATTCATTATTGTCATGAATCAAAATTAACAAAAATCTCATTTTTTAATATTTCATGGCATAGCTCCCCGTAGCACGGGATCCCTCAATAGATTAGCATAACTGGTGGCTATATATCCAGACATCACTGTACTCATTAGGATTATCACGGTGCACAGACATCCCCGAAGGGTTAACAACGAACACTGTGGGAGCTATAAATGAATATTAAAGAGAGGAGGAAGAGGAAAGGAGCGTTTCTTCCTAGGCCCGCTAGAGGACTCATCAATAAGGCTAATTAGCGGGTCCTGCCTTAGACGTTGGGATATTGGCAGGCGGTTGAGGACGGTATATATACGAATCGGTGAGGAATCAGGAAGTTAAGCGCCGCCACAATTGATTAAGGGATGATATTTGTACAGCAAACCTTTCTGAGCTTACTAGCGGAATGGTTCTGTCGGCAGGCCCGGCAATCCGTTGTTCCTCTCGACCGGCCAGATAAGGTGTTCCCAGATGACGGTGGTCCTACCGAAAAATTTTCGGCGGTCCGAATCCTGATGTCCTGTGAAAGGTTCGAAGATAACGGTAGGTTCGAAATGACATACGCGTCGCGTATGTCTTACAGTTTGGCGTGGCGGCCCATAAGAACTCACAAGATAGTTCGGTGCTCGCTCCGCTCGTCCGCGCGGTTGCACGGCCGTCGGCTCAATGTACCAGAGGAAATCGCTGACTTATGGCTTCACCGGAGAGTCGTAGCTTTTTTCATAAACCCCCAGTCAACCCCCAACCTCGCGACTCTTTTACATTGTACCCAGATTTCAGCGATTAATTTTCCCCCATTGTGCCGTGGCGCATCTCTCGCCACCCCTCCGTGTCCCCATCCCACCGTGTGTCCCCAAGCCCCGTTCCACCCCGAACCTGCCTCTCACCGTCTCTCTTTCTCTCTCTATCTCACTTTTCCTCGTTCCCGGGGTGCGCTATTTCGAGGCTGATTCTCCCTTTCCGTCCCTCGTGCCGACAGCAAGCGTTTTCAACCGCGGACCAAGCCTCCACCTACACATCCTCTCGCCTCTTCACCGCCGCGCGATCCGGCAGAGCCTATGCCTGCCTTCCTCTTCGGCTGCACAGTCCGCATTGTCATTGGCAAACAAATTTCAATGGTAGTATTAAAAGTATCCGCTCTAATGGAACCTAGTATCCGTTCTACAAAAATTCTCGTTTCATCTGTACCTGTCTCTCCACCCCGTATACTCCTACCCCCTACACCCTCTTTCTCTCTGTTCCACTTTCGTTTCCGACTAGCTAGCCGTTTCTTTTCCGAACCGTGCAGCAACGTTTGTCTTCTCTCTCTCGCTCTCTTTCGACGGTGTGTGCGGGCGCGTGCACACCGAAACCCACGGGCGCGGTGGCAGGAATGCACGTGGAAATTTCTGCTAACGTCGGAATAATTACTCGCTGATAGTCGCGCGGTAATTGTCTGCCGTAATCTATGGCTAAGCGTAACAGGGCCCATTGCGTGGGCGTCGATGGCGGCCCGGATCCCCCTGCGCAATGGGTTACGCATAATTATGCCGCGATTTCTATGCGGCCCGACAACTTCTTACAACGTGATTCGCAGATGATCGATCGCCGCGCTTCGGGAATTATATCCAGCGCGTCGCCCGAACACCGGAACCGCTGCTTCGGATTAGCGTCTCAATGCGATTAGCTCTTTGCTTAATAGACTTTCAAACATCGTAGATAAATATTTGAGGATTTCTTGATAATTTAACTGGCAAAATGAAGTTAATTGTAAAACCGATTCTTTCGTGTTACACAGAAATATCGTTCTCCAAGCGTTTCAGTTAAAACTGTTTGAATTTGTTAGGAAACTTGACGGCTTAAATGCAAAGAGCTTGAAGAGCAATGAAACAAAGAAGTTTGGCTTGTTGGGATTACATTACGACTGCAATTGTTGGCGAAATTTTCTTGAAAATTATTAATAGACTGGATATTATGCAGTTACGACAAAACTGGTGGATTATGAAACACTAGAATAAACTATGCAAAATAAAAATTGTTTATATTAATCGCAAGAATTAGGAACCGAGT
This sequence comes from Lasioglossum marginatum, assembly GCA_028455795.1. Lineage (NCBI taxonomy): Eukaryota > Metazoa > Arthropoda > Insecta > Hymenoptera > Halictidae > Lasioglossum > Lasioglossum marginatum. Next base: position 4,114,153 of record CM052254.1, on the reverse strand, counting down.
AGAAACTTCTTTCATTCTTCAATGCCTTTGAAAGTGCTACATTGTCCAAATGTCTGTAAGAACATCAAAAAATTTTGGATGAAAAAAATGATTTGAAGATTGAAGCTTCCCGGTTACAGCGAGATCTCAAAACTGGATTTGTGATTTTTTTTGACAGTTCTATGAAACAAAAACGAGGAACAAGTTTGGTCGTATAAAGTCTTCACTTTATATTATTGTAAAAATCGTACAAGTTTGGAGTCCTCGTTGTAAAGAGGAATCTTCGTTCTTCAAAACTATGGTAGATTCATTCACGAAAAGTTTTTTAAAATTGTTTTTACAGGCGTTTGAACCTGTAGCATTTTCCAGAACAAGCGTGTCCGCAGTTCTTTATCTGCTGTATGCAAAGTTTTTCCGGAAAAAAATTAATGATGGCTTGAGAGAATAGAGGAATTTTAGTTTTAAAAATTTAGTTTAGTTTAACGTTGTACTATTTGTTTTAAGTCTCCCTGTCTTCAAAGTTCGCGTCACAAAATAATTGCATAGAACGCGGTACGCTGTCAGCAAATGTAGAAGTCGTTGAAAAATAAATTCGTGTTTAATAAGGAATTTCCGAATTTGTTGAAACGAAAGCGGCGCTCTAATTTTCGGAGGGCCGTGCTAACTGATTTACGAATAAAAAATAAAAGGACCGGGAAGCGTGCATTTCAGGACATTGTTCAGCCCCGATATTCGCTTCTTGCGGGGAGCCATACAGAAAAAGAGGCGAAAGGGCCAAGAATGCTTTTCTTCGTGCATTCAAACCACGTCAAGCGTCTCCCCATATTGCGATCGTCTCGATCTTCGCGAAAAATCTAAACAATGGTCCAACATTTCGGGTGAAGAGGGTGGAAACAATAGGCACGGTCCTACACTTCGGTATTATGCCCCCGGGCGATAAGTCGCCATAATCGCTCGTCTTTACGTACATACGTCAGATATATTGCGGCGGTACGAACGGATCGATTACTATCGGTGAACTTCATAAATTCATGCGTGTCCTGTCGAGACAAAGAGAATCACAAGGGGAGGTCGCATCTGTGAGGTGGCCGATTTTAATAAAACTTTTTCTGCTGATTCTAGAGACAAAATAAGCGGACACATGTCCGAGCTTTTTTGCCAATGCTCATTTTTTACGAAGATATTTAATATATAATTTTTGGATTCCTCTGTCTTGCCGGAGGGGCGGTACAATCGGGAGGGGATGATTCTACATGTAAAAATAGGTCGAGGAAAGGGAATAACATCTTTTCGTTTGACGCCCGGTTTTCGAGAAAATCGAGTTCAAGGATCCGTTGGGTTCGCGTGCTATAGTACAATATATGCAGCAAGTAGAATTGGTTGGTTATGATCAGAAGATTCCTATCAATAGCACGTGTATTTGCTGCATTGTGTCCAAACTAAAGTGCGATTCTACAGCGTTGTATTTTTATCCAATAATGTAAATAATAAAATTCAAGATGAATTAATTAATTGAAAAGAACTACTCACAGGAGTTAATAGCAATCGTGGCGATTAATTAGTAACTTTCTTGTTACTATTCGCAGAGAGCTTGTATCATCCACTGAAAAAATGTTACAACATTTATTAGCATGAAAGTAAACATAATAAATTTTCTAATTTTAGATGTATACTAACAAGTTTGTGTGACACTATGGGATAAAACTATAACTATAATTTGTTTAAACACAAAGCATAAAAAATTTTATAATTTTTAATATACCATATGTATCTAAGTTTATGTGTCACTGTGAAGTAAAACTGAGTCAAGAGTATGCATTGAGACGACATTATTTCAAGATATAAATAAAACGAATTTAATTTCTTTTCGAAGATTTGTTCACAGTAAAAAATAAAAAAATATTGTCAGTAATTTCACGAATGCAGTAGTTGATTTCTCATGACCGTAGTTCCGTGCTAAATTTTAAACGTAATTTGTATATCCTATATATTTAATGCCGCGACCGCAGCGAGCCACAGTAGAATAATCTATACACACACGTTAAACCGAGCAATTATTTTACTGTTGCATTTGTAATGCGCTCAAAAAATTTTCCCTTCGTGCACGGTACGAATTAAATAGAAACGTATGCTCTATGAAATTACTAATTAATTGCTTTGCACTCGTGGCACAAACACATTTACAATTAAGACAGACTAAATATTCCACGGGTTATTCAGTAATGAACAATAGTATTATAAAGCAGTCTCTAATTACAATAATGGTGGATTAAGAAAACGTTTGCCAATATACGCACTAGAATTGTACCTTGTAACGACATTACCATTAGCTCTACCGACAATTAACGTACCCATCCCAGCCGTTGCAGTAAACGCGACAAAATTTTGGAAAATACAAATTAATAATCTAATATATCTATTCTCGCCCTTCTTGGCGTGAAAGTAGCAAAAATGTTAGAAAACTCGTATTCGCAGGTTCCAAAAAATTTTAATAATAATATTTTAACTACAGCAAACCCAAAATTGACGAATATGCAAAAGAGTCCCGATATGGAATTAGATCAATTTTTAAAACTCTTTTCTTAAGATATTGATCTTTCGAAAACAATTTCAACAACTCAAGCCTGCCTTACTGTTAAGGTCATAGAATATTAGACCACTGAACTCGTCTTGACAAAAACAATAATATTATGCACTAAAAAATATGTAGTGCCATTGAAAAAAATGAAGGCGACCTTCATTTTTCATGAACAAATATCTTTCTCGAATTTTTTTCTATTTTTTGGCCGTCTAAAAACTGATTAATTTTGTTCCTTTGCACCTCGAAGGAACATATTCTAAGACTAACCAGTCCGCAAGAAAGTTGGACATCTTAATCTCCGAGTGAACTCGGAATAAGTAATTGAGCGACTGCCATAGCAAAACGATAAATAGCGTAATTGCGACGGGTCTCTTGCTCTTTCGTATGCACGACTAGGTTCAATATCCATCTGCATGGATACAGACGCAACCTCCTTCCCATAAAATGCGAAGATCTCACCGAGATTGAGATCGTAACACTGCCAGCGGTTCCAGCGTGCTTCTCTGATACACAGATTTAGATTTCCGTCGGGGGGCCGTCACGTGTATAAACATAAACATCCCTCGTGTGTTCCAGCGTATTAATCTGCAAACTGTCAAGCTGCATTTATGACTTACGAATCACGACTTATTATGAACTATGCCGAACGTCTTTCACATTTTCTTGGAAGACCAGATTCAGGTGTCCAGACGAGTTCGTACGATTTGAAATAATTAATAAGAAACAGCCAATAGACTGTACTAGTCACATTATTAGATTTATAACTAGATTCTATCGGAAAAGATGTCAGAGAGACGAGATATTTTTACTTAGGTGCTATCGAATCTAAAGACCATTTCCTGTATTAAATTTCCTACGTATTTATGCTCTTTCAGAGAAGAGTGTACTTAGTTAAAGCGATCATGAGGAACATTAAATGCACATTTAGTTCATTTAAAAAATGTGTTAAACATTGATCTGTAACAGTACAGAATTATTTACTTCGTTTTGAAAACTATATACGATAAATTTATCTGTACCAGTAGAGAATTATTTACTTTGTTTTAAGAATCATATAAAATATCAAAATCATTTATTTACGAAATAAAAATAAATGTGACTTCATTCCATGTAATAAGAATAGAAGATAAGATAAAAAATGTAGTAAGAATAAATCTAATAAATGCTATATAAATAAATAAATGTGATAAGAACAAATCTACAGATTCATTACCTTAAAATTAATTTTCGGACGTCGTTTTAAAAATTTTCCACAGACAGAATGTTATCTTAGCTTGTCAATTTATTGTATCTTCACACTTAGAATCTTCTCTTTATTGATTGCACTATTAATTGGTCCGGGCACAATCGAGCCCCGTAATAAAGTTTCAATGAAAACAGTGTGTTCCAGCGTGGAATCGAAAGAGCTGTTCCTTGTCTAAGAAGTGTCCGCGAAGTAAGATCGCGAATTCAATTCTGCGAAAGAGAAGAGAAAGACGTATTAGCATTTATTCGATCGAATCCCTCTATTGTCCGTCCGGAGTTTTCTGTTCGGAGGGTTGTCTAGACGACAATGGTTTGTTAATTAAACAGGGCAACCCTTCTTACACATTACGTGAAATCCTCGAAGTTCATGGGTGTCCTTTAACTCACCGTGACAGAGGCAGAAGCTCTTATGCAAACCGCAGAGTCCGAGCCGCGCGGAGTCGGAAGAAGCTTATTATGGCCATTTGCTTCCCCGTTTAAGTGGGTGTACTGAAAATTGTCGTAAACCTATGAAACGACGGTGTCGCTACTCGAGAACGACAAGCCGACTATCTGCTCGTACAATGTACCCTGCCGGTAATAAAACGAATCCTTGAAATTACGCATGAAGCGATCCTAGTACAGTCTACCATTCACCGAACCTTCGACTTCCTTCAAGATCTTCGCCCAGCTCTCAACTGTATAATATTCATTTATCGAACGGGATGAATCCATTCACATTTTGAGTGCCAGTCCATCAACCTCAAGAATTCCATAAAATCAAAGCAATTTAAAAAAAATTTAATTAACCCCCTACAATATCGTGTCAGACTCGTGATGAAGATTCTGAACTGAGTCTAATAAATATATATGTATGTTATTAATTTCCTTTAAACCGAGGTGAAATTCTATTTTGGTTTCGTTAATGTATCGTTATTGGAGAACATGTAGACATACAATAGATATAAATTTTCTCCTTTTTTAGTTAATTACGAACTACATAGAAATTTCTAATCACTAAAACCGTAAAATAGATCGTAAGGGTTTAAGTACTTAGCAATTTTTTTCAGGAAAACTATTGAACTTGTTGCATTAAGATGGAACTTTGGAGTAAGTTATTTTTTTAAAGTAAAAATAATAAAAATTACATGAGTTACATCCTTTATTATGAAGTATATTTTGAAAAATGTGAACAAAATAAAAATCTTGGTTACTTACAAAACTCTAGTACTCTCTAGTATTCTCATGAATACAATTTAGATTTTTATAAAAATCATTATTTAATCCTGACCCAATTTCTAACCTTTTTCTTAAATACTTTTAATGAGGTGATGCGATTTTCATGGCATTACTTTAATTTTTTAGATTTTTACCTTCGGTGGAAAATGGACAATGGTTTTTTTATGTCGTTTAAAAGACCGGTTATTACCACATTATCCTCCGTTCGCATGTCACAAAATATCGAATTGATTTAGTCGGTACGTGAGCAATCGATCGACTGAGAAGTTATTAATATTATCCAGGTTCCACCAACTTTCTGCTTATTCAATTCCTTTCATGGTTCATGGTCTCACATAATTTCCAGTAAGAAAAATGGCAAGACTGTGACTCGGAGAGTTATTGACTTGGCGCGTGGCTTACGTTAAATTGATGAAATCGTCGATAAAAAAAGTAGGAGTAGCAGCGAGCACGTAGAATTATTAAACAAACAGTAAATATTTTCAACGGTCGATTTCGTGCTTCAGTTATTAAAAATTGTACAGCATTCTTAGTATACATTTATGCAACAAATTATATATTTTAGCCAGTTTTCTTTTCTATACTGCGCATAAAACATTTCTATTAATGTGTAACTTTTACACAAAAATATTTCTAAGAATATATCTAAGATTATAATAAAATATAATGCATTTTCAAGAACAACAAACTATATATTACAGTTATTTTAGAGACTGCTATTTAACATATTTGATTTTTAAAAGTGATTTTTTAATTGATTTGATACACAACTGCGTATTATGTTATAAAGATAGCAGAAATATCTTGCAAGACATACATAGGTTTTCTATCTGTCCTTTGACAGAAGCATCACTATGCTGTGAAAGTATAAAAAATTTTAACATATTGAAAACATTTAGTTTAACATGTATTGCATATTTATCAATTCTTCTGGTATGTAACAGATAAACTTTAAACAATCTAAGCTCAAAGCACATAGAACTAAACATTTGAAGTAACGTTTAATATAGTTTAGAATTTTATAAAATCGAGTAATCGCTTTATATTTTTGAACACTTCCATTGTTATTTCAGCATGGATACACCGTGCCCGACCTTACGTAAACTTTTATTTTTATTGGTCGTAAAACAGAAGCTATTCGACACACCGTGTTGGAAAAAAGCGATCCCAGGAGCCGAAAAACGATATCGAAAATATTAATTGTGTTTTATTCAATTGTGGCTCGCAGTGAAACATATCTTCAAATAATTCCGCAAGGGTTTTACCTTCAAGTGTCCAATTCAATTCCCGCGAGTTTACGGAACGAAAAGCAGTTGCAATTAATGTTTACCGGGGGTAAATTAATTTATTTGACTCTTTCTTGGAGGAACAATAAAGTGTAGGTTTTTCACTCGCGCGCCACGTGCTGTGTAATTTCCTCCTCTAGTTTATAGTAAACGTAGAAAGGGAAACTTTGTTTTTCCTCGTGGCGCCCGGCATGTTCTGTAATAGAAGTGAACTTCCAAGCAAAAAACTCACCCCGTGAAAGGAAAGTTTTATATTACACCAGCAATGTAAGACCAGAAATCATAATTATGCGTTCCTTCAGTTGGCACAATCGCTTGGGCGAGTTGCGATCCCGTGTCGTTGGGCTCTGTCATCTTTTTACCTGTTAAAACAAGCCGATTTTGTGTCATATTCAGCACTCGTTCTGTGCAAACAGTACCTTTAGTTTAATACTGTTTTAGTTTCATTCGAAAAATGGTGAATTTGATAATGATTCATATGATCTCAATAAATACCTGAATCTTGTGTTAATTTATGTAATAAAATTACTTTTACAAAGATTAATACGTAATAAACGATGTAACAACATTTTTGATTAATTAATCAAATGGCGTGTTCTTTTTGTATAGGAGTATTATTTAGGAGATCAGAACATTCATTAACAGTAAACGTACCAAGCACTAAAAACAACTGGTAAACGTTGCCTTACAAAAATGACAACATTGAATTTATTTAGAGTTTCTGCGATTTTCATTATTATTTATTCGGTCATTTTCCGTAAGTTCATTTTTACAGTATCAATAATTAAATAAAAACTGATCAGTTGACCGATTATATTTAATTCTTTACCTCCGATCGCCTGTGCAAACACTGCGCCTTTAAGGTAGCCTGATTTATTTGACGGTGACGCGACGTTAACTAGATTTTCAATGGAAAATTGAATATCTGAGACATTCTTTTCATAACGCCAGACCTGATACTGTTAACGATGATCGCTACTAATGTTACGTGAAGATCGCTTTATGCAATTTCATCGTAATGGCAGGATATTCTAATGAATTTATTTCATAATTTTTCGCAAGGACTTGTCTCGTCGTTCTGACAAGATTTTCGATATAAAATTACTGAGATACCATCGACCCTCTCTTCTTCATTTTACGTCGTTAGATGGCTTTGTCCTCATTCGTTAATTACTTGTGAAGGGAAACAAAAATTGTGCTTTATAGTGATCCACAGTTTCTGTGCAACTTGTTGCACAATTATAATTGAAACAATAGACACAACAATGAAAATGTCGTCTAAAATTTAGAATATTGAATAACCTTAATAGGCAACAACTGATGGACATCTATAATAATTACAGAACTAAGTAGTATTCCTTAAATAAATTTGTATTGAAGAAAATAATTAAATAAATATTATCAATGAAAATGAACGGATACATAAATAAATACAACAATAAATATAACATTTATTTTACAATTACGTTGTTTATGCATCTATTTGTTATTTAACCAATGAAAAATCTAATTAATATGGCAACCTTGAAGTGACCTTTTTCTCTCAAAATTAAAATTATATATGAAATTCATTTCCAACAATTATTAATATTTTTTTACCAGATATTTTTTTGATCATATTTTTTTTGACCAGCCTGCACATGCAACACTATTCTTCATTTTTAATAAACACCCAAATGATCCTTTTTAACAATTATGTTCATAATTCTGATTGTCTATTTTCATCATACGATCTTTACTTTATTGTTCAAGTTTAAAATACATTTTGCTAACCTAACTTGACGTGCATTATTTGTCCCCTACTTACATCACAACTACCCCTACCTGTGATAAAATAGAGAAACCCTCACGCGCAATGCTGGTGGTAGTAAGGATTTACGATACTTGCTTGTTTGCGGCACTGACCACAACTCATTGCGCGGCAAAACATAGAGAAGTAGTCTATACAATTTTCTTCCGATATAAGACAACGGCGCGGGGCGGTTTTCGACGTATTACGGATGAAGATACCTATTCGGCTAGAGACTGTTCTCGAGTGGACCAAGAGCTGATGGGTCCCATAAAGTTGTCCGGCAGACTGGTCGTGCAGTGATATCTTCCGCTGAGAAAAGATAGAATACGACACCCTCTCGCTCAAGAGGGGATAGAGATTTTCTTGTTCTGAAAAAAACATCGTCGTGCAATGCACGCATCATCAATGCAATAAAAAAGTGCCCATGTCAAGTATTTTAAATTTCATAGGAGCGCAATTTTGAGCTAAAACGTGTATTGTAATAATAAAAACCAGCTGGGAAGGACATAGGCCCTTTTTCCATTGGTAGAAGACTGAAAACTGAAAGACTATTTTGACGGTCTGTTTTATTAAATGTTAAAGCAAAATAAGTTCCTAATTGCGCTCCTATCAAACTGGACAAACCGGGCATAAGCCCTTCTTCCAGACCCATTCAAATGTTTTGGAAATTTACTGCCTTTCGTTGGTAGCCGATCGGAACTTTTTGGATACGCCTGGCATACTCGTACTTTCGCACATGCCACGAGCGCATAAAGATCGCCGGTGCACTGATAAGAGGAATGTTCTTGTTATAACAAGAGCGTTAACCCAGCCCGCGAAGACGCGTCCGAGGAACATGGGTGGGGCGGAATGACGGAAGTCTCAGTCGTTCTTTTCACCCAACATCAATGAAGTTTGTATCTAGCGCACATGGCGCGTGTGTATCCAGGTTGAGTTAGTGACGGGCGGGCTGTCGCCAGTATGTGCCAGCTGTTTCACTACTAGCCTCCCGTCGAATCCCGCCCTTCCACAGCCAACCACCACCCACAATCTCTCCCTCCGATCTCAGCTTTAACAATCTTGTATGACGCGGGCCGAGGGACCTTTGCTCGTGCGCCGCAGCTGTGACGCGGTTCGGCATATCATCGAAATATTATTTCGCCGAATTTTAAGTTTGGACCCGTACCCCTCACGCCGTTCACCCCGCCGATTCCCAGACTCTGTACACCCTCGTCTACCACCCTCTCTTGGACACTTTTGACTTCCTCTTACCGTGCTTCGCCCCGAAGTCTCGGTATCCAGACAGTTCTTCGAGAATCATTGACTCGTGGTATTGGAAGATTAGGATCCTCGGATTCTTCAACAACTCAATTCTCCTACGGAACCTTTGAAAGAATTAGCTGTGGAATTTATTATGTGATCATAGGGTGATCTGTCCAATGAACACTTAAGCTGCAAATAAAAGCTAAGTCTGATTATTTACGAGATTCATCGCAAACGTAAAAAGTTATGCATTGATCGACTGCTTTGGAAGTGAAATGTAAAAATCCTTGAAATGCAGTCGATCGATCTGACTTGTGGAACGGCTCCTGATAAATAATACACGAAACCGAAAAGATATTTGAAGATACAGTGATCCCATTAATGTTCACCGGCTCTTTAACCCCTTGCCTTTTAAGAGACAGACTCGTGGCGGCGGTTTCGAACAGAGTCTATTTGATATTTATGCCTTTAAATTAAATTTAAGTACACATACAACGAGTGTAAATTTTCTTTTTACATAGAACATTAGTGAAAGAAATCGCAAGACAAGGAATTCCAAAAGTAATGTAAAAGTAACTCGTGTACTTTCAATTTTTTAATTCGATTGTATTCAATTTCATCTTCTCATTTTCGTTGCAAATGCACAAAATACATAATCTAGTAGCGAATATATTAAAAATATTGTAACGTATTTCGTTGTACAAGATTTCGATCGCATTGCTGAAAAATTGTGTCTGGCCATGGCTGGCTACGTCTACCTTGAGTAATGCAGGAATCATTAATATAATAGCATCGTATAATTTCTTTTCAGAAACAGCGCCCTTGTTAATGAACGCAATAAATAAAAGTTAATTGTAACCAATTGTATTTTAAACTATGGGAACGCGACGATTTTTCAACAATGACAGTTTCTGAAAGTGAAATGATTTAATGTTCAATCACGTTTCTAAACCAGATGCAACGTTCAATTAAACCTGCAAATAATGAAAATATTCCAATGAATTTGTATTTGTCTTAAGTGGGTTATTAAACAATTATTCATGACAAGGCAGAAACAGAATTAAAATTATACTGACAATGTTCACACTAAGATAACATGCACTATTTGCTTGTCTCTACAAAAATAATGCCGTGTTACATTGTGCGAGTAGCATTACATTTACACTTGTACAACAAGTGCTTGGGACAGAAGTAAGTCTGCGCATATAGAGAGTTAATGAAAGTACACGCTATTCTCAAGTTTCCTAATTGTAGCAATGGGACCGACCATTTTTAACTCTTGTGACTAAGACCATTTTGTTTCATTGCGCACTACTATGATGTACTTAGCAATAGATGTCATAAAGATTAGATTTGCTGAAACTTCCTGCAGAAGATTATTTAATAATTCTAAAATGTCAAATCTTAAATTATACTGTTTCTAAAATATTAACCTATTATCTAGAATAGCTTGCTTGGGGAATATTAGTGTCAATTTTGAACCAACGACACGGTTGTTATGAACAGGACATTCTAGTGGATGTTAACGATATTAAAATGCACTAAAAATACTCCTGAGATATGTGAAAAGAAAATGATTATTGATCTACCTACGAAGAAAAAAAGAAGATCAAATTGTTCTTTTAATAGTCTCTAAGTGCTAAATGGCCTTATCTCAATTCTTAGAATTAAAAGTTTAAGGGCCCCCCACATTGATATGGCAAGAGTACACAATAGCTCTAATAGTGTTACCTAATCCTTAAAGCTATGAATTGCTCAAGATTATTTCAAATAAATGGATCGTTATTTACGTCATAGAAGAAGAAAACTATTTCTTGTACTGTCATTATCACAATCACAAAGATGTTTTTGTTTTCAAATAAATTGGTTCATTCGTACATACTGCAATGCAAATTGCATAAAATCTGAATAAAAGTATTTTTATTATCTGTATGAAAAGTTAGAAGATTGTTGATATCGTATTAAGTTTAAAGATCAGTGGCTATTCAAATCTGATTTCCGCTAGTAAGGAAAAGCAAACCATCAGGAAGCAGTTCGAACTGCTGTTTCCGATAACTGTGGAAAGTCTTTCTTAATAAAACCGTTGGGACGATGTTCCAGAATTTTCAACGTTAATTGCAAAAATTGTTAACGACCTGCAAGACCCCACCAGGATTGCCACGTAAATTCCTAATAGCCAGGAAAAGTACCGACTAGAAACTGCGTCCAATTAGTATTTCTCAGTTAAAGATCCTGTTCGGGAGGCGGCATTGGCTCGCTTTGTAAACCGGCGGCGGTAGCTTATTTAAATTTAATTTCTTTACGATTAGTAATCCGCAGGCCGGCGACCACGATTTCCCGTTTTAATTGTCGCTCGTTTTCCGGCCAGAAAACACTTCTAATCCCGAGTAACAAGATCGCCAAACGGTCCGCCTCGCGGCTCCTTAAAATATTCTGTTTTAGTTGCGCTGCGTGCGCTTCCACGGGGGTCACCCCGCTACCAGCACGGACTCTGTTGCACGCGAGAGCATAACGTGTACAAGCAACTATATTTACATCATGTGACACATGCAACGTCGAACAAACTTTGCGAACTTGACGATGCTGGGTTCTTGGAACTATCAGCGACAAATTGCAGTCGGTAATTAACGCCTTGACAGACGAATCAAATGAAATTCGATGTGATCCAAGATACCACTTATTACGTAACTTGTCATTTCTATTGGCTCGACAATTTTTGCAGAAATTCAAAACGGATGTTAGTGGGATTATAAGAGACACGTTGTTGGTAATATTTGCTGTTAATATCAAGCAATAACATAACTTCTGACTAGATGTTAACACATTACCTACCGGTGATTATTCCATAATTGTTGAAAGTCTATTCATGGCTGAGGATGGTTTAAAAGAGTCCTTCAATAGCAACAGTAATTTTAATCATAAACCAACAACTCACCCTCAAATCCAATAATTTCCTTCGGGATTATTGTGTAAAAAAAGATTTTTAAGCTACCATCTGATGTAGCACAATTATTAAAAAAGCCTATTCTTAACTATAATTCTTAACTATAATTTATAAATATAAATATATTTTCTTTAATTATAATTTGTGTGTGTGTGTGAGTTTACAATTTACTATTTACTTTATAATAAATTCAGTTTTTCAAGCATTAAGAAAATTTGTGAAAGATTCTTATATTATAAATTATTTATTGTATAGGACAAGTATCCACTTTAGAAAGATTCAATGATTTTAATTTATTTTGAAATGCAGATGTAAATTATTATATTCTATACTGTTTTCCATATTGTTGTTTCATATATAGAATCAAATATTATCAAATCAAATATTATATCATTCATTCATATTTACAAACATATACTTAATTAAATATTTTGTAGAAGATTAATTTCATTAGAGAACTTTGTTCACATAACATGGTTACAATGGCGGACTTTATAAATATTTCGTGCACCTGCTAATTTAATTTACACAGATCATTAACATTTAATAAGAAAGTAAAATTAGTTATAGTTTGGACAAACCCGTCATGTAGAGTACATTGTCGTGTCGCAGAGTTTTCCACGCGTGATGACGGTCATCATTAGGAAATGTACAATCGTTTCTAATGTTGTATAATTATCACTAAAGTCTCGTCGCGGTTTTGTGCGTGCAACATCAAAGAAAATTGGAGTCCCGCTTAATTTGTTGCGAGCGTCCGACACGGACATTTCGTCACGCACAATAATTACTATAGTTATGAAGTTTTAAGGGAGACCTTAAATTTTTTTAAAATCTCGTTACATTTTTGCACGGGTGCACCTGTCACGGCACAGTATCCTCGTTATTCTTTCCAGTATTTTCGTTCCAATACAATAAGTTTTTGTTGTTGTTTCATTTAATTTCTCTTATTTGCACATTTCTTCTAGAATGTTTCATGTTGCAATAGACAAGCAGCAAATGAAAGTAATACAATTAAAAACAACATTATAAAAGAATAAATCTGAATTTTTAAAAAATAAAAAGTTTATTCCATCTTGTACCATTACTAGACTGCGGATTTTATGCATTTATGACAAAAATAGATACGTACAATTTAAAGTAGTGGACATATTAAACAGAGTTAAGGACATCAATGTATTAGTTTCAACTGTATAAGGTAATTAGAAGAAGAACAAATTTTCTAGGTGGCCCCTGTGTTTTGCAATTGATGTAAACATTTTTTATTTTGCATAAAAATCCGCAGTCTAACCATTACAGATATTGAAATCACAAGTCTATAACTCTAGGAATAATAAGGGGAGTGCATTGAACCCACAGCTTGAAAAATGTTAAATTTAAGCTATTCTGCATAAAATACTCAAAAAATGATAATTGTGATGGAATTTATTAGTTATGTATAAAAAAATCAATGCAAAAAAGTATTCTTTTTCTAAAATATTGCTGTACGATTTTCTCTATGGCTATTATTAATTTTCTAAATATATCCATAAACCTATCTTGTTTAATAAACATTTCTATTTATGTCTTCTAGCAAACTATGAACAATAAAGAAATGTTAATCATCTTTGTGAAATCGATAATTGGATGAAACTGATCTGGGCGAAATTAAAGAATTATGGGATTTCTTCAAAAAAGTATCTTTTTTCGAGAATATTGCTGTACGATTTTGTTTATGGTTAATAATCAGAGCTCTATATGCCACCCTTGCTGGAAGAATAAGTACAGCGACCGTTTCCGCATGTTTGAAAAGACAGCCGAGAAAATTCCGAAAGAGCCTTCGAGGTCAGTTTTCCTCTCGGCCGCGGAGCAATTCACCCGTCATCAATTCCAAGCGTCCTGAAACTTCCGGGGCGGCGTTCACCGACAAAAATCGCTGAAACTACTTCCCCCCTGGATCCGGACTCCGCCCGATTACGCCGCGCCGCGCCGAACTTCCACGAGCATTACGAATTTCGAGCGGCCGCGTTCTTGCGCAACCCCCAAACGCGCGTACGGCTAATACGCGGCCGCGACATCAAAGAAACTTTACGGGGGTGGTGTCGTTTAACACGTTGCAACCGCCTGCACACATTCTCCGCCGGTAATTGTTGCAGTCTACCACGTGTTCGCCTACCTCGCGTTTTCGCCACGCGTCTCTCTCTCCTTCCCGAGAATGAACAACGACGCAGCCTCGTTGCGCGATCGTTGCGAATCCTGCGAAATGCTTTCTTAACCCCTTCGACGCGACTGCCTGTATTTACAATCAGTCTCATAATCGATGGCACGCACTTTAAGGGAGTAGACTCCTTTTTCTAGGATTGCAAGGGTGCGGGATTCGCGTTCTCATTTCTCGATAATACAAAAATGGGGTGTTTCAGTAGTCGAAAACGATAATTAAAAGATCAATCTGGGGCGCTATCGCCCTCAAAAGTCCTATTTTTTCGTTTACGAGGCGTAATTTGCATTATTTGGAAGCATACAACTCCGCATGCAGCTATTTTCATAGCTATATGCTGCCGAATAATGCAAAGTACGTCTTGTAAACGAAAAAATAGGACTTTTGAAGGCGATACGCCTTAGATCGATCTTTCATCTAGCGATTTTGACTACTGTAAAGTAATGATATTTGGTCCCCTCAGGGTTTAAAATCTATTTACCACTCTCCCCTTCTCCCACTCTCACTATCTCCTAATTTCAGCCTATTTCAGCCTAATTTTCAGCGGGACCTACTGTTTATCAAGGTGGGTTCCGAACCACCTTTTGCCAACAACACGCGGCGCGTACCCAGGAGGTCACCCCAGGCGTATACTCAGGCGGACACCCATCCAAGTACTGGCCGCGCCCAAGACTGTGATCTGGCGTTGGCATTTTTGACTACTGAAAAACCCCATTTTGCATTATCGAGAAATGAGAACGCGAATCCCGCACCCTTGCAATCCTGGAAACGAGTCTACCGCCTTCACACTAAACCTACCAACACCGGTCAAAATGACCGATTTCAGGTTTTTTATTAATTAGAAAAATAATAAAACTGATTTCATAAGAAACGATACAGTAGGAGCCGCACAAAGTCTAAATAAAATCAATCTTGTAATTTTTATAAGAGAACATGTACCAGTTACTTTTAAGGCTCGGTAGGTTTAGTGTTAAATCGGAATAACTTTTTTATAAATGAACCAAACGAGTTCTGCTTTTTTGCTGAGCTAGATTAGTTTGCTAGATGATGTAGAAACCTTTCGTTAAAAAATTAAAAACCTTCAGAAATGCCAGGGTGACATTAAAATTAAAAGAAGCTATGATTATATGCGAATTACAATGGATAACGGTTGCAGTTAATTATAGGTTTAACTACATCTGTATGAGAAAGGAAAATTCGATTGTTCAAATTAATGCTAGGACCCTTAATTCTCTTTTTTTGCGTTTTTGTTTTTTAATGGATTCAGTTTTATTTGGCTAGGCTTGAACGTTATTTAAATAAGAAATTTTTGGAAAATGGAGATTTAAATAATGTATTATCTTGTTTGGTCGGATGTTATTTTAAAACAACCGTGCGTTGATTTATTCGCACGTGAACATAATTTTTGCCTGGATTATGTCATCATTGGGCTATCATGTACGATAATTTTTAGTTAATACCTTATTTCCAATTTTAAATACTTTCTAATAAAAGTTTTGTCTTGCATAATACCTACTATAATGTAATCAAGAGTAACTGTGATTGCATTATAAAAATTCAGATTCTTGTGGTCAAATATAAATAAATTCATATGAATAAAATAACAGGCAGTTTCGTTACAACCTGTTACGTTAGATTATATATTATTTTATAGTAATTATCTCAAATAAGAAACTATATAAAAATAATTATTTCACATTATATACAAAATAAAGCTATTTTCTATTTTTGAAAAATATAGTTTAATAATAATCTTTTAGGAATATTCTTTAGAAGAAAATTATTAAGCTTCTACAAAAGTAGGTGAAACACGAAGTAGCAAAAATATAAAAAAATGTTAAGAATTCGATCATATTATTCGTAATTTGTTAAAATTATTAAGAGAAGAAATAAAAAGATCCACAATCTACTGATAGTAATCTCTATGAGCTTATGACTATTGTTAGATTTTCCGATAGGTAAAATGCCAGTTTTCGATTCCTCAGAGTTTTTTGATCTTGCACCGTCAAATCTAGGATACCTGAAACAACTAATGTCAGTGAAATAACTCGCCGAAAACTACGGCGACTTAACTTTTAATTATGTTACCTGATTCGTACGGAAAATGTTTCAGATTGAAGTTACTGCATCCATTGTAACAGTCGCGAAACACGAAACCACAGATAGTATCGAAACGAGTTAATTAGGTTCCAACGGTGCCTAACCTATTTAATGGCATGCAAGTTGCTGCTTGGCGTTATCCATCAAGAAAGTTCCTGTCACTTTCGAGAACTGCGTATCTTTTTACAGAGAGTTCTTTAAACTTTTACGCTAATCATTCGACTGTCATCGAATGGTTCTGTGAAGTTCCCAAAGGCCAGCAATTTTCTATATCCAAAAACTTGTCTTGTTTTATAAACCTATCTCTATTCAAATATTTCAATTTATATCTTTTGCGAACGAAAATATAAAATATCTCAGTTTCTTTTTTTCTAGCAAACTATGAACGATAAAGAAATTTTACTCATTTTTGCGAAATCGATAATTGTGTACTGATCTGTGCGAAATTAAATTGATTAAATTCAAACAAAAATGAAATAAAAGACAATTTTTAATATTTGAAATAATCTATAAAAATATGTCGAATCATATTTAATATTCTTTTTATTATTAATTCGATTTGTATTTGTGCATTCGAGCAAATGATGGAAATGCTTAAAATAAATATTAATTAACAACGATATATATCGTCATATATTTAGTCCGTCCCATTTTACAATCGATTATGTCATACGTTGCACACTTTTATTTATATACGTGTATACGCAAAGCTGCTTGTTTTCCAGGATAATGCGCAATAAACAACCGGTATGCTTTATGTTTCGAAAATCTGTGTTCATCGGGTGAAATAGTCCCAGCGGAATAATAAAGTGCAGGCTGGGGACAAAATCACTAATTTAAAACTTCTATATCTAGTAAAGTAACGCAGCCGTTGGAGCATGTTGTTTTATAGTGTCGTTTGCTATTACTTATGCCATTTTCATTGTTTCGAATGCTCGTGAAATACAATAGAGTGGCCGGTCTACTGACCCTCGAGTAAAAAGCTAAAATGGCCGCAAGATAGAAGGTGTGATAGCCTGTTGTTCAGGTACAACAATAGAAAGACAAAGCTTTCATAAAAAGCTAATGACGACTGATAGTGCTGTTAAGACCCGAAAAAAAATTGAATTCACTAAAAAATCTCTAACTTTTATGCATTGTCCGTTTTCGTAAACAAATTTCAAGAAAGTGGACCGCTGCGGAATTTTCGGAAATATTTTTTAAGATGAAAAATCAGTGGAGTATTTAATTTCATTACACTTTCTATCTAATAATTTGTATTTATAGCCTATAAATATATAAAGGTTTGCAGTGTGCAAGTGATAAATAATTGCAAGTTGAGGGAAATGCGTAGTGTTGTTTTACGTAAGGAAGCATAAGCTTTTCGAATGCGACTTTCTACTTTGGTTTGTTCACCAATCGGCGAAATATCAGACGAAAAAAGTAGGAGCAGTTTGAAGATTCTGATTCTTCTGGTTGATTTTCACAGACTCCATCGAATTACGCGACCTTTTGTAGGCGACGTCCGCCTGAGACGTTACTCCGTTATGAAATCTATCATCAAGAGCAGCGGAAGCACGGTGTATTCTTGACGAGGCTGGGCGTCTATTAATTTTCAGCCAACAGTGACACAGCCGTTGGCGACCTAACACGATTACAACTTTCTGGATAATCAGACTTTCGCGATGGAAATACATCGGGATGGCCGGAAACTTCCCGTGGACTTCGTCGAGAACTGTCTCCGAGACGTCGACTCAGACTTTTCGAAAAATACGATCAACTCGGCTTCATTGAAGAATAACAAAAAATTATTCTTATTTTATTCCTTCCCTCATTAGCTGAAAAACGTTTTTCCTTACTAAGTGTCCGTCTTTCGTTTATTAAAAAGATTCTTTTCTCGACTTTCAGTTGTGTCGTTGTCTTATTTTACAAATGATATGCAGCCAATTTTTATGTTATTAATTTAGTTAGATTAGTTGTACATCAATTGGAAGATGTGGGGGCTAGATAAAAATATAAATCTTCTATAAATAATTTCAACATGTTACTATACTATATAACACATGTAGAATAACTACTCTAAAAACTAATCTAAAAACTAATAACGTCCCCTTAAATTATCCTTCGACTGTTCCACCTATTCACTATCGTTCTAAACCTACGAAACCCGCAGTCTAGTGATAACAATGTAATAATTTTACCTCGCAAACCCGCTATTAATCTCCCATTAGTCTAATAATTAAGTTTCGTGTGTAAACAGGCAGACAACGGTGGAAACTATCACGGGATTACTATCAAAATTAATCATCGACGAGACAAACGTTTCAAATCAAACGGAGCAGTCCTCGTCGGTAGGTAACCCGTCGTCGTCGCGTCGGTTCGAGCCAACAATCCTCACGGTGGCGTGGCGCGGCGTTAAAGTATCATTGTGAGTGTAATTAAAACTTTCGCTTATTTGCTGGATACATCTCGTCGTGTTTAATATTGAACGAGAGAACCGATGAGATGAACACGGTGATCCCCCTTAATTTTGTTCTTTCATTTGCCAGTGTCGAGAAGGGGGTAGGAGGGAAATTTCAATTTCCGCGAAGTGTCGGCTCGAGCGTCGCTCTCGCGTTGCACACGACTTTCAAAATATTCTCGCCGGTTTTGAAATTACGAAAATTTTGTTTGCAGATACCCGATTCCTCCGATGCAATTTCGCAATCCAAACCCGCCGGGACGTTCGAGAACTCGACTCTACGGGTACAATTTTCGCCGGTGCGGCGTTCCACGCTGATTGACGACGAACCACCGACCCCTCGGCGTCCTCCAATTAAGCTTTAACCAACATCTTCGCGTATTAAGATTTCGTGAATCTAATAACGGTAATGCGCCTCGGAGCTGGTCTCGCAATCGATGTCGACGGGAAGGATTGTCTTCCTCTACTGTGCGCTCGCGACCAGCTGTAAATTATCGAAGCTTTTTATCCTTTGAAGGACCACCGCCGACGGTATTCCGGTATCTTTGCGATTTAATCAAACTCCGAGTCTTCCTTCTGACTCCAACACATCCTCTCCTTTTTTCCTTTGCTTCTCGGCACTTCCTATTTATCCTCCCTCCTTTATCTCGGAGTTCACACATTTTTTTACGGTTACTTTATTTCTCGTGTCCCGTACCTTCAGTTATTTGTTCTCTCGTCTTTCGAGACACGCTTTGTTCAAACTTTCTTTCCTTTGGCCCGTCGCTACGTTTTTACAAATGCTTTAATAAAAACGTCACCAAGGGGACCTGTCCAGTGAATGAACATAATTTGTATTGACCGAGGAAGTAACATTTATGATGCCCTCTTTGTGTCGATATTTATACAATTCTATTCAATGCAAGTCTATTCAATTTCGTTATGCTTTTATGATAAAAGTGAGTAAGTTCAATTTGAAACAGTCAAATAATTTCGAGAATCTAAAAACATTATTGTCAACCTGTTACACATATTAAGAAAGAAAATAAATTTTTATTTCACTCAAGTTTGTTGCTTAAAGATTTGCTGCTTAAAGATCCGTTGCCTATCATATAATTGTGACTCTATTGATGAGTATTTGGTGCAAAATGTGGCAAATTAAAATTTCAATTTATTTTTAATTCAATTTTTATTGGAATATAAAATATTGAGAATATTCTTAGTACATTTACTCTCGTATTTTTACAAGACATTAAGAACAACTCACTTTTAGTGCTCGGTAATTCTAGTGTTAAAGACGCGGCTCTCAACTTCGAATTTCCCAAGACACCTATGCAATCTGTCAAATGAATTTTAAACATATATTACACGAACTGGAGTCATACAGTCTTTAGGCGAATAATCGTCTTCTGTCATTAAATGTGTAGCTAATTTTTTAGCTTTACCTATTTCTATTAATATCCTCTAATTAATATATGTATTTCTATTTAATGTGTTCGTTTTAAATATTTTTTTGATTTCACGCCAAAGTAGTTTATATAATTTTTCCATCCGATATGTGCATTTCCCTGTGATCGTAAATTTCATTTTACTTTCTTCTTTCTCTTCCGCGAATATTTTCTCATGGATATCACAAAATTGTATTTATCCTGGTTGTTTATCTGTATTATTATTTTCTTCGTATTCTATCTTTCTTCCTGCATCTTCTTTCACCATAAATTCTACTCTCATTTTTCCTATATCATTATTATCAAATTTACCAAGCATTTCACAAAATTCTATTCTATTACTTTATTATATTTATCTTCAGTCTCACAGAAACTAAGCATTTCTGCTTATACTAAATTCCATTGGCTGGCTGCGTTCATCTACTTCATTTACTTACCTTTAACCTTTACTCCTCCTTACAAAACTGATTTCCTGTTTCCCTGGCCATTCGTACGCCCACAACGTTAACGAAGTTCTTTCGATGCTTCTTCACCTCCTCTCTTCACTTAACTCATTATCCACTTTATTGTATCCCTCTCGATGTTTGCAGTTGTCCATTTATCCCACCACTGTTCCCAAAGTTAATACATTGAGTGCCTCTCTTGATAAAACTCATTCAATATTGCATTTTTTGTAAACGTTTATAAAGCTCTGACATGTTTAAGGTGTACCAAAAATAATTAGTAAGCGCCAAAATTTTACAAGGTCATCAATGTTATTTTAAAAAATTGAGCTATATACTTTTATTATTGCTATTATAATATGAAAGTTAAGGCGAATGTGAAATAATACCATGACGTTAATGTGATTTTGATTACTACAAATAAGTGAAAATAAATATAATTAAGAAATAACCTGGATGAAAAAATCCATTGTTCTTTCAGAATAATTATTTCTTGGCTATTTTATTCGTGAGTAGCATCCAGAAGAAGTAGAATTAGTCGGCCATGATCAGACTTGTCAGCCGAATCCCATTCAGCAGCACTCTGACCGCTGACTTCTCGATTTTCTCGAAAACGAAGAAGATACACTATATCTAGTGTAAATACTTGGTAGGTTCAATGTTAAATAAATTGAGTTATAACTAGACTGCGGATTTCTATACATTTATAGGAAAATTGAATAGATGAAATTGAAAATTGTAGGAAAATTTTGAAAATCGAATATATGATTTCTATTCTATTAAAATTAATTAAAGGAAGGAAGAACACATTCTATTTTGTTTCTATTTCTTGCAATCGACGCAGATAATTTTTATTTTGCATAAAGATCCGCAGTCTAGTTATAACTCATAGCTAGACTGTGGACCTTTATGCAAAACAAGAATTGTAAGTATCAATTGCAAGAAACAGTTACCATATAGAGTATTCTTCTCTTCTTTAACAGTCTCGCGTAACGAGTAACTCGCTTCCCTGTGAACTGTCCTCACAATTTCAACCCTTCCAACCGGTCACTTCTACAACCGCCTCCCCGAAAACTTATCCCTAGAATCATCTTCATCATCACCACAGCCTCGCGACTACTGCCCTTTCACCAACCTCATTATATCTTCCACTTTTTCTGTGCGTCCTTCCTCGTGGTCGTTCCATTTTCCCTCCATCCTTTCAGACGGTTTCAGTTACCCGATCACTCTTCCTAACATTTTTTTCTCCAGGTCCAACTTTGCTCCCATCCGGGCCCCCGATGATCGTCGTCACCGTTCCACACATTCCTCCTCTATCTGATTATCCTCGTCATCCTTTCTCATACTTTCCGCAACTTTTTTAACCCCTCCCCTCTTCATCCTCTTCAACCCCTCCCAAACACGCCGCGCCAGTCAACTCGTCATCCCAGTCTACCGGTGTACTTATACTTATATTCTTACTTGCATTACGACATTTGATATTTTACGTACGATCCACGGAAATAGATGGATAATAACAAAGTTTATTTACAGTGACTCCCACTAATATTCGGACACTCTTAAAAAGATGATAACTTTTTTAATACTGTACTATACGATTTGAACTTTTCTTGGGAAGCTAGAGAAATTAGTTTGCTACAGGATGTGAAAAAGATTTTTTCAAAAATTGCAATTGATCGGAATTGTAGAAAAAATACTGAAAGTTGCATTTTACAACTTTTTTATGTGGGCCTATATTGAAAATTTAAAAAATACGTTTTGTAGATCTGTATCAATTAAACATATTCTGAAAATTTCGTCGAAATCAATCGATGTTGCAATGAGCTACAAACGTTTAATTGCTATAACTGCAGTAAATCTAAGGATTCTGACATCTTTCAATGCCTGTCGTTTTTTTCCGCATCAACCGATTTCGATGAAACTTTCACAGTGCATATAATTGACACAGATTTACAAAACGTATTTTTTAAATTTTCAATATAGGCCCACATAAAACAGTTGTAAAATGCAACTTTTAGTATTTTCTCTGCAATTCCGACAACTTGCAATTTTTTTCAAAAATTTTAGTCACGTTGTGCAGCAAATCAATTGTTCTAACTTCCCAAAAACTTTCAAATCGTATGGTCCAATATTAAAAACGTTGTCATCTTTTTAAAAGTGTCCGAATATTAGTGGGAGTCACTGTATATAAAAATCTTTGTTTATTCAGTCTAGGAATCGGACTATTATCAGTAGACTGCGGATCTTTATGCAAAATAAAAATGTTTTGCATTGATTGTGAGAAGCAGGAATAACATAAAAATTGATTTTATCCCTCAACGACTTTGTTACATTAAAAGCAACATTACAACATTCTTGAATTTTCTAAATCTTTTACTGTTTTATATTTCGCCCAACCAATTTCTTCATAAATGCATAAAGATCCGCAGTCTAATTATCAGATATTAACACTGAAACTACCGAGCCTTAAAAGTAACTGGTACATGTTCCCTTATCAAAATTACGAGATTGATTTTATGTAGACTTTGTGCGGCTCCCATTGTAATACGTGCTCCACGAAAGATATTTATACAATCATTTCTTATGAAATCATTTTTATTATTACAATAATTGTAAAATAAAAAATCTGGAACTGGTGATTTTGATCGGTGGTGGTAAGTTTCGTGTTAACATATGATTAGACTGCAGATCTTTATACAAAATTGTATGCATAAATCTTAATTCGTCCGCAAATAATGTTAGGTCCAGAATTTTAATTTTGTCAGTTGCAAAAATCTTGGCTATACGAACGGAGGAGAATTATCATGTTGAAATATGAAATTAGTACCAACAATTCTTGTGGCATTATTCATTTCGCGAACTGAATCTGTCCCTCGGTGTCAAATTGACAAAGTGATAAAAAAAATCGATAAAATAACAAGTCAAACAGTTACTTTCCGAAGTTTTTTCATTCAAATTGATGAGTTAACATTTACATCTTAGGTGTTTGCGGTTATATGTTTCGCATTAAAAAAATAAAAGTCACCAAGTTTCGGACTTTACTTACAAATAAGAGAACAGTATAACTTATTTCGGGGGAAAACTTCGGGGGATGGATGAGGGTTAAAATATATCCCACTATGCATAAAAGGCTAAGCAAAAGGTGGGACAGTTTTTAACCCACCTAACCCCAAAGAGTTAACTGCAAGAAAACATTCCTACGAGGCATGAGAACCTAAACACTGCGCCTACCCAGTACCCAGTGGTATCGTTGCATTGCACCAATGATCAGCTACCCCCAGCCGGGTCCCCGATGATCGCCACCACCGTCCCCACATTCCTCTATCTCATTATCCTCGTCATCCTTTCTCATACTTTCCGCAAGTTTTTCGCCCGTTCATACTCTCCGCCGTCTCGCCCCGCGCGTCGGTCAACCCGTCACCCCGGCCTGCCGGTGTAGTTTTCTCGGAGTCTCGGCGCGTTCTCTTCGTCCCTCGGTTTCCTCCACCTCGGCCCTCAGTCTCCTCCGGTTCCTGCATCCTCCGTTAGTCCCATTCTCTCCAAGCCACAGTTGTGGCCCTCCCCCTCTGCCTGTTGCGTGCCGCCGTCGCTCCTGCGCTCGGACGGGCTTGCGCGCCTCATCCTGAACGGAAGAGAGGCCTCCTCGACGAAGGAGAGCCGTCAGGATCCCGATCAGTTTACCGGCATCCCTCAGTCCGTGCGTGCGCGTCCGACATCCCGGCCCGTTCACCGTGGATCACGTGCGTCCACGCGAGACGACCGACATCCGTAACCCCCGCAACCGGAAGAGTACCCGTGTCGGCGGGATGTCCACTCGGTTCCCGGCACCACGGAGCACCGCTTCGTCGGCCTTCGTCGTAACCAGCCCCTGAGATATGAGCAACTTCTTCGGGAATTACGTCGCAGGTTTGCTCCATAAATCCTTTGTCGAAACACGCGGCCCGATCGCCGCCGACTACGCTTCCGGCCGGGGATCTTTGAATCTTTTCGCCAGACCGAAGGCGATCATATTGTAACCTGGTAACTCGAACAACGGTGTCGTCGCTTTGTCGGAACGTCCAAGTTTTCTGTGAATCGATGCGTTCCGACGAAAGAGCCGATGGACCCCACGGAATTTATCTAAGTTCCGGCGAAACTCGTCGGAGAACTTCTATTCCGCCGCTACCGACGATAACTCGATTGTGGCCGTGTTAATGGAAGACTCGGCCGAAAGTGTGAAAACCTCGAGAGCTTCCGCCGCGCCGTGAGTAAATTAACACCTATCGATAGAGGTCTCGCCGCGAAAATTACGCTTTACGTGCCGGAATAGTCGAACCCATTTGCCAGCGAGTTGGACGCTGCTCTCAGACGCCTTGTGTCTTCGAGCTTTGTGCGATTCAAGTGAAGGATCACCTGCGATCGGTTTGGATAAGCTGGGCTCTTGATCGCTGCGTTCGGACTCAGTCAAGCTTTTGCGGTGGGATCGTTTAACTGTAGATTACCGAACTGTCGTGGGAATGACGACACCAATTAAAAATACAAATGAACCATGTGAAAGTGGTGTAAGTCAGTACCTGTATGCTTGGCTTAAGACCACGTCTCAAGGATAAACGTAATTTTAATATGTTTTGTAGAACTGTTATTTGATCTTCCTTGTTATCTAATGATTAACTGTTTCGACTTGCACCATTTTTGCATTTTACACGGTTCAAATATAGTCGAACGCTTTTTATCTAACAATCAAAATAGATTGTCTTTTAAAGAAAAAGGATAAGTGTAAAAGTTATTTGGTGTTGAGTCTATTAGTTGAAACATTTAGCTTACCCTCTGGTACTACAGGGTTCAAATATTCAGATCATCATTTTTACAAAAGTTTGGTTATCCAGGGTTAGGTACCTTAAATCTTGGCTGTGTCGTAATCTACAGACAAGGAGTCTTTCCAGTGTATTTTATCATGTAAAAGTTGTTCTTTCGTAACAATTCAATAGCTAAGATTTCGTGGGGTAGTTATTTTTATACGGTAGTTCATTTGTAGCTAAAATGTTGAATATCTTTGTCGTGAATCATCTCTCGAGACAAATTTGTTGAAAAGTACTATCTTCACCAATGTAGAAACAATTCTCCAATTCGGAGGACATATTAAACGACGTATTCGATAAATACAAGTTAATAATAGAGGTTGTTCATTCTTGCAGAAATATTTACGATAAGTCCATCTTCTCTGTATCGCTTTAAAATATTAATAGCATTTCCGATATGAAAATACACACACCTATCCAATAACGTGAATGTCCATTTGATGCAGTTATCATAAAATGCAATTTTTGTAACAGCAAGTGCAATTTTGTTTATCAAAGTATGATTAAAAATGGAACGTTTCTTGATAATTCCAATAAAAATACCATCCCTGATGGAACGTATCTGAACAAACGCTCGGTTTGTTGAAAACAATTGTTTTTACGTTGAATGTAGAATTTGTTTTCATTTGCAATAAAGCAAGCGGAATGTGATATCGTCGCCTTTCCGTAAATAAAAGATTGAAATAGGAATGAATATTTTTGTTTCGTTGCAGAGTATAGAATGGAAAAATCTTATACACATTTTTCAAGAACGAATATTATTTTATCGTGTTACGAAGATTGTTTTCTATAATTGTCATTTTGGAATGAGTGGAGCGTCATTCTATAATGCATTTTAACCCTTAGCACTCGAATGGCGAGTCTTTTTATTTTATTTATTAAGTGTTATTGTTGCTTCAGTAGAAATGGTATACAATTGTTCGTGTATTTCTATCTCATTGGCTAGCAATTCGTTTGTTAATACTGCATTTCCAGTACCTGTCATTTTGACGGATTCTACATTTTTTAATTTACAACTATTGAGACTATCAAGATACATCCGCGAGGCATCATTCAACAGATTTACTTTTTGGCGAAATATTATAATAATACTTACTAAAAATCGAGACATTCTTGTTGTTTTTATGAAGTAACGTAGAATAATCATTTTTATTCTACGTTATTTATTCCGTGAACCTAGTGTTACTAATAAGTGAAAGGAAGATATTATGCAAAATAAAAATGTTTTATAATAATAACATAAAAATTGATTTTATCCCTTAACAACTCTGTTATATTAAAAACAACATTCTTGAATTTTTTAAATCTATTATTGTTTTATATTTTGCCCAACCAAATTCTTCATAAATGCATAAAGATCCGCAGTGTAGTAATAAGTGAAGGAAAGATATTAAAGATAACCCAAGATTTCGAAAAAGGTAAAACATATTAACTTTCATTAATATAGTCTACAAATACTCTTCCAATCTACGTTTTATAAACGACGTGGGTTCTGATAAGTATAAAGATCAATGTTACTTACACTTTTATTCAATATAATAGCATCTGCCTCGCACTTTCGATCTTTAAATCCGCCCCGCAGTATTGCTCAAAGTGTAATGGAGCATACAAAAATGTGCGAAAAGGTATTCCACAGTGGAGATTCATATTTAATCAATAAATTCGAATCCATTATTCATTCGAGAATTAAACTATAATTCCGGCTTAATGAACCTCGTATTTTAAATGAAACTCATCGGCAGACTCTTACCGACTAATTTCATTAATATTATTATTATAAACTGATAGAGAACCACTTCGCGAGCGCAATTTAATTTTAGAGTACTTAACACTAGCACTGCGCCAGACCAGTCAAAATGTTTCCGAGTTTTCCTTTCGCAATTACTGAAATTCTGAAGATATTTCCACCAGAAATTATCGAACGAACGCCATCGTTGAAGCACACAATAAAAATTATCATATGATTATTACTACATGAAAGTTAAAAATAAATATCTACTAATAAATTACTACACATTTGAATGAGCACAATGGCCAGCCTATTTCCCAGCTCCAATGTATAGCTACATATAAACAATTTAGAAAATAGTGTATTAACCCTCGGACGGCGGACTACTTTATTTATCAATTTTTTAAACATATTTCTGGTGGTACACATTACAGACACATTAGTCTTTCTGTTGAAAGACATGCAAATTTTATCCGTTTCACCGATTTCATTCATAGATCAACGTTATTAATTATAATTGTTAGCAACTTGATAATGAAGCTCTCACTGCATACTATAATCTGTTGATTTGCACATTGATAAATTGATATACAGCGGCATTAATTATGACAATCATTTTCAAGCAATTCCACAGCGTCGGTAACCGATGATCATGTTAATCGCTAGAAACTGAGCCATTTCATGACGATTTTGATGCTCTGTCATACATGACCGACACAATTTTTTTACTAACTTCCATCGTTAATCCCTTGCCGTACTTTGACGAGCCAGATTTGTGATGAAGGTTTTTAACAAAGTCTAACAAATATGAATGTTACGCGTTTCATTTCAGATGAAATAATATTTGGTCCGTTTGTAATCAATATTTAAGCATTAAAATAAATGTAGCCATACAAAAAATATACATTTCCTTTTCCCTTCTACGACATTTTTGTGCACAAAGACGTTCTGTCGATCACTGTAACTGTAAAAGAAAAGGTACGACAAGGGGTTAATACGGTGATAGAGTAACCCAAAATTTCGATAAGACCTACGAAGTGTCAGCTAAAATAGCAGCATAATAAATCTGAACTTATCAGAGTTACGGGTTCGAATAAAAAATTGATTAGATTTCTTGGAACTGTGGCGCACCGAAGTGCTGGCGTGGCAGTGAACGTGTTAATAATGAGAATGCTTAAGGTGGCCGACTACTGGAACAATTATCCTACTCGGTAGTTCTGGTATTAAAACTCTTTTAACCGCGTCACGTTCCGAAGCGCCGACACTGAAATTAGCGCGGAATGTCAACTAAAAATCGGGGGTGAAAAAGAGGAGAATTCTGTTGGAAGTTAAAGAGGGTAGGTGTAGCATACTCATAACTTGGTGAGCGGCGAAACTAATTTCCCACAGGAGGACATTCCACGCAGTTTTCCCCGGCAGAGTCCGGTCGTCCGTTTCCTCGTTCTTCGAACAAACCGTGTCTCTTCCGGTGAGAAGCATCGGCACCGAATCATCCAGAAATCACGCTGTTAATCGGTAAAGATAAACCAGCCGGTGCTTCGATGACATCGCAAACCTCGTTCAGGCGAAATTAATTTAATTAAACGGGAACGCTCCGAGGCAAGAGGGTCGAGTGCTCGTCTATGTAACGAAGTGCGGCGCGCGGCGCTTTCGAAAACGGAAGTTTCCGGCATTCTTCAAATTTTTTCGCCGGACTCGAGTGGTTTTCCACGCTGCGGCAGACAACGGCGGGGTCCTCTTTTGCTCGTTGGAAAAAAAAAAATATAGAGAAAAAGGGGAACATTGTTGCCGGAAAATTGTTGACCGGTTTTTTCGAAGTGTGCATCGAGACGCGAGGAAAACAGCGCGCGCGTGCCGTCCTTAGGCACCGAAATAAATGGCGGAATGCTGCCGGGAATAATTGGATTGGTACTTCTGCCCAGGTGTCTTCGTTATCTTTTTTAATTGAGACACATTGTACACACCGAGGCACGCGCGCCAGCCCGGGCCTCTATAACACGCTCATTCGAGCAAAATGTATCCGACTGAACAATAACTTCATTCGGATTTCAGCCTTTTTTCCTCGGCTTGTTTTTTCGTTTTTCACTTCTTTCCTCGCTTTTTAAGTAGAACGCCAACCCGCCGTTATGGCTGCGCAAATAGGTTCGGCGTGTGCCTCTGATGACTTTTCTATTTCTACACAGAACGGTTTTCTTATTGACAGGCACTGTGTCATTTTTCAATATTTTCATTTTTTCATGTGTTCACTTGTTAATATGTTCGATGTTTCTTATTGAGAGCTAGTATGAAGGTCTCCGTGAATCAGATTATGTCGTGTCTGTTAATATTTTGGTTTGGTCACGTATTATTTTTCAGATTGTCTGAAATCTAATTTTTATCGGAAGAGAAATACGATAAATCACGTATTCTTTATATTGTTTGAAAGATTTTAGATGTGGATGGAAAAATAATTCTATTTCTACGTACTCGTACTCTGAGAACGTGTAAAACTATTACATTTGTTACAATAATAATTCATTGAATTTTGAGAATGTAATAGGTTTAAATGTCAGGAAGGAAAATAAATAAATCAGAAGGTTGTATTATAAAATTATAAAATACAACTTGCAATATCGTTTCTGACGAGTGTAGAAAGGTTAATAAAACAGCAACACATTGCAATTGGTTTAAATAATATTAAATATTATCCCGATTGAAAATCGCTTATTAATGTAGTCAAACGTTCGACAGTAAATTAAATTTTCCAGAAAAATCGATACCACGCATACATGTAAAAATATATTTGTTCTTTTCTGACCTCCAGACATTGTTATCGAGCACAAAGCGAAGAGATGTGAAATTTAAATAATGTCGCTATCTCGACAATAAAATAGCAGAATATCCGGTCAATTTATTAACTAGAAAAGTTTACGGAAACTTGTATCTGTACAGACACAAACACAAAGGAATTAAAATTAAATAAAACCGTACTCCCTCCGTTAATGCTTCGGGCAAATTAAGAATAAAACGAGACTCTATTAGAATTCGTACGATCCTGTATTTTATAATTTCCCCGTGAACTTTTAAACTCTCTCTCTAAATATACAAAGTTCCGCGTTTCTACTAACAAACCCATACTAAGAGAAAAGTTTCTCGAATCCACACACAGTGTTTAAGCAAATAGTAGTGATGGGAGTGACTCAATTCATTCTCATGTTTTTCAAGTAATTTGCTAATCAACGAATTTGCCAATCTTCGAGGCGTATTGAAAAGAATTGAAGCATATTGAATTAATCGAAAATTAAATTATTAACTTTCTGTAGCTGATATTAATACTTGTTATAATGAATATACTGTCAAAATGAATTGACACGAATACTCAAATACAATAAAATGTTTCAGTATTTCATAAGTATTTCATACAAATTATGAGAATTGCTAACGTTTAGTACTTTGGATTGTATTAAATCCATAAATTTGAACGAGAGATATTGCCAAATGTGTAGACAAAAATAGTAATTTAATTTATGAATAATATTTTATGTATTATCCTTTAGCCGATTTCCATTTTTACTAATTATCTCGCCACTTTTAGAAAACGCTCTTTCCGAAGGAACAGACATGGCCATCGTACGAAAATATTCTTTTGCCAGTTTCGACTATATTGGATTCCCATTAGATTAATGGATTCTCGTTTCCAGGTAAATATAGTTCTTCAACGAAATTCCTATTTGAACGCTGAATTTCCAGAAAAATCGTTGATGCATAAACTATGAGAATTTCGTTAAATATAGCGGTACAACAATGTACCAAATCTCATTTTAAAGCTTCATACTTCTACTTTTACCATCTGCCATTCATTTTTGCTTTTATAATTTTATTGACTAAACTGTCTATAAAAACATTGAAAACTTTTTTTCGAGAATGAATTCCCGTGGATTTTAAGATCGACATCTCTCTTTTATAAGAACACAAAAAAACATGACGTACGATTCTTTTTAGTCGTGATGTTAAGGTTTCAATGAAGATATATCAACAGGCTTTACACCACCAAATTTAGTTCCTATTTTTGTTCCATAAAACAGTGGAAAAAATTGTAGAAACATTTTTAACCTTCACACATTCACCAATTTATCTTTTCCACATATTGTAAAACGATTGATTTCTTTTTGTCTGTGTTGCAAAATCTATTTCTATGAAATGTCACACTATAATTGAAGCATAATTCGTAGATTTGAAATGTGAAGTAAGAAGGAGTGAAATATTATTCTAGGATCTTTCATGCAACTATATCTGAGGAGCGTATGAGGGTTAAGGTGTTGTAAAGGGGAAGTTTCAATCGTCAAATTGGTGGAAGATTCATTCACGGAAAAAATTGTTTAATGTTTCTATGAAGGTTTCAACAATGGGTTTCTATATCCTGTACAAATATATTAAAATGAGTCCAAGTTTATTGTTGTACGATTGTTATTTATGAAATTACAACAAATTAAATATCGTAAATTTCTCGAGAACCTGTGAATATGAAGAACCGATGTTTCTAAGAAGGTATCATTTAGGACATACTTTGATACTTGTATATTCATGCGTATCCTAAACTCAATGATAGTATTAGGAATCGATACTAATTGAGAAGGATCATGCCCATCGCTAGCAAACAGGCGGAGAAGTATCGTGTCTGGGACAGCGCCTTGGCGAAATTAAAATTCTGTCTGGTAAGCTACGTCTTTCTAGCGGGCTCTCCCGATCGGCCTTGTAATTTACGATAATAGAGCAATTAGTGCCGGGACCTCTAATCGCGAAGGACCGCTCCGCCGCGGAAAATAACGCGGGAATTGATTTACACAGGCGTTACACGTGGCTTGTTTCGACGCGTTTATATTTCCTTGGAAAATGTTCTTCGTTTCTCTGTATGGTTCGCGGCGCCGCGAGCCGCTGCTGCCAAGGAAATATACGCCAGACATAACAAAACGGTAAAATTTTGCAGTCCTCCGGCGGCGTATTTATGCTTCGACGGCTTTGAAATATAATTCACGGGACGATGCATGTGTTTGCTGGCTCTAAATAATGATGGCATCCGGATCTTCCGTAATTTATGGTTAACTTTGAATGTGCGAGCCTTCGAAACCCGCTTTCTTTCACAGTTCACCTGACGCCGCGCCGGTTTTCGCGCATATTTCGCAGCGAAAAATTTAGAATGTCACGCGGCCCGACGCTTTTATTTCCCACTTTTATGCCCGGGGAGAAAGTTATGAAATTCTATCGGGCCCCGCGAATGTTAATAAATTACGCAGCCTTGGCTTGCAGCTTGATCATTACTAATATTTCGATAATGTATTAACAATGGGTCGCGGTAAACACATTAATAACGGACAATGTACTATTTAACGCGTAATTCTTAGGTATAGAGTATGATGTATAATAATATTAACGTATAATAGAATGGATTATTCTGCTTGGTTTACGATTTCATTTACGGAATAACGGTTAAAACGTGGCACAATGAAATTTCATTTAACGTTTACGAAAATCATTAATTTCACGGGAAATGCCCGCTCTGCCATTGGAATTTGCCTAAATGAATTTAATAGAAAAATTCAATGGAAAAATTATATCAGATAATTTTGCGATCGATATTTGGCACAGGAAGTCATCGAATTATTTAAATTACTTGCGTGCTTAATAAGAGAGAATGGATTCGATTTGATTAAAAATTGAATCTTTGTATCATCCGAGTGCTTTGTATCAGGGTATTCCTAGTGGTTTCGTTAGTTGACGAAAAATATGGCTCTAAACTATTCTAGATGTATGGAATATCGATTGACTTTGCGTAAAATTTCGGGTGTATCGACAGCACTGTTGACATGTAATCGTTAATAATAATTTCCGTGTTCTGAATAGATTTGTAATTCAAATTAGTATAGTTCACATGAATTGGAACGCTTAATGCTTCGTGCATGTCAACATTCATTAAATTTTAGGTGTCTACGGACGAGATATGAGATACTAATTAATCTTATCAAGTGCAAGGCAATAAGACAATTAACAGCATTAAAGACACATTTTTATAATACCGATAATTAATTTATGTACATATACGTAAATGCACGAGATGAAACACAAAATTTCGTGAGTAATTAAAATATGACTAGTAATTGATTTTTTAAATTATTATTTAAGTAATTTCGAAATTAATATAACCATTGATTGCACATGTTATTTTCTATTTTGACGCAGTTTCAATTGTTTTGGAATTTTGTACAAAACAATGCAAACTTTTAATTAGTTATGAACACTTTATGTAACTTGTATCCACATACTTGTGACATTCTTCCGATTAAAATGAGTTTGGAATGAATTTGGAATGTACTTGCTCCTTCAATCGACGATTCAGCAGAACATTCATACGAACCGATATCTGAATTCTCCATTATCCGAATAGAAACAGTGGGAATTCATATACAGCACGACTCGTAGTAGAGATCAGTAAAGATTTAATCTAACACTGCAGCTAGTTCTATAATTCGAACACGCACATTTCACCGATTCTAATTAATCTTGAAAATGATCTAAACAAAGATCGAAACGTCGCGTACTTAACCTGTAATTTGCAAAATTGCTTTATAGAATATAGTAACAAACGATCGAATCTTTGCGCCGAAAACATTAACCATTGTATATTCCACCGATTATTTCCGATAAAATAATAAATGATTAAAGTAATAAATGTAAATGTAATAAAAAAAACGTGTAGTGTTTGCTATCATTTCAACCGGAAAAATGTGGCATTAAAAAATGTTACATTAAAATTTAGGCAGTCTATTTATACACCTACAAATGTCTTGCAAATGCGATTTTATTTTTGGTTATAATTTGTATTGCAAGATAAGTATTGCTGAAATCTGTAATTTATATTTTAAGGTGCGTTCAATGTTGATAAAAATTCGTTTGTACAATACTCTAATTTTGAAGTTCATTCGCTGGACTTTCTAGCAATAAAAGATCAAGAAATAGTATCTGTAAACAGTGCAAGTGGAAGTCTGTAACAGTGCTATCAAGTCAGTCCCAAAGTTTCTCCATACATTGAAGCATTACTGTATTCAATTGCCGGCAATTAACGAGCAATTCCGGAATGCCGAGTCTGGCTGCAGTCAACAGGGGTTACCGGGTAATGGAAAAATCCGCAAGCCGAAGAGGATAAATCAGGCGCTGAACTGGCTTCTGTCTAACCGTTAATTCCATTAATTGTTAAAACTGTCGTGGGTGTTACGTATCTCCGTTTCCGACCTCTTCGGTGTTCCTCGGGAGGGCGGAGTAGTTGTTGAACTAGCATCCAAGATGCGCGAAACACACGCAGCCAGGAATTAGCTCGGCGTGTTCCTGCGTCTTTCGCGAGTCGTTAGACCCGTTGTTCGCCGGTGTACAAAATCGACCTTATAAATCTCGATGCTGTTTCGTTCCGCTCCAGCCGAGGCGGCTCCGGGCTTCTCGCGAATTTCCAATGCAGTCCGCACGTTTTTTCGACATGTCGGAACATACATCAAGCCTGATCCACTTCTTCTGAGGGTCGGCTTTTTCCGCGGGCCGGGCGAGAATTGCTGAAAGCGCGTTAAGGTGCCCGGTCTGTTATCAAATTTTCCGTCTCCATGGACCTCTCGCGCTCTACCCATCAATTGCATTTTACATGATGTTATAAATATTTATCCTTCGATTTCGAGCTGCACGCTGTGTTCATTTCTTCACCCCTACACCGGCGCCGGAGCCGTGTCATTCTTGAATCGCGAAACAGAATATTTGAAATGGAAACTTCTGCCTACTAGAGGCCATTATGAACAGTTAAAAACCATTTTTGATGTAAATTCCAGGAATTGAAAAATGTTTGCAACTCATTGATATCATGAAAAGAAATAAATGTCTGTGCAACTCTCTGTACTTCTACTTGGTACCATAGAAAAGATCGACTATCTAATTATAAATTAACCTGCTTCGACATTTTCATTTTTTTCGATTTAAAAAAAAATATATTTTGTCCCATTCATGAATTGAAAGAGAATAATATTAGCACAATTTCTTTAATTATTTAACTTGCTATAATCAATGAATAACAATATTGTTGTGATTTTGAAACAAAAATATTTTGAATTTATTATTACGTATTCTTTCTTGAAAAAGTATTTTGGCAGTGGAAATGATCACAACGAGAATAGGATTCTCAAGATCCTCCAATTTCCCCTGTTAATATTCAGCGCGTCAGCTGGAGGATAAGGAGCCCTAGGATTAAACTGCTGATAATGACTAAACATGATAAGTCTTAATTAATTCTACCCACATAATGTCCCACTGATGTAAAATTATTTTGAAGCTTTGAAACTTTCGTATTATTATTAAGTAGACTGCGGTTCGTGTGTAAAGTCTTTAAATACAAAGCATAATAAAGAACTTGATCCCCATTTCTGTGCCATGGAACAGTGAAAAAAATCGTACATCAAGTTTTAAGATATCGTTGTAAAAGGAAGGCTCTAATCCTCAAATCTGAGGCAGATTCAAACGCAAAAATATTTTTAAAATGTTTCTACATACGTTCCACTTTATAGATCCAAGATCCAAAAATGAATCTTCAATTTCTCATCTGCTACAGCATGTAAAAATATCGTAATGAAAAATGAATAACGATGTGCGAAAGTAGAATCTTCAAGTTCTAAAATGAGTCCAAGTTTATTGCTGTACGATTCTTGTTTACGAAATTACAACAAATTAAATTCTGCATAAAAAGATCCACTGTATAAAAGCGGAAAAGAGATACCTTTGAATGTTATAAAAATAATCTAAATATTCACAATTAGCGAGTTGGGAAAATTCGAAGGGAGAGCGCAAAAACGAAAAACGAAAAAGATAACAGATTCTGAATGGCGAGCTTTCGGAAATCATTGTGAGCTCTCGAAATGCACACGCGACCGCAATACAGTCCACAAAAACTTTCCCCGTACTTATTTTCGGTTCACCGGTAATGAGCAGTTAATTTCTTTTTCTCCATCGGTACACGATAGCGATGCTGTTTCGGACCAAGTTAGATTGCGTTGCGGTTTACGGTTTTTCCGCTCTAGGAGCAAACATCGATAATCCGTGTGTCTACGTGTTGCTTTGTGTTACTGCAGCAGTCCTTTCCTACCAGAGGAACTGGTTGGTTTCCTCCTTTTTCTTTTGCTATCCCGAAGGTCATTTGCATAAATGTTTCGGACCGGGTCAGGAAGTAGCGGGGCAGCAGCGGCAGCTTGAATATCGTTGTCAAGTTTTAATGATATGGAAATAATATTTTATTGCATAAAGCGAACCGGCCGGAGCAAAGTATTTCTCTTCCGTGCGTTAATTGCTTCAACTGTAATTGACCGAGGATTAAGGGGCCCTCCTGGTATTTCATTTTTCAATAATTCACTCTTTGGTTTTCTGCATTTTTCAAAGTGCATTATATATGTATACAGATATGTGTACAAAAGATTTGTTTGAATTCGCAAACCGGTCAGTTTTTTCCTAATTTTTCATTCTGCTAAAGGCAGGAAATAAAAAAAAATCAATAATTTGACTGCGAAATTCCGCAATTTTGTAAATAATCAAGGTTTTTTTCATTTCTTTCGGTTCGGACCATAACATAATGATTAAACTTCAGTTTTTTGTTTCAGTTGATTTTCAAAACATGCCCTATAAAAGAAATGTATAACTCATGTAATTTTGATCATTTTTATTTTTAAAAAATCTTATTAGAATCTTATTAGAATTTATTTATCATTAATCGATATGGCAAACAATATTGTTTGACCGTGAAATGATATTCATTTCTTTTTCACCATTGTTTGCGCTCCATCCGACCGGGAGCTAATTATTGATTAAGCAGAAAAGTGTTTTAAATGCATACTCAAAGGGGTTTTGAACTTTCAAAAAAAAACAATTTTGTTTTGCAGTTTCTTCGAGTACAAGTGTTGTTGATTATTGTAAAAAATAAGTGTATCCAATAAGTGTCCTCAAAAACATGTTCACAATTTCAACAATTGTAGAATAAAGAATTCGGAAATCGTAATTTTCACATTCATTCGTTCTCTCGTTGATACTTTAGAATTTATTTAAAACCGTGGGAATTACCACGAAACTTGACAACGAATCCTTGCAAATGGTACAGTTGAGGGGCAATAAAAACCAACCAACAAATGATTGACGGGGCTTGGCGGACATATTACCATAACGAAACCCTTCGAAATCCCCCGATTGTCCCTGAAAATCACGGATCATATCTCGGTGAACGCATCGCCCACGCACCAATGCTTTCGAGACAATGATACCCGGGAAAGTCCCAGATATCCGAAGGTTCCCTTTCAATCCTGTAAATGCTCGAGCAAGACGAAATCTGATGCAAAAGAGTTAATTGTACTCCTCTGAAAATTAGCTGATACCAGGCGGTTCGTCGAGGACAGGGGCGGCAGATGATGGGGTAGAGGAGAAAAACGTCCCTTTCAAGTTCCGAGCAAAAAGGCAACCATCCCCACGCGTTTCAAAGGAATTTCTGGAACAGTCCACCGTGTATCGCCGAATGGCCACCGAACGGGCGTCGGTATTCATCGCTGCGGAACCCGATTTCTTTGAACTCGTTATTCCTGCCTACCACTACTATTTTACCAATTGCAATCTCACGATTTAGCGCTGCGCGGATTAAATCGACGACTCGCGTGAGAAAGCGTGGACAGAGAGAGTCCGCACACGCGTGAAGAGATTAAAAGAAAAAGAGGTACGCAAAAGATGAACACGATCGAGTGGTCTTATACATCATTTTCCAAAACCACCCTGCGAGATAATTGAGCCGTTTATTTTGAAAGTGGCCTAAGTCCATTTTCGAGAAAAATCAAGCTAGCAATTTTAATATTTACATTTCTACGTTATCTTTTCATTCTGAAGCAAATTGTAACTAATATATTTAAAATCACAAAGATTTTGTAAAACGGAAATTAGCCTAAGTTGAAAGTGGCCTAAGTCCATTTGTCAGTTGTTTGAAAGGTAATAACTTTATTTTAAATGAAATGAAACGAGAGGATTTCATATCAACAAGATTTTTGGAGGATGCAATTTTTAAAAGGGTAAAGAATTCTAACGGAGAAACAATAAATTGGTTAAAAATATGCTGGATGCGTTTTTTGAGAAATGATCCATATAAAATTTTCTATAAGATATCAATGGATGAGAATGCAGAGTTTAAAATACTGAATTTATTACCACGTCGAGGTAGACCAAGGACATTCGAAAATATTGTATTGACACCACTTTATAAAAATATAAGACAAATTATCAGCGAAATACAAGGACATAATGGACTTACTACGATATATACCACCGGAGCAGCATGACTTCTTCAAATCCCTTCCGTATACACAAAATGTAAATGAGGAGTAAATTGTTATGTAATTTACATAGTTAGAAGATTTCCTGACTTGCATAAATGGGGGTTTTCAAGTTTTGTAATGATATATAAAATAAATTGAATATTGTTTTTTCAATTTGAAGCATTTTAAATTATATCGGATGGACTTGGGCTGTTTCAAATTTTATGACGAATCTAGTTGTTAATTTTGAAAGTGGCTTAAGTCCATTCTTGGTAAGAAGGCACATATTATTCACTTAATAATTGCTATTATTTTAATAGAAATTGTAAATTTAACTCTCGTAGATACATTTAAGGAGTGTGATACATTGGTATCCTATACGTATATTTTCAACAAACTCTTAAATATCTCAATTTAAATTTAAATGGACTTAGGCCATTTTCAAAATAAACGGCTCAATTATTCACCACCCGAAAACGACTAAGTTGTATTGCCTTTTAGAAATAACAAGCATTCATCGAGATATTGTACGATTATTTTTAGTATCCAGTACGTGTCCACAACATCTTTACGTCAAATCAAGATTACAAAAATCATCATTTTGTAAAATAAAAAAGTTTTGCCACTGGACTAGTGATAGTCTTGTTACGTCTATACAAGATCTAAATTTCGGTCCCAAAGTTTTCACAAATATCGAGGCACTTC
This sequence comes from Lasioglossum marginatum, assembly GCA_028455795.1. Classification (NCBI taxonomy): domain Eukaryota; kingdom Metazoa; phylum Arthropoda; class Insecta; order Hymenoptera; family Halictidae; genus Lasioglossum; species Lasioglossum marginatum. The sequence goes on along the minus strand of CM052254.1, from coordinate 4,074,648 downwards.
TGTAGAAAGATTCGATTTAAATGCGCCATTAATTCCACAACATAAGGACACGTGTCTACGAACCATATCTCAAACTCACAAAATATTTCCAATCCCTGTTTGTGTATCATTCGTAGAATTTGAACAACTTAATAACATAAGCGTGCTATCTGTTCAACCAAGAGTGTGCATCGCACGAGGTAGAAGCAGACGCCGCAAGCAGCAGAATCTTCGGATTTATTCATTACAGCCGCGTTGTCGCCATCATACTCGCGCCACATACATTTCCGTGAGATACGGAGCCGCGTGGTGGTTCTAGTTTCGCGGTGCGGGGGTTCATCTGCTTCGTGGGGTATGGGAAACATTTTTCTACTGCATTAAAGGCCAGGAATGCGGCTAGTATCAAGGAATCCTGACTCGTTTCTGGCTCGGTGTTTATCGGTGGGGAGAGGGTTGAAACGAGCCGGGTGGGAGGCGGTCTGCGGGGGGTGGTTGCAGGAGTTCCCGGTGGGGAATTGTAATTTCTGTTTATCATGAAAATAAAAACGTTAATGCGGCCTCGGAGCTCGTTTCACGAGGAAATGAATGACGATTGCAGATAGCGAATCGGTATCTCTCGATGTTCATTTACCGGGAAAGAGATCGTGCTTTCCGGAGCTGCAGTGGGGTACCTGGCTGCCTCGACTCTTGTTGCTCTGCTCCTCCTCCCCTGTTTCGCTCTGTCTCTCTTGCGTGGCTCTCCGTTGTCCCTCTCTTGTCTTCCTCCGTTCGAGGAAAAAAGAATGTTTGATAAACGAGAATCGTTTAATCGGATGCGTCCCGATCTCGCCGGTGATTTATTCCCGCAGTGGCCGCAGCTATTTCGCACGGTCGCGCGCTTCTGCGCGTATTTCTGCACGTTTCTCTGCGCGTTTCGCCTACCCCCCGCGCTCGCGCCGCGACTCGATTAGCTCAACGTTGAATTATAATTGTGCTGCTTAGAGAGTTCATTCGAACGCAATTAAAGCCTCGACACAGAAAACGATGTAAATGGAGGTAAATGAAATTTCCCCGGTTGGTAATCGGAAAATGAGAAAATGCGTGCAGACGACCGGAGTAATGAAAGCGTCCCGAGCGAAAATATGAATTACTTTTCTTTGTTCAGCGAGAAATATCGTTAGTGTTTCGCTAAGAGACGAGTACGCAATTGTTTGCGGATTTCTTAAGGCTTGAACCTTTATACGAATTCATTATACACCTTTCATTCGATTGCGAACGTACACGAGCGATTTTGCACCATATATCACATTTTTTGCAGGTAAATGAAAGTCGTGTTTCTTTAGAAGTTCATTGTTTTGTCGAATATTCTGTGGACTAAAAATCAAAATATTGTGGTACTTTATTCTACACTTTAGCAAATTAACCCTATCTGAACTACCAAGGCTATTACAATTGACGGTAATAATTACATGATCCAACAAATTTCAACCTTTTTTTGACGTTTCGATTCTCAATTTAAACATGTTTAAACAATCATAATGTATTAATATTGAATATCACTGGATTCGGGAAAGTCTACAGAATCTTTTGCTGTTTAGAACAATACAATATCTTTTATAATAACATCACAATATTTGTTTAAAGTTGAAAAATATGTCTTTTTTCAAACTCAAACTTCTCAAAAACTGTGCATCTAGGAGAAAAATTAAGGGCAGATTCGGAATCAGCGCGAAAAATTCTATAAGAATCGCAAAGTGAGAATCGAAACGTTTTTTGGCTGTTGGACAGATGACTGAATTTAGATGAAATTTTATTATCCACTACGATAGTAATAAATAGGCTGCGGATTTTATGCATTTATGACAAAAATTGGTAGGTGCAATTTAAGCTAGTGAACAAATTAAGGGAATTTAGAAACATTGATGTATTATTGTCAACGTATTAAAATTGTTAAAGAAAGGATTTATTACTTGGTTCCTGTCTTTTGCAATTTTAATAAATATTGGATATAATTTAATTGATCATTGTATCTTTAAAGTACATTTTAAAGATTAAACTATCACGATTTCTGAATCAGATTGATATTAATGAAACATTGTTTTTTAGGAAATATAAGCGTATTTGTGTGGATGTTTAATTTATTTTAATAGTGAGACAGCAGAAAGTATATCTTTTTAAAATGTAAAAGTCTACTATTTTTTTTCGAATTTTTCCTCATTATGATACATGATTCTGTAGAACAATATTTTATAGTAAAGCCATATATTATTAAACAAAAGAATATCTTCCACACCATAAATCCATCTCAATATTTCATCCATTCTCTAAAAATGCCCGAACCTTTGCAAATTTCGTGCAGAGTGTATAAAAATTACATTAATCTTTTGGAAACGATTTCAAGGAAGTGAAAAATACTTCCTGCAAATTAATTTAGGTTAACGCTGGACGGAGACGAATTAGGTTACGAAGATTAAAGTGACACAGCTAAGGCGAGGGTATTTTTTATGATAAAGTGGATCTTAACAATGAAAATAAAAAAAGAAATGATTACAGTATTCTTAATATACTCTATTGATTGAGAACAATATTTTCTATCGCGCAGATGAAATGTTCATAAGAAAATATCATTGTAATTCTTTTAGTTGATTCTACTATATCCAGAAAATTATCATCAAGAATCTTTTCCTGGAAACGTTGGCAAGAGTTGTTGTAATTATCCCGAGCGGAAATTTAGCTGAGTAAGTTCAGAAGTATTTCTTAATCTTCTATGTATCGACAGAAACTGAGCAACTTTCAACTCGGATCCCTTTCGTATAAAAACTATCTGAAATGAAAAAGATCCTGCAAGTTGCTTTCTCCTCTATAAAAATTATTAAATACCTTGCTGTTGTACAACCAGTTTTCTAATTGTTTAAAATCCTACACATTAATTTATTATTTAATATTGTATTGTAATATAAAACTCCAAATCCTTTTAACCCTTTACTAATCGAGTAGGGTCTCTAGCACTTCATGAATGTTTTCAAATAAATGTAACTGTACTTATATTTATTATTAATAGAAAATGGATGCTTTATTTGTTTTACTAAATCTATTGAACTTTTCGTGTTGAAAACATGTCAAATTGTTACTATCTAAAGAAAGACATTGAGATCTATCGTAAACCGTCTGAGCAATTACGAGTTAAACTACTTAAAGTGTGTCGAATCTCGTTTGAAATTGCAAATGAAAGTAATTTTAAAGAAAAACTTCGGTGATTATCCAGGGTATTGTTCTTTTTAAATTGTTCAGTGTTTTACAATAATATCTACTCTTTCACAAGGTATAAGTTATGTATAATTTAAACTTCATCCTTAACCAGAAGCATTTCGAAATTACAACTCATTTAATGTTTGAGCAAAAATGGAATTAAGAATACATTTGTAATGATATTTATCTAATTATAAAACACACTATTTTGCTGTTAATGACATGTGAGAACAATTCTTGTTATTTTCCAATTCCAAATGAAATATATGTAGGTTACAGTATTTCGGCACCTCATTATTTGCATCCATACATGAATAATTGCATCTATAATTGAATAGAGGTTTTGATATAATTTCTTACAATTCAATCAATTGTTGTCTATTGGTTATTGTGATTGATGTAATTCTTCGTTTCAAATAATTTACGTTAATTTAATTCATGCACTTCAAATTTCGAGGCCACGATCAAATTTGAATTTTTACCAAAATTTAATTAAACTGTGCTATACATAATTCAGCTATACATAAGGTATCTAATCAAATGTGTACTTTACCATCATTCAAGTGAATGTAATTTTCCTATTTATTCATAAAAAATTATATAGCTCAAACTCAAATCTATGATTATTCAAAAAAGTAAAAATCTACAACAATTTTGCTATTTGTCAACAAGCATATTAAGAAAGCTTCAAAAAGACATCGAAAGTGGATACTCGGGTACTCGAGTATTGAACAAAAGGTTAAAATAAAGCTCTCGGTTAACATTAAGAAGATTTTTAAACCTTTCAAGGCTGTCGAATTTGTAAAATACATGACACCATTTTTTGACCAAGCCTAATAAATTAATTTTTATCGCTGTGTTTACCTATTCGAGTAAATTAAATTGGATTAGGATTTGAAGGATATCGAAGGGTTGGAGGAGTACTCAGTGTGATAAATTTGGTCTTAGATAATTTGATTTTGTGGAAGATTTTTGTGATGCGGCAGTCAACGCGTTAATATTCCCTCTTAGCTCGTTAACAAATGGGCCTACCCGATGCGGAATGTCCCCGAATCTACAAGGAGGACAGTGAAATACAACGTCATGGAGTACACTCGTTTCGTTGGAATTGATAACATAAATATTGCGCCGGACTGTGGCCGAGATTTATGGACATTGTAATGACCCTTAATGTTCATGAGTAGTTTGGCTACAAAGCCCTCATAACTCTTACGCGAAGCAAACGTTGCTAATTTTCTTGCTCGTCCGCCGCTGCTTAGACTGTCTTGTGCCACCAACTTAACCCTCGGCCCGGTAAAAACGTAAATTACCACCTACCACGAGGGGAGAGATCATTGTTCTCATTCTTATCCGGTGTTGCAATCCAACCTGACTACTGGCCGGGATTCATGTATGTCACCGACGTGTTCGTGTTTGACCGACGACACGGTTGTTCGATGCTAATTCGAACCATATCTATAGTCGCCGAGCACGATGACGTTCACGATTAACGAACGGAACGCCAAATTTTAATTAGAACACAAAGCTTCTTTCTTAGTTCCCCGAGACACCGTCAAAGGGATACGGAAACTTTTCTTTGCGAAAGTTTTCCATGTCGAAGCTCGGCTCTGTCCTTTACGGCTGTTCTGCTGATCATTTCTAGCTGGAACTTTTGATACATGGCCGAAATCGAAACAATATTTTTAATGCTTAATGGATTCCTCCTTTTTGTGTAATTAGTGGGTGTAGAAATTAATTGGGTACATTCTTATAAAATCAAATCGTGTATTTATGGAAGAGTCAACAGGATACTCGAAATATTTCCAATTACTTCTGATGTATTTTTTCTACTGACCCTGGTTAAAAATTTTTCGATCAACTGTCTATTGTCCAAATTCATCTACAATATTATCTAATTATTCATATTTTCAATGTGGACAATATTTCCATCTATCAAAGTTCAAGTCATGATAAAACTTGTATATAAAGAAAATATTAATAGAAAATTGATTATGTTTGTTATTTCATAATCTACAGAAAGAGGAAATTAGACACTGATTTAAGGAATAGGTTAAACAATGTTCATTTTTATGCTTACTCAATTGTTTCATAATTTTAGATAACACTAGGTACATTTTGTCATACAGCACATGGAGAAAAAAAACAATAGATTCCTATCTTTAGGTCTAATAATATCAACTCGATCAACCAACCGTCAAAGAATAAATCCGGATTAACAGGAAACAAATAATTCAAGTTGAAAAAAAATCAAAATGCGAACCAAAATTAAATAAACATGATTTCTATACAACCACGCGGATTTAAATACGATTGGTCGTGACAACACAAGAATAAATTATCGCGAGAAGGTAATACGATTCGAGAATAAATTTAGATCGACGGAAAATAAATAATTCGCTTGGGCACAATATTAGCACAGCATTTTAACCCCTGTACGATTTAAATATTTTACGGTTTCAGTGATTAGAACATTTTGTAGATCGTAATTTCCTAAAAAAGGAGAAAATTTATATAAATTGTATGCCTATATGTTCTCCAATAGCTGTATATTAACAAAACCAAAATAGAATTTTATTTCGGTTGGAAGGGAATTATTAACACACATTTTTATCGGAATCTGATCAGAATCTTCATCACGAGTCGGACACGATATTGTAAGGCAAGGGGTTAATAAAAATTAAAATAAATAATCTTGATTTCTATAGAATGATGCAACATAGTACTCACCATGTAAAGGTCTTTGCGGAGTGTCGTGTATTTCCTGCGAACAGAGGGAAGGGGAGGCTCGGCGATTGGTCCATCGCTCCGTCGGTTAAATATGGCAGGGACCTTGCGAATGATCGAGAACGCGGGTTCATATCTGCGTTGCACCAAAAATTCCTTTCGCGACAATACATGACGTCACGTTCCGAGAAATGTTCCACTATTGTAACAATAGACGGGGCGACTAGTGACGTCACGATCCGTACTGTAGCGGCTTCTGCGTAAAGAAAATTCGCATGATTTTAAGAGAAATGTTCGAGTCAATTGTAGAATGTATTCTCGTTGGAATTTCGAGACGCTAGAGGGCTCAAATTAAAGGTGGAGGATAGTACTCAGAGTTGGGCATTAATCGATTAAAATGTTAACCAAGATTGATTGATTAATGTGTACGATTAAAAAAGGTAATCATTGAAAAACGGACGATTGATTCGATCGATTGATGAAGTTAATCGTCAATCGTTGATTAAAAAAAGAAATCATCGAAAAATCGGAGACTGATTTAATCAATTGTTGAAGTTAATCGGCACAGGGTCTATCCATAAATTGTAATAAGTAGGCACATAGAGATTGTATTATAGACCAAATGACAATATACCTAAACTCAGTTTACATTTCTTTCAGTATGCATACAGTTTTGATTCCGTATTTCATTTCGAAATTTCAGCAGTTAATCACTAATCAATTATCCGATTGATGATTACAATTGAAAAGAATGTAATCGTTAACCGCAATTAACGACTAAAGTAGGAGTTTGATTGTTAATTGCGATTAAAAAAAAAACGATTGAAATAGAAATTTATTCGTCAATCGTTGATTAAATTTTTGCCCAACTCTGATAGTACTTTATCATTGGTGTACTTAGGTTAAAAGAGGATCATGAGAGCATATGGAAAAGTCAATGGAACCTGACTGTCACCCCAGACATACAAAGGTATGTACAATAATCAATAATATCCGATCGTCAATATGAACAAAATTGACTAAAGATGAATTAAGTAAACGATAATTGATAATTGTGCACTGATGATAAAAAATAGGTTAACTACAAATCACAAAAACATTAAAAAAGAATTAGGAATATTGTTGGATTATTTTCGATTTTTTGAGACGATTAAGGGATAAATACATTTTCATTTGACTTCTAGTCACGATTCCTTAATTTCTGCAATGTTGAAACGATTAGTAGGTACATATACGTAATACAGGGAACATCGTTCGATTAGTTTCAGATGACGTGTACTTAATAATAAGATGCGCCTCCGGTTATCAGAGCATACTTGCAAGCATAACGCAACTGCTCTGCGTCGCACACAGGTTATTTGCGTAAGCTGGATTAGAGTTTCGTGATACTATGCGTTTGGGATATGAATTTCTTGGAATGGAACTCTACCTAGTCATGCTTGGAAACGATTGTTGGAAACGAGGAAGTCGTATCTATTATTGATCTAACCTCTGATTTTGCAACCGGAATTATCTTTACCAAAATAATCCATAAAAATCTTTAAATCTGATCCTTGAAAATATCTGTATCAAATGTATCTTTCCTCCATATTTTAGTTAAAAAATATTTTACTTTATTATTGAATAGATCTATCCATTGAATATTTCTTTGATTCGTTCGAGTTCGTTCCTATTAATATACTTTATTGATTTCCCTTCGGGATTGCAAGTAGATTCCGTTTTAAGTTTTACTTATTCACTAACATCAGTTAATTAAATTTCCCTGACCTTAATAAAGTCGTAAAAGATAATATTCACCAAAATAACCATCAAATGGATCCTTCTGAACAGGCGTAACCGAATGAATTTTATTTCCATCGCGTAAATAACATGAAAAAGAAAACAGTACATCTCTAAAATTGCTTGTGTATTGGTCTACGATTATTTATAATTCGTATTGTATTATATAAAGTATCACAATGTATTGAAAAACAATGTACGGCAAAATAATCTCTACCTTGAGATTCAAATTGCATTGAATAAAAAAAAAAAATAACATGAAATCCGTGGAACGTGATCAAAGATTACAGTCGAAGGCAAAGAATTTTATTTTTACCTGACCACCACCTACATATTCAACGTTATCGCTCGTAAATGTTCTGTGGAAATGTTACATGCTTCCATTTTTTCCCGTTTCGTATCGCAACCGGAAGATCGATGTCCGTTTCCTTCTATTTTTCCGCTGTAATTCCGACACATATTCATCCCGATCGCAACTGCAACGATAATGGCGTAATCACGGGATCGTAATTAACCGCGGCCATAAAACAAGCCTGTAAATGAAACTTATCGAAAGCGATAAATCGTCCTTTTTTACCTCAAGAACGGAGTGATCTAGTTACGGTTTTGCGAGGTCCTCGACATTACTTGTTAATTTCGACTATGAAACGACGCCAAGAGAGGCACTCGCCTATTCACAATAGCGCCCACTATTGTTATATCGTTGCGATTCCTGACATTCGTGATATAATTTGCGGTATTTCTGTTATTCGTGCGTAACGCTGCGCCCAGTAAATTAGAACGCACGGATACGCGAAATTATTTCTGCGATTTTCCACTGGCAGTGTACAGTTTTCTCGCAGCATTTCTGGTATTGTTATCGGGAACATTTCATTTTGGAAGATTCCGAATTATTTTATTTATATAGTTATAAAATACTGTGGAAACAGTATGCTGTTAGCTTTCGCGATCAGTGAATTACTATTTAAACGTCCGCTATAAATACAATCAATATATCGATCAGCGAGATTAATAATTTTATTACTTTATGTATTTTATGTTTTCCATAATTCACAGATTATGGACAATTTTTTTGCGCAGCATGATGTGGATAGAGTAAATCATTTTCTTAAGGATTATTTCATGGCGAATTATGGTAGTTCGTGGTATGTATTTACATTCGAGCATAGTGGAGCACTGTCACTTATCGTACATTGGAGCACCATGTCACTCGATTGGTGGTTATCTCCACTTACGGTCAATGCTTATTAACATTGTTCATGGTATGATATCATTTGTTTCTCATAATGTGATGTAAATTGATTGTTACAAGATACGGAGATCAGTGTTACGCAGACAGTGGCGTGCCATTATTAATGTAGAAATAAATTGGTTCAAAGACTTGATTATTTGGTGAATTGGAATTTCTATATAAACTTGTATATGTTACAACATTATCTTACATATTCCCATTATCTTTCTGTGCATAATTATACTTTCTAAAATTGAAGTTCCTTCGACATGTTTTTAATAATAGTTTTACTAATACGCTTTTAAAACTGTAATTGTTATAAGAAAAATGTAGATATGCATATCAAGGAATTTTAATTTGCTTTTTAAACTGTAAAATTATTTTATGTATTGGTCCATTGCCATTTCTAATATTTTAAGTACCATTAAATTTTTACTTCATACAGTGTTAAAAAGAAATTACACATTCATTATTAATCTTACGCCACATCCAATATGATCCAGAGCTCTATTTGAAAAAATGATAGCACAAGAAAACTAAATTCAATGAAATTTATTTATATTTTCTATTTTATTTTTTACATTGTTTCAATACATTTTGCACTTTTTAACTTGTAATTTGTATTAGAAATTGAAACGATTGTACGAACGTTCCTATAAATACTCGAAATAGCATACAAACAAATGTACAGCCGGATCTAATTTTGCAACGGTGTAAATAAATTGTAATAAAAGTCTCGAGAAGGAAACCAGTAGATTTAAACGTATTGTCTGTGCCGATAAGTAATTACATGGTCTCGATGAAACTTTGACACCGGACAGGTACACCATTTTCTAAGGGTCGTAAATTCTCGCGAATCAAGGGAAAAGATGTGAGAAAATGGCTTCTCTGCCAATGCTACGAGGAGTAATGTCCCGCCACTAGATTCGCAAAGCAGTGGTAACGAGGACTGAGCGAAGGTTGAACCACTTATGTTCACATTTATGGTCGTTTCGTGAGACACATTGGCAAGCTATCACTGATCTTTTTTACGACGTCTTCCGTCGACAATTCTTGCTCCATCGGATGAACGACGGTTTCCGATGACGTTGAAGCACATGTCTTTGATATGCCTATTAAACCTTGCTAACAATCCATTTTTACAAATACGAATAAACACAAATGTACAAATTAATTCGTAGACCTCACAATCAATTAATTGCAACTTTATTTTGAATTCCAATCTTTCACCTAATTTTGAAGTTATGTTCGAGAAATAGAATGTATTTAATCTGTAATATTCTCATTAAATCAAAAGTTATGTCAAAATAAATCACTAGATAATAAAATGGCAGAACACTCTTTTTTGTATTTCTACCATCCGTTTAGGACACAGATAATCGAATAAGTAATATAGTGTTATTTAAAATTTTGTATTATTAAATTTTTAAAACCTATAGTACACAGACACAGATGAATTTTGTTTTAAATACAGTGGCTGAAAATTAATGCTGAAAACATTGTGCTGTGCTCGTGTTTTTATTATTATTATTATACAGTGGCTCGAAAATGACAAATGTAATATTTGTTCAGCTTGGAATCTTTTATTTCGTCGTATGGTTGTGTTATAAACACATAACAATCGAGAATTTATTAATGAGTCCCGGGAATAACGATTTGTCTTGTTTCACCCACAATCAATATGGCGGCAAGTATCCAACGTTAGAAAGTACCTAAAGTGATTTATCAGGACAGGTCACTCTCGAAAATTTCTTCGCGGCCACACTGTTTCTGAACATTCGCTTTACGCCGAAGTCTAGAGACATAACTTTCAGGTTTTATATAGCCCTTCTCATAAATCCTGGAGGAATTCTTTATCGTTCGCCACACCGTGTACCGTATATAAACGTAAACTTTTACATGTTTCAAACACTAATGGAGGCTCCCGCGACGGAACAATTGGCGTTATTCCGAAATACGGAAACAGGGAATACGTACTCCATAAATAACTAGGCAACTGAAAACGCAGTTACATTTTCTTGTAACGTTACGCGCGGCGCACTTAAAAAACACCACTAAAAAGCTGACTCGGTTTTCGGAACCACGGTGAAACGCATGCTGGGAAAACATATAAAGCGTTCGTTGATGAATCGTCCTATATTAACCCTTAACACTCGAATGGCGACTCCGAGGCGCCACTAAAAATTGTTGTACCATTACTCAAAATATAATTGTACCAAATGACCTGATCTTTTGTAAGCAATTAGAAGCATTGGTTTACTAAATGATCTGCAAAAAAGATTTCCAGAAATTACAATTTACAAGATTGCAAGCAAAAATACAAAAAGCATTTTTTAAAACTTTTTTATTTGGGCCCTTAATGAAAATTTAAAATATATCTTTTGTAGATCCATGTTAGTTATACACATGCTGACAATTTTATCAAAATCGGTTGATGCAGGAAAAAACGACACGCATCGAAAGATGTACGATTCTGTGGATTTTAAGCAGAAACTGACCAAAAGTCGCGAAAAACTATGATTTTCACCCCATTTAACCACTTGTAGCTCTTGGGTACGTTAATCGATTTCGATGAAATTTTCAGCATGTGTATAGCTAACATAAATCTACAAAACATATGTTTTAAATTTTCATTAAGGGCCCAAATAAAAAAGTTTTAAAAAATGCTTTTCTTATTTTGGCATGCAATCTTATAAATTGTAATTTTTGGAAAATCTTTTTTGCAGATCATTTAGTAAGCCAATGCTTCTAATTGCTTAAAAAGGGTCATTTGGTACAATTAATATATAAAAAATAAAAAAATAAAACATAAAAAAGTTGTTCTGTTTTAAAGGGCGTACGAATACTCATGGGAGTCACGGTATCTAATCAATTACTAAACATTTAGGTATTGTACGAGGTATTATACCAATTTCATATTCATAAAATTTCAAAACTCATAGGGAATGGAAATATTCTAACGAGGAAGAAATGCTTCATTTTCGAGTTAAAGTAGCTCCGAGTGCAAAGGGTTAGGTAACAATCTTCTCACATGATACTCCAAGAATGAAGGATAAATTTATTATTTTATCGATTACATTTTGCATCAGCGAAAATTAATTAATCTTCTATTTTGATTTCGTCCTTTGAAGGCCTCATTTAACTTATCAGTGAACAGTAACAAACGCATGTTGGGAAAACGTAAAACGTTCGTTGATAAAACATCTTATATTGACGATTTAATTATATGTTAATTCCAGACTAGAGGACAAATTTATTTATTTTATCGATTTCATTTTGCAATCACTGTAACAGAGAAAATTAATTAACGTCCCACTCTGATTTACTTCTTTGAAGGCTTCGTTTAACTTTAATTAGTAGGTAACAGATCTTTACGCGTGCAGGGTTTATGCGAGTTTGTAAAATATAAGGAACCGTGTAAAAATAAGTATAAATAATATTTTCATTATATTTTTACCGCAAGGAAAATTTTACAGAGATTCGCTCTATTTTCGTTTACACGAAATTAACTGTGAACATGGGAATCTGCATCAGTTCCGAACAGCTAATTCAACTAGAAATTTTGCACGCAGAAAGGTCGGAAAAAAGGAATAACATTTTTTCGTTTGACGCTCCATTTCGAGTGAAATGAGTTTAGGAATTCAGCAAATACGCGTGCTATTAAATAGGAATTGGCTGACGCGTCTGATCAAGACCAACCTGTTCTACTTGCTGCACATACTAAAGCATACGAACCCGATCTTCAAATTAGCTTCCTTCGAAAACGAGGCGTCGAATAAGCAAATGTTCTTCCTTATTTTCGACATGTTTCGCTTGTACGAAGATAAAGAAAATTAACAAATAAAAACATTCCGCATGTAACAGGAGTTGAATAAAATGTATTTCTTCTCTTAATTGTTTTAATAAATTGAGAATAACATAACAATATTCTTAAATTCTCTCGATTTGACTCACCCATTTTTATTATAAATGTATAAAATCCGCAGTCTACTAATAACGTACATATTTAGTAGGTTCTATTGGGTTGGCAAGAAAGTAGATTCGGTATTTTAAGATGAAATAAAACCGAATTTCTTTATTCAATTCGATGAACTTTAATCAATAAAATATTTTCTTATTTTTTCTGCAAAAGATCATCGAACAAAAGGGAAAATATCTTATTCATTAAAGTTCATTGCTTGGATAAAAAAATTGGGCTCTATTTCACCTTAAAATACCGAAATTACTTTCTTGCCAATCCAATATTTAAAATCTCCATCACGAGTCCGACTCGTTAAAGTTAATTTCATTTCCAGAGTTTATTATCTTCAAATGTGATGTATTTAGTTTCCATCCTAAATTTTTTCGTGATCTATATACATACAACATGAGACTGCAAACGTGTTAATTATTTATGTTACTACAATATTGATTTTTCACGCTTCCTTCAATCCAACATCAAGGGACAGATTAAGCCGGACGAGGGTCGAATCTTCCGTCAGATTTTTAAATAAACGTCGAATCGGAATAAACCGTTTTTCCGAAAGACTTTATCCGCCGGGATTCAGAATAACACAAGGACGGAGGGGAAAAAAGGACGACACTCGTCGACAGGATCCTCTTTTCCATTTTTACGAGCAGCGAAAGCGGCGGCGAGCGTTGACGTGACTGTCAGCACAAAGTTTTCGGGTGTGCGTGTTACAAAGAGCCTTCGAGTCCGAGAAGCTGAAGAAAAAGCTCTCACCGGGCGGAGAATTCCCGTGACTGTCAAATTCTCTCCGTCCAAAGTTCGTTCGCCGAGATGCTCTTCAAATAATTTAACGGAATATTGCTTGCGTATTAGGGTGCTATTTTTCGATTTTTCTTTTGGTCTCACCCCTCTAAATTGTGAGAAAATTATCAGTGCAAAATTTCACCTCATTTCCAAATATGACTGTATTTCGTTATTTGCCTTAGATAAAAATTTATGAGATTTCTGTATTGCTTTCAAAACTTATAGAATTTTTCAGATTTGCCATTACTGCTATTTGCCATACGTTTACATCATTAAATATGTTGGCATCTAATCAATTACTAAACATTCAAGTATTGTATGAAATATTAATATCAATTTCCATAAAATTAAAAAAATTATATAGATTGGAATTATTCTTAATAATTATTTTATGGATATTCTTAATATCCATAAAATGAAAAAAATCGTATAGATTGGAACTATTCTTAATAATTATTTTATGGATATTCTTAATATCCATAAAATGAAAAGGATCATATAGAGTGGAATTATTCTTGGAGGAAATGTATAATTTTCGAGTTAAAATAGCTCCGACTGTAAAGGATAAAAAAGTGATGTAATTTTTAAGAGTGCCCGAATATTAATGGCTGTATGTAGAAGATTGAACTTTTGAATTTTTGGTTACACCGGTCTTGGCTTTTTGAGCATACCGTATATACACCGCACGGCGGCCGGTGAACACAGTTTAACCTTCGCACCTCCATCGCGCATGCCTGTCAAGAGCGGAAATGGGGGTGGCGGGTAACCAGAATGCTGGAGAGGAATTCTTCTTCAAATATTTACAGGGTAATGTGGACGTACCCTGACTTGGACCAACTTCGACATTAAGGGGAATATACAGGCGAACGTGGAAAAAGAGAAATCGCGAAAGAGCTTAAGAAGGATTGCGACTGTGATTCGTCCTGCCAGACCCCGCTTCCTCTGATAAAATTTCAAACAGGAAAAAATTGGCTTAATTAACAGGGATTAAATATCGCCACGGGAAATTGGACCTCCTCGATATGTTTTCCGCCAACGTTCGCCGACACTCCGCGGCCCTGTTTTTGACTGTACGTCAAAACATCCCGTTGACTACAGTCAGCGGGATTAAATCGGTGTTAATTTATCGTCTCTTTCGGTTACACAAAGTCGATTACCATTGAACTTTCTGCTTTCATAGATAACAGTTCATAGACAGACGAATTTTAAACAAAAGGCATCGCGTGAAATTTTATTTTCTGTTGTGAGACTTTTCACAGATAGAAATAACCAGAAACTGCAATAAAGAGTTTCTTTGGCTGAAATTTCTGTTTTATAAATTTTCGGATGTTAGCTTCATTCATCGAATTTAATGCGTTTACTTTGTAATTAAAAATTATGCAAAATAAAAATGGTCTGTATAAATTGTAGGAGCAGGAACCAAATAAAAAGTTCATTCTTTCTTTAATAATATTAGTAAAAATAATGCATCAATATGTATAAATTGTTTTAATTTTCTCATTGCTTTAAAATTTCGTTTATTAACTTGTATCATAAATGCATACAATCAGCAGTGTACTAATCATGAGAAAAAGTGATCAGAATTTTTGTTTAGATTTAAAATATTGTCTGCATCTTTAAAATATTAATTCTCTACATATGAAAATATTATTACACAATATTTGTGGTTCATAATAATGTTGAGATACACTGAATACTTTACTACGATTAAAATTATAAATTATTCTAGGTATATGCCATTTATCCTGACGAATTACATTGAATCAAGTTACAACGAATCGAGTTGTACTTTTTACAAATTTTGTGAATTTCGATTTGTTTAGAACAATACTTTTATACAAACTACAGAGTACCAAATCTACATGTCTATTGTAGAGCATTTCTTTATGGCATAAATTGCCATGTGAAATAGAATTTTAGCATATCGATTGTTCTGACCGAAATTTTTTTGAAAATTCTGAAAGAGAGCGGGACGCACGAATGGGCTCCGCCTATGAATCTCTATAAACGAATCTCACGTACCATCGACACTTCTAAATTACTCGGTGCTTGCTACGCACGTACAAGTTCTTGGTAATTCAATTATTTTCGCGTCAATATTCGAATTGATTGTGTAAGTGTGCTGTGCACGCTGAGGAATACGATAGTTAGATTAAAATCTCGATACAATGCATGACTAATAATGCGCTCGGCTTGGAAATATATTTAGTCGGAATGACAAAACTTGTTGCATAGATATTGCAACAATATTGATAAGTCATTGTCTTACTTTATTTTAATCATACTTCCTGTTCATTTAATATATATAAAATATACATATAAAATGTATTGTACACACAAGAAATAATTTTTTAGAAATTGTAGGCGTTGCGTTAGACGTTGCAGTGAATACTCCCAGAATTCAGCAGATATAGCTAAATATTCAAGCGCGACACAGCCCACTCGTGGAAAGACTGTTTTTTCTGCTAAAAAATGTTTCCCACTTGTTTAACTCTTTTAACGCTGACGAGAGAGTGTGCCTCTGGTTAACTTTTGCAAGGACTGCTGGGACATTTATTCTCACATATAATTATTTAGTTGTAATCTTGCTTTTTAAAACTGAATTTTTAATCTTTTTCTGCCAACACTGAGACTTGCTCGAGCCTATAGTTCCATTGCAAATTAACATTCTAACAATTAAAAATAAGAATTGCTTTCGATTTACGAGTTATCAAAAATAAGCTCACGAGTCAATCACTTGGAACAAATCTAACATATTTCAAAAGAGTCCAACATTAAGTACCATTACAGTAATGTCACAATACTCCAATCCAATCCAATAATCCAATCACAAAACAGTTTTGTTTTTAATTATTTCTTTATGAAGCTTGCGTCGTGTTTGGTATCATTTCCATCGGAAAAGTATCCCGGACACATGTTGGTAATAGTTTCATAAAATGATCATTGGAAGCAAAAAGGTTTGAAGAAGATTTATGCTAAGTAAATAAGGTTCTTCTGATTATTTCATTTGTTTGATCAGGTAAGGTAAAGCCCTTACTCAATAGTTAGCTTTTCTGAAAACAAATTGCTGAAATAACATTATTTGAAATATCATTTGAAATGACATGTTATTTTATTTTATATTGTAATTATTTAAGATTTAATATAACAGACATCCTTGTTGTATATTATTGGATTTAATTTAATTTTATCTTTGAATTTTGATTTAAGAACGCTACGAACTTTCGTTTCAACGTAATATTCAGAGGATTATTTCTTTTGTCAAATTTTAAATTATATCAAATAAATCAATATTATTTTCAAATAACCGTCAAATTTTCAAATAATCGAAGATAATTGTGCGAAATACATTATTTCGAATAAAATCTACCCAGGTCTGTTTACGTGTACTCCGAGAACCGGCACTATCATAAATTAGCCTTGCTCCGCAAGTTAAAAGAGATTTCACAGAAAATCGTTGGAGGAGCGTCGATGAAGCGTAGCGGCGCTGCGCGCCGTCGTGAAATCAATTAGGATTGGCCTTGTTCCGCGCTTATTGTATCAAAAACACGGCCGCGTCAGATTGAACGCGCGCATCGGTGCTCTAAGGAAAGGAATCCCCAAGAAGATTTATGAACAGGAGGCGAGAGCCTGTGCTCTGACTTCGACGTGAGCCAAATCTATAGACGTGGCCCATAGTCGGCTTCGGGTTCGGCTCCGGCGTCAGCGTCGGCGTCGTTCGTACGAACGAAGGCCAACGAGAACTTAAGGAGGGGAATATACCTGACGTACCGAGATATATATCGCCTGGTACATCTCTCACTCTGTACTCTGATTTATTTTACGCCGACGAGCAGGTACCGTCTACAATTTCGAAAAGTCAGCAGACTCCCAGCGTGCACTCGCGTACCTCGTGTATACGGGATTTCCGGAATTTTAGGGATCCTGCTGGCTCGGAGATAAACACCTCTTGTCGCGCCAACTTCCCCATTACGATGACAGCCGGGAGGGTCTATGCGCGCTTACTTGTCCCGCGCGGAATCTTAAATTTCTCTCCTACGTAGCTGCACACTTTACCCTGACAGCCAGTTAAAAATTTTTCTTCGCTCCGCGCCACGTGACCCCAAGAAAAAACACTACGTTTCCAAGCTTTCGCGTATTTGCGACGACACCCCCGAGCTAGAATCGCATAAAGCTGGGCGAAATTCATGTCTGTTAATTACACATTATTAATTACAAACGGAATGGGTTTAGGGGTATGCTGGAATGAGTAAAACTACCTTTATAGGGGGTGCTTCGATCCATGAAATTGAAAATTTGCTGGTTCATTTCGAATATGATTTTGAGCAATATGATTTTGAGTTCCATGAAGTAAATAATCGAAGAGTCAATGTTAACGAATGTTACATGTTCTATGAACATTTTTATAAGAAGATCATTTTTCGACCTTTCCTCTCATGGATATCTATTTCGGTATGCACTGAATGAACAAACTATTAGAAACAGCTGTATAAACTGACAAAATATCGAAACAATCAATTTTTAAATGAAAATCTAGCTACACTGAATTCTTATTACTAGACTGCGGATCTTGCATTTATAGCAAAATTGAGTAGATGAAATTGAAAATCGTAAGAAAAATTTAAAAATTAAAAATGCCAATATATGATTTCTCATTTATTAAAATTATTAAGGGAAGAAATAACATTCAATATGAATTCTATTTTTTGCAATCGACGCAGACAATTTTTATTTTGCATAAAGATCCGCAGTCTACTTATTACCATTAGGAAGTGTTAATTTTTGCAAATGTACTAGAGTAATGTACGACTTCCAAAACTAGAATTAAATAGGAAATTAATTTCTAGTAAATTACATACAGTATATTTTTTTATATCAACGCAACTGGAGCAGATATTTATGTGGTTAAATTTAGGTGGACCACCCTGTATATGCATGTGAAAATGTCATTACGTAAATCCCCGTATGTAAGTGGTTCTAGGATTTTGAAAACCACCCGATAGAACGCGAATCTCCCGATACGGTGGAAAAAGCGTTGAAAAAGCATTTCGAAGATAAACATGGATTACTTGGTGGTCCTTTGCGGTTTGCGGAACAATGTCCCCGCAATCTTTCTCTGGGTTCGTGTCGTTGATGATCAAACGTAGCCGGGCGCGCGGGGCTTTCATACGTATATTCGAGTTTGTCGCGTGTGTTTCCCGTGGACTTACACCATGGGGAGCGGCGACGGAATTGCCGGAGTTGCACGGGATACGTTCTCAAGGGCCTGAAAATTTTAAATAAACTGCAGGGACGGGGAATTTCACGTGTGCAATCTGTACCAGCACTTTCGCCAAGTAATTGTCGGAGCAGGACGAGCTCCGAGAAATGTTCTTCCGTACACGCGTCGTTCGATAACTTCCTACAGGCCAGCGACATAAATTCCCATCACGAGATTACTTTATTCTTACAATACAAATCAATACTATTTAACGAATCGCGAATCCCTTGACGCGTAAGGATTAAGTAAAATTCCATGCGAGCAAAGATACCAATTATTTACTTACCTACCGTTCGTGCAAGCTTAACCCTCCGTGGCGACCTGAAATTTCGACCTTGAATTTCGTTGTCTCCAAAATAAATATATTTTTTCCCCATTATAATAGACTTCGATACGTATCCCAGAATTTTTGAAAGCCTAGAACAGTAAAAAAGTTAGTTGTTAAATTAACTTAGCTGTTAATTAAGTTAGTTGTTAGTTAGTTAACAATACATTTTCGGATAAGATCGAAATCGATATGTTCTTAGGGTAGATATGTTGCTGGTAATATTATCCGTTAATGTTAAACAATATTTTACATGTACAATGGCATAATGAACACTGGATGTCAAGGGGTTAATAAACAAAGAGCATAACGGCTGCCATTTGCTGGGAGTTTATTGTTTATATATTAGACAACCCCCTCTCCAAACCTTAGATTCTAAAGTATCTATTAATCACGAACCTCCTTTCACGTGACGTACTGCGTACACGAATTTCATTTCACTCCCGTATGTTAACGAGAAATTGTTTTTGTTTGTTCACTGGTTGAATAAAAATTACATGTTTGCCCGCGTTTTGTTTTCGATACCGCAGTTTCGTTTACAATACCGTCTAATAAATTTACTACGGTTGCCGTACTAAAACCGCCCTTTTTATTGAACCGATTTTATATTCGTCTGATTAATCGACGTTTATGTTTTAATTACAATCAATTTAGGTTTCATGCGATATCGCGTGGAATTTTATATTTTAGTTTCTGTGGGTATTCAATAATACTTTATTTCATCGTAATATTGCAACAAACGGTTTTCTCGAACAAGATATCAATTTCGTTGTTCGTTTTAATAAATCTAAAATCACAAAATAATCTATTTTACCAATCATTGTAGCGAAACTGCATAAAATCCGAAACAATCGGAAGAAAGATGTCTACAAACATAAATCATTCCTGACAATTTCGTGTGCTAAATTTTGGAATAATCGGTACATGCATCGTCCCTGAAGAGTGAAATCTTAGTTCCGCGGCAACTGACCTTTTTTCTCAGTAACGAACCGTGTCATTGTTCAGACTGAAGTTCATTATCCCAGTGGCTGCTTGTCAGAAGCGGCATGTTATTTAGCAACGTAAATCAAATCCTTTCGCAAAATCCTGGTTCCGCATGGGCACCGCCCTAAGCGCGTCGCGAGTTTCCCAAATTATCTCCAGCCTTGGGACAACGACCGGCAGGATGGAGAGAGAGAGAGAGGAGGGGAGAAAAAGATAGGAAAAAAAAGATAAAGAACTACTTTCCTCATTATTCTTACCGTTCAGGGAACGAGCATCGAACCGCACGTATATCCAGCAGCACGGGGCCAGTGCCCCCCCCCCCCCCCGAAAGAGCCGGCATCTAAATTCTAAATTTCCGGTTGTTGGCGGTGTGGCGGCGGGACACACCAACACGTGGCCACAAGTTTTCCGAAAACTCTGGGGGAAAATCGTAAAAATACACAGGGCGCAAGGTGTCGGGACCGGCTCGCCACCGACTTTTTGGCCATACCGGGGAGACAAAGGGGAAAATCCGGTAGCATGAGGGACGGGAAAAGTTCCGGAAAGTTTTCAGGATCGAACATGACTTCCTCCTGAAGCGGCAGCCTCCGCTCTATTATGAGCCCGTGTTTGTTTTCCCGATCCCCCACTGTGCCTTTTATTTCCCAATGGGGGAGACAGGCAGCGCGGCTCGTTTCGATAAAATAGATGGAATTAATCCGAAAATTGTCGTGTTACAAAACAGGGTAAAATCAAGTCTTTTCGCAAGCCTTCATTGATATATTCTGAAGTGTTTAAAAAATACACCAGACTGGTTTAATAAAAAATTGAATTCCGTTGATTAAGAAATTTTTATTTTATTTAGTTCTCTATATACATCTCTGCTCCATCTAGATGGAATTAATCATAAAATTGCCACGTCATCAAATGGGTTAAAATCACGTCTTTTCGTAAGCCACTGCTTGATTGAGATAGACTGAACAAGACACATTGACGCGGTATATTCGAAAAGTTCCAGACTGGTGAAATCAAACATCGAATTCTGTCGATTAAGGAATTTTTATTGTTTAACCTTTAACATACATCCCTCGTCCTTCTAGGTGGAATTAATCATGAAATTGCCACGTCATGAAATGGGTTGAAATCAAGTTTCTTTGTAAGCCAATGCTTGATTGAGATAGACTGAACAGGACACATTCAAAAATTGAATTATATCGATTAAGGAATTTATAGTGTTTAGTTCTGTGTATACATCCGTTCTGCTAAGTACACACGCGGTATAACGTTCATGCAGTGCTTTGAAAGCTTTGAAACTGAGAAAGTCAGAAACTGAAGAACTCTTTTTTCTAAAAAATGCTACAAATTGAAATCTCTGTGAAAACATTAAAAAAATGTTTTAGTGTATGAATCTTCCACAGATTTGAAGATTGGAGCCTTCTCTTTATAGCGATACTTTAAAAATTGGTGTACGATTTTTTTTCATGAAATGTTACGTGATTAATCCGGTAGTAGCAGAGAGAGAGTAACTTTTTCCCCTAAATTCGAATCAATTCCCCTGATCTAACGATTCTGTGTCTAGTAGAAGCCATACTCATATTATAATCTAATTTCTAGAAAAAATTCAGTTTGGAAACTTTTTGAGCATCCGCGCTCTCGCGTTTTCGCTCGTAAAATTTCGACTTCCACGGGAACTCGTGAAGGTTTCTCTAATTTCCTGTTACATTAATCAATCGATCATTAGCCGCCGCGGAATAGCCGTCGGACGACGTGCCCGGCCGACGGTCATTAGTCAAAAACGTCAAAGACAACGAGCCCAAAGACCTCTCGCGACGACTTTCTCCTCGACGACTTATTTTTACGAGGAAACTACCGTACGACCGCAGCCGTTTCGAAAAACTGGACGCGCACGATCGCTCCGCTCCGCTCTCCTGCGATCCTTTTTTTGGCCACTGCCAAGATTTAATGGCGGAATGGAGTTGTTTACTGATGCAGCTTCAATTACGTGACGGGGCGTTTAGTTTTTGCCGGGCTTTTTACCATAGAACCCCGTAAAGTTTCGTCGAACCCGCGACCGAACGAATAAAACCGGTTTCGCTTCTGGAAAAAATTCCCAGATAATCATTTGCTGTCCTGGACGCATTAAGAAATTGCATTGTTTCTATGCATGGTTGAAAAGTAAGAAGTGTTCAACGATTTCTTTTGTGTATGAAATTATGTGTTCCTTAAACTTATTATCGTATGATGTTTAAGTAGCATTCTAATGTATTGATGTTTAATGATATTCAATAATTTGTCTCTTAAGTGAAACTGTGATAGATTTGAAGATTGCAGCCTGATCGCAATCAGATTGCAGATCAAGATTTGATCGCTCGATAAGAAATAACTATCTACAACACAACCATACAAGACAATAGTAAAACCGATATAGAGAGTACACCGCAAGAAGTATTAAAAAGAAAAATGGCAAGAAAGTAGAGAATAAAGAACTCGATCGAAGACTTCTTCCTAGGTGCAACCAGTGTGTAATGGAAACTGAAAGAACAACCAAGTGTAACAGATTGTCCAAACTGAAACAGAGTTGCTATAAATGCGAAATTTATAGTAAAGTTAAATCACGTATTAGGGAGGTCACGTGAATATACTTTACAGATTTAATTTGTACGCGCACAGCATCCTACCAGCATATTACTATATAAAAAAATCTTTAACAACAATTTTCTTTGTTACAAACAATTTTGCGAGTTCGGAATCTACATTCACCCGTAGAATGGATGACCATTACTTTTTATACACCTTGCACAAAGCAGATCGTATTGCCGTATACCATTTTCTTTACAGTTACAGTGATTAAACGTCTTTATGCACAACAAAGTCGTAGAAGGGAAAAGGAAATGTATATTTTTTGTATGGCTACATTTATTTGAATGCTTAAATATTGATTACAATCTAATCAAATTTTATTTCATTTAAAATGAAACGCGTAACATTCATATTTGTTAGACTTTGTGAAAAACCTTCATCACGAGTCTGGCTTGTCAAAATACAGCAAGGGGTTAATAACTTTTCGGCAGTGGCACTGTTCGATTTACGCGGGAAGCGTATATACATTTCTTGCAAGTATATTTATCATTGATAATTTCGTCGTAGCAAATAGAAGTGAATTACGTTTCGTAAAGCAAAATAGCGATTCATTTTATTACCTTTTCACTGGTTTCTGAAAGCGGACGGTTTTCAGCAGTGAAATAAAGCAGACAAAACGAGCGCAAGACGCCGCGCCGCGCCGTTTCGCCAAACACTTTCGTTTTGAACGGAGAAGGAAAAGTATATCGGTGGTGCATTCGCACACGGGCACAAGCTTGTTTCGCGAATGAGAAAACACAGATGGTTCGCGGGGATCTGCTTTTATCAGCGTTATGAACATCCTCGACTAAGGCACTATCCGTTCGTAATATCGTGGATGATAGCCGTTATTCTTTTTATCGTGGACTTAACGTGGCGAGATCGAAACGGACCGGCAACGAGGAGACTCGCTGACAATAGCAAAGGGAAGCCGGGAGCCGGCCTCGAGCATCGTGTCTGCCATTGAATTTCCATCCGTTCTTTTCGGTCCTCGACGGGGAAAACCTTGACCACGTGCTCATCGGAAAATACACAACGGCGAAGTTAGTTAAACGAAACTATGCTATTATAACTCTCGTATCGCATTCTTTTACGTTTGACGCTGTCAGGCTTCTGTTTCGCACTGTAATTGCCATTATTACCGTATAGCGCTCTGTGGTAATGGAACTGACACGATTTCAGCACTTTGTTGGTTAAAAGTTGACAGAAGTCACAGATCATTAATCTTTACACTACCAAGGTATCTCCTAAAATGCCAACTACCAAATGGGGCGCATTTCATATGAATAATAAATTAATAATAGATGTGGTCAAATACAAAACTGTAAAGATATTAGAAGGATCGAATCATATTAATATATTATTTTAGACTTATTAAAATTATTAAAAGTAGAAATTGTTTTTGTTTGATTTCTGTTTTTCATAATTGACTTGGACAATGTTGACTGTTCATAAAAATCTAATGATAAGCTATCTTGATGTCAAGATGACTTTTTAAAATTAATTTTAAGCGTTATACACGCAATATTTTTGTGTAAAGAATGCTCGATTCATTTCCAACGAAATATTTTAAGCCACTTTTCGGTACGTGAATGATCTACCACTGGCAAACATAAATAAAATAAATAAACGCAAACTGTACATAAAATGAAGATCTCACTGCATGGAACAATATGCATCAAATGTATACAATACTTGCGAAAACATGGAAACGGTAGAAATTGGTTCCTCCGTTAAGCGTGCTACACTTAATGCGCTTGTGTATTTATGAATGGAATATAGTAGCAAAATTGCATTTAAGCTGGTTGATTTACCAAATTCAGTTGTTTTAGAATTGACCATTATTCCTGTCCGAGAGGTAATTTAAATACTTCATAAGCAACAATTACCTCGGGATTTATTTGCGATGTATTTGTGATTTATTTTGTTTTCGAAATTACAATTACGGATGATAATGAAGTCAGTATTTTGGGAACAATCTGTAGACATGATACATTAATTTGATATGTATGGTTATTAACATCCTTTGATCATGAATTATTCTCGAATTAAAATAATTATATAGGACTGCGACATTAATAACGAATGTGTGTATAGAGTCAATTGAATCGCCTAAATTAGTCAGCTAATATTACATTCGGTTCTTTTCAGCTAAGTTTGTTTCATAAATGAGGAGTATATACAGGGTGTTCCGTAACTGGTGGTACAAGCGAAAAGGGGGTGATACTACATGAAAAAATAAGTCGAGAATATAGAATAAAATTTTTTCATCTGAGGCTTTGTTTTCGAGAAAATCGACTTTGAATTTTCGCTGGGTATGTCCGTTATGTAGTAGGAAGCTTCCACCATGAGAGCCGTTAGAAAGTGTTCATAGAAATTTAATTAGAAGAGCAGAAGTATATATTCGGCAGAATGGGCAACATTTTCAGCAATTTCTGTGATAATAAACTTTATGATTACTTCAACATCCTATTTCATTGCGTGTTCCTAATTTTCCCGTACGATAAAAACAAACTCAAACTGCGATAATGATCCATCGAGACAATGATCTATAGTGCGATCCGTTATAACGAGACATGATTAAGTGCACGCTACTGCACGCGTACCCGGCGAAAATTCAAAGTCGATTTTCTCGAAAACAAAGCCTCACATGAAAAAATTTTATTCTATATTTTCGATTTATTTTTTCATGTAGTATCACCCCCTTTTCGCTACCATCAGTTACGAAACACCCTGTACATTGATTTCTAACTAAATTGCAATAAATTATATTTAAAAAGTAAATATATAGAAATTGTTGTACATATACATGTACGTGACAAATATATATATATATATATAAGTTATGTCATTAATAATTCATAAATTAATAATAACTTCCGTGAATATTATTATACATTGTTTCCACAGTATTGAGATATTTTTCACGGATATTATAATGTTGGCTGATTCTCATTATCTCAAGGCAAACATCAGCTCTTTTTACTTCGTTTAATATTACTGACATGTCCAATACTTCATCGGCTATTGTCCGACGAATATTTTCTTTTGGGTGTCTAAGGATTATAAAATAATGCGGCATATTTTGCAGCAGTTTTTTCACTGAACCGTCTACACGATTATATACACTGTCTCTCCTGTTCTCTGCACGTAGTATTTATTTCTGCGGATAATAAAATGGTAACGAACAAACCAAACGTTACTCATATTCGCAAAGCTTAAAAAATTGAACTGTTGAAAATATATTGAATAATTGAAACGTCCTCTCCTTTATTCAATCCATTGATTTATGATTTACTAGACTCGCGTCTTGTAAAATGTTCATGACGTTTCTTCCATTTCTGACCGTGCATGCCCTTGAAGCTCATTATGTCGTATATGAATAAATTTACCTTGATATACGATTTCATATCATACAAAAAATATACAAAATGAATCACGAATCGTGATCAGTAGAGATTACTCTGTTATTAGCAGTCCGATCGAAAATGTTTTTATCAGATATAGCATGATTTCAAGAGGGCTTTCACGTGATTATAGCAAATTTTTCGTCTACCCTTTTTTTATGATTTTTCAAGATCACCTTCAATTTTTTGCAAATACACCTATAATTTTTTTACGCCTATTTGTTAGAGGATTTCATGGCCAATTCGGAAACGTATCATAACGTTAAAAAAATTGCAGAAAAATTGTGAAAAAGATTGCGAAAAATTGTTTTTTTAATTTCTTGTTACAAAAAATTTGCTATAATCACGTGAAAGTTCTTTTGAAACCATGTATACGTGATATAAACATTTTCGATCGGACAGCTAATAACAGAGTAATCTCTACTGATCACAATTCGTGATTCACCCTGTATTATGTACAATATAACATTCCATTTGAACACCTGAAGGACATCTTCACTTCTAAGAAAATAATACAAACACAAAAACATTATACACGGTATTACGTTGTGCTTCGGTCTACTTTTAAAAAAGTTACTGCATTTGAAAGTGTGTATGACATTTTTTGACTGACCATACAACTGAGGTGACAGCCAAAGTGTTAACTGGAGCTCGCCATACGGTCTCCAAAGGTATGAATTATTTAATCCTGCGGATTCCCGACGAGTCTCCCATAAAACGATCGCAAACTGCTCGCGGAGTTGGTCGGGCCGCGTGCCCGCCCACTGTTTAAATTCGGAATCCGTAAAAATGGAGAAAACGAAAAGTGGCTCGGTGGGTACAGTTTTATTCGGCTGTGTGCAAAACAGATCCCGGCCGCGTTGTTAAATAGGGGTGGCGGCCTGAGCAAAACATCGTGGCGCATAAAGAATCCTTGCGCGCGCGTCTGGGCTCGGGCAAGAAACGTCCAATGAAAGTAGAAGAACAATTCGGGCGGACTTCTGTCGGTGATAATTCTAATTAAGCCACCGAAAAAGAATGTCGGCGTCGAGGCGTGCGGTTCGATCCAGAGACCACGGACGCCACGCCGGCGTCATTTGAAACGCGCGAAACGCGACCGGGCCGAATCAAAATCCGGCGAAACAAATACGCGACTGTCGCGAATTTATTTTACCGGAACGGTCGGCATTAATCTTCCCGCGGTCACGTAAACGGTTCCACTCTCCCTCTCTCTTTCTCTTAAAATATTTTCAAACTTGGCCAGATTGTTCGCTGCGTCCAAACCCTCCCAACGTTTCCTTCACGTTCGTAATGGGCCAATCCCTGCTTCTCTCCTTTTTACTTTCTTTTCCAGTTCTTTTTTCTTTTAATCCATCCCCTCATCGTATTCGCCACGACAATTCAGACGTCGAGGAATGACAGTCGACAGGAGATCCGTAATCGTAATTTGTTTGCGAGCGCTTTCACCGCGCCGCCGCTTAACGTCATAGACGGAGAAAAGAAGAAGAATGTGGACGGGGAACAGGGACTCTGGCAGAGGGTCTGGCCAGGAGACGGGTCGGATAGAGGGTACAGGACGACGCGTACATTGATACTCCAGAACTTTTGCACGAGAGTTTTCCTCTTTTAATGAGAAAAGGTATCCGACGTCTCAAGTCGCCGACTTGTGCAAAGACAACCGCGTCCGAATGTAACGAACCTCTATTTTGGAAGCCACAAACCCCTTCCTTCCTTTCTTCCTGCGACTCCGAACGAGATCAACCGTGCACACTCGCGCCCCTTTAAATGGACGTGTGCTTGCACGAGCCTGACAAATTGCAGAACTTTATGCTGACATTCTTATTGGCCGAATTTTAAGCGATTTCAACCCTGCGCTCAAATGAAATGTCTTGGAGACGTCGCAGGTTTCGTACGACGAAATTTGTTATTTTTAACTTTGCAATATAAACTAACACATGTAATAGCAACCTAACCATTGGACATTGATTTTGAAACAATACGAATTATTTAGTTTCCATCAATATGTATATGGGCTTGGAATGAAATAGCAAGGCGAGGTGTTAAGGGTTAAATACCTGTGTCAAATAACATTGTGTGGCTAAACATTTGTTTGTTACGTGACCATTTGCTGTATTATCTTGTGGTATAGTTTCGTGTCTTAATCATTATTTATTGTATGTAATAATAATTTATTACAGGATTATTGGAAAACAAATTTATATAACGTCAAATTTATATAACGTCAAATTTATATAACGTTAGATACAGCAATAAAGGTTTTATCAAAATGATTGAATTAATATAATTGAATTATTTATGTATTATAAAAATTGTTTTGCATACAAATTAGAAAAGAGACAATATGTAGAACCAATCGTATAATGAAATTTTTATAGCGTCTTTTATTATTAATGTACACGATCATAAACTGCTATCGCTACCGTTAATTGGCGGTTAATTATATTATCATTTTTTCAGCAACCACACAATTCATTCTATCATTATTGATGCCTTCACCCTTTTGACCTTTCCATTGAACTTTATAATTAATACGGTGATTAATGAATAAACGAAAGCCTGATTTTAATGACCAGAACACCACTGTTTCAATGTTTTCAATACAATACGATGCATGCCAGTAATTGCTGGAAACATCATTTATTGTTAATGCCTGTGAGACGTTAATGATGTTAAATTGTACAGTAAAGTGAAATATAACAAGAATGTGTCTCGACAAATTTTTAGCCATTTTTAAGTAATATATACCCAAATAAATAAATTTTAAATAATTCCTCATGTGAAAATATTAACGTTGATAGCGACTCGAATTAAATTAGGTTCTTTTTGATTAATGGAAACGGGACAAGAGCATGTAATCGCAATCTAGCTTCCGAATGGTGGGAAATCGATGGACAATAAGAAAAACATGTGATCATTTTGCGCGCGTGCAACAATGAGTAGCAGCACGGTAAATAAACCGCAAAGCCGTAGAAACGAACTTTCGGTCTCGCGCGGGACGGTGCTAAAAGTAATTAATTAACCGCTTTTTGTCCTGCGGGTCAATTCCGAACGAAGTTGACTTGTTTGTTCACTGGAGGTATGGCCGGTTCGCGATTAATCTCATTACACATGGGTCACTAAACTTTTTGTCAAGTAATTGGGTTAACTCCGTTAAGCGTTACACGGCGTCGCATATTTAAGCAATTCGCCGAGCACTCTTCGCTCCGGTACAAAAAATGCTTTTCATAGCAATTAACGCGAATAGAATCGTCTTATTTTATTTTTGGAATGCTACACAAATTTTTCAATTCAACCCGATTCCATTTTATTCGAACAATTCTCATATGAAAAATTTGTATTTCCAAATGTGTTCTTAAATAAAATTTGTTATTTTGCCAAATTTCCCTGATGCGTTTATTATGTGTTAATGCTAATTATATTATTATAAATATTAATATCCTCTACAGACCAAAATGAGTAAATAGAAACAGGAAACGGTAAGAACATCGCAATTATTTAAAACTATTGTCACTATTGTCAATTAATTTCAACCTATTAAGTCTATGAAGAAAGAAAATCAATTTCTATTTGCTCCAGTTTGTTGCAATTGAGGACAATTTTGATTTTGCACAAAGATCCGCAGTCTAGTTATGATGCGTTTTCCGAATGTTCATCATGTAAACTATCCACCTTAATATTTTAATTGAACGAAAAATTAATGTCCGTTCACATCCCCTCATTTTTCATTCTCTATCGCGGTAATGCGGTATAAGTTTCACAGAGATGTGAAGACCACCCGATACCAATTAACGTCGCTCCCGGGGAATTGACAGAAAGCTTTCCTCCTTTCTTCTCGGCATTTCATTCATTTTTTGACGTATTATTATACCATTCAAAAGTCCGTGGCCACATTATGATACGTTGGCACCTGGATCACGTCGCTCTACCGAAAACAATGATCGACCGAAAAAGGAAAATTCACCGATTCGAGGATTGTTTAACCCTCATCCGTCCCTCATGTCAATTTGACACAATTTTCCCGAAATAAGTTATAAATAGCTATAAATTAGTTCTGTTATTTGTAAGTAAATTTGTCCGAAACTTGATGACTTTCATTTTTTTTATACGAAACATATAACTGCAAAAACCTAAGATGTAAATGTTAACTCATCAATTTGAATGAAAAAAACATCGAAAAGTAACTGTTTGACTTATTATTTTATCGATTTTTTTTATCACTGTGTCAATTTGACATCGAAGGACAGATTCAGTTCGCGAAATGAGGGACGGATGAGGGTTAAAGAATCAGTTATTTTTTCTTTTCCAATTAATAAATTGCAATTACATGGTGCGGACGGACTGTAAAGAGATGGAAAGAATAAATTTAAGCATAGAAAAAATAGTACAAAATAGAAGAGTGAGAGAAACAGTAGACTGGCTCAGGAGTATAGAAGCAAAAAGGAAAGAAATAAACAAAAAGAGAAAGGGAGAGGCAATATTAAATGTAAGATAAAAGGAGGGATTAGAATAGATTAATTCAGATTAGGTTAGATTAGACTAGATTAGATTAACAGATGACATAGGATATGGATGGATGGATGGAAGAATGGATGGATGGATGGAGGGATGAGTGATATAGAAGTTTTGTAAAACCAAGTCCAATTTCTTGGCCGCGAGGCCGAAATTAAATAAATTATTATTAGTTATTATTACATGGTGCGGTCGAATAACGGGCACAAGGTGATTGTTCATGAGAAAATAAGAAAAAAAATAAAATCTTTTCATTCGAAGCTTCGTTTTCGAGAAAATCTATTCGATAGGAATCGTCTGGCGCGTCTGATCATGGCCAACCAATTCTACTTCCTGCATATACTATAGCACGCGAACCCGACAGATCTTTAAACTCGATTTTCTCGAAAACGAGGCGTCAAACGAAAAAATGTTACTCCTTCTTTCCGATTTATACCTACATGTAGAATCACCCTGTATAATACGCGATGCGCCAACAGGGACTTCACTGAGCGTCCAATAAAATAGTTTATTTCGAGAACATGGTCATGTCTGAGAATAAATGTATTTTCTACTGACCTCCTTCATCCGTTGCTCTGATCAAGAATTAATGAAATCCCATGTAAAGTTTCCCATGAATTTTTCATTCCACACCTACATATCTTATCGGAACGTAGCCGTGTGATTAAGTATACAAATATCGAGTGGCTTCTTCGTCCCTCAACGCTGATGATACAATCAGCAAACAGTATCGGTACTCTGTAGAAAATTGTGTTTGCGGGTTTGAGTTATTATCAAGGGAAGGTAATACAGGACAAAAATAAACATAATTAATATATTATTTTTGGATCTTCTTTTAGAAACTAATCCTTCCAATCTATTTATATTCAGATTTAATATCGAGTTCTGTACCTGAATTATTTCAAACATCCAGAATATATTGTTATAGATAATATTGAATTATTTATTATTACAAGTTGCTTATTAAATTCTGAGATTCATTAATATCTCGTTCTAGATTTATCGTCATAGTTCCCCATAGTTCGCCATAGGCAGGTCCGTAAGCAAGATAAAAATGTTAAAGTGTTTTTAAGAGAGTGTTTGCGTCGTAGACGTTGCCGGTCCGGATTTCGAGAAAACAGATTGTTGAAAAAGTTGTGCTCAGCGTATGAAATTACCCGCGATAAAGAAGATTAATGAGCGCGAACGTGTAGCCACCGCGAAATGAAAATTTCCGATATTGTACACTTGCAAACTGGACGCCGGCGAATTTCAAGTAAATTTCAATATTCATCGTGAAATGATATAAAATTAATATTATATGCGGATATCTCGCACGCGCCGATTCCTACTTTGGCTACTTGACCAGCGGACGTCCATCGGAACGGAATATAAATTCCACTTTAACGGCACGGCGTGGCACCGAACGCAAAATTCCTGTTCGTAAATCACTCTGTTTTGCGTGTCGAGTTATGCGACGCTATGTCGGTTCGCCGTTGGACGACCGGCCCCGAGGAAGAAGCAGGAAAAAGAAGAGGAAAAAAAGAAGAGGAACGAAAGGAGTATTAACCGCGTCAGATTTCGGTTGCGGCGCAAAATTCTCCGGGCATGAATTTTCTTCCCGGACGCGTGACTGTTTGCGCGGTTTGATGAACGGGCGAATTATTTGAAAATTTCCTTAAATTAACGGATCGGTAGAATGCGTTCAAGGAGGTCAGCCCCTGGCGGAAGGCTCATTCTGCATTCAACACAAATGAAATTTCAAATGTAAATTAGTTTCTTGCGCGAACTGTGTTTCCGTTTTAAGAGATACGGGAAAATGTCGCGCGCGGGGGGCGTACGGAGGGCAGGGGAATTAAGAGCAGACCGACGCGGCTGCTTTGACAAATATTTGGACATCTTGAGCACACAATGATGCCTTCTGCATACGAACTCACCAGCACAGCTGTAACTTCTTAACTACCGCGGATCATCCGTATTATCACGGCCCTAAGCGATTCCGAATTATTGTTTTCAGTGAAACTATTTCGACGGCGTCGCTCGCGAATGATGCGGATTATGCCGGATGCAATACGAATGCTATGAGGATGCAAAAATTGACGATATACCATGGTCGAAAATAATATTCGGATGCTCTTCACAATAGAATTACTGTGTACGAATTCAGATTGTTTAAGGAGCTAGAAAGAATTGTTTAAATGATCGTCATATCTCTAAAATAAATGATATTTTCACATAAGTAGATTAACACTTTCTTTTAAAGAATACCCAGATGCATTAAGTGGTGCAATCAAAAACACGTTTCCATTTTAAAGAAGTTAATGACTTTCATTATTAACGTCATGTAAATTGAAGTGGTAATATGTGGTGACCCACCCTGTATACAGCACGATTTATTGTACAAATCAGTAAAGATTTAATCTAGCACTGTAGCTAAGTAGCTGTTCTATTATCCGAACATTTATGTTCCACTGATTAGTTCGTACAACCGAGGTTCTACTGTATCGTGAATTAAAAAAGTAAACAGGATCATAGTGTCATTTCAATAAGAGAAATGTGACAAATATGTTGGTAAAAGTTTCATCATCGAATTAGTATGGTGACACCGATACGTTGATGTCAATGTTTTGTTTAATAGTTATTCTTTTTTTCAGTTTTCCCGACGATTCTAAGGTGCAATTTTTTAAGAATTTTTTTACGCGTCACCTAAAAAGCTAATCCTCTCAGCTCTTTAAAAAAGCTCAAGCCGATCGATTCCATTTGAAAATTTTGTTCTACTGTAAAAAGGGCGGTAACAATGGCAGTCACTGTAATTGAAAAGCTTTCTGCATCGATTAACAAATTGAAGATACGGAGTAAAATGGTTTCATAGCTGCCGCTAATTGGTAGTCGGAAGTTTTAGGGACTCTTGCAGAATGAAGTATTTTATTGCAATTTACCAATATTGCATCTCGATATTTTATTGGATACATGATAGTACACGTAACCAATCATCTCATTCGTGCTATTCTATTTTGTTTAATAAACTCAGCGAGTAATAAGAAATTTGACATTATGCTGAGAGAAATGGATATATTTTCAGAGGATATGGAGAAAGAACCACAATTGTTTGTATTTGATAAAATACTACATAATTAGAAGATGTTTAAAACGTCGTCCATAATAAACATGATTAGACTGTGGTCCAAACAGATCGGCAATTGCAGATTTACGATTTTAATTACAAAGCGAAGAATAAAATATTAAATCGAGTCGCACTCTCGAATCGTGCAGATATTTCCATTAGCCCGAGTTTAAAAATCTACGTCACGTTTCATTGAGCAAATATCACTTTAAACTACCTTCCCCCTCTCCTCCTCCCATTCCACCATCGCGTCAGCCCCAAACATCACCAAATTCGTCAGAATCCACGAATTGCATATTGAAATTCTTGCGCGACTGCTATTCGCTCCCGTGATCAATTTTTCATTTCGCATTGCTGGATAGTACGCCGTTATCCCGCACAACGCGAATAACAATGCTCTTGTATCGATTAGGCAGGTCCGTAATGATTAAGGAAGTTCACCAGTGGCAGAGTAAACTTGACGCCGGGTCTGCCTCTGACTAATCACTGACTTCGACTACTGACTTTAGTAGGGCCTCCCGTAACTCGTGACCGGTACGTCGCGATATTATATATCATTCTGTCACTTCGAACATTAATCGTCAGCATCACCCTATCAAGCGAATTACCCGCGCGTTCCGCGTGCTAATGCGTAGGAAATTGCCGACGAACGTGGAAATACTTACATTCGAAGACGTTCATTACGCATTCTGTTTCATTTGTCCGTAGAATTTTAAATACCAAACTCTGCAATAGATTTAGTCGTTTTACACAAAGTTAAATACAGGGTGTCCCATTTGAAGTTCCGGACGCAATTATTTCGCAAACTATAGCTCGTTATAAAAAATATAGAGCGTGCTAGCTAATTTAAATTTTGAACGGCACTGAATGACCTTGGAAGACGAGAGTGTTATAGGTCAGTGAACTCGTCTCGGGATAAGCTACACGATTACGTAAATAAAAACATACAGTTCCGTATAAAAAAAAACAGAGGTCACCTTGAAATTTCGGAAACACATTCACCTAGAAAAATTGTTTTTTACAACGAGTTATAGTTTGAGAAATAATTGCGTGCGGAACTTGAAATCGGACACCCTGTATGGTGATTTATTGATGCATGCACTCGCGTCGGTATTTAAGACGACGCACTTCTATTTCGTAACCTGATAATGTTATTCCGTAGTTATTTTATAATGTTTTACTTGAGGATTCTGTGTATTCTAATATTGTTTACATTATGTGCGTGCAATGCTTCAGTATACTCTTGAACATCAAAGCGAACGCACTGCGTACATTCAAGTAATAGTGAGTTTATGAGATTGTTCTTCAAACTTGGCTAATCGTAAATATAAATTAATATCATTATAAATTAATATTCGCGGTTAGATAGATCAAATCTTTGCTGATTTGTACAATAAATCCTGTTGTATAAGGATTGCTTCAGATTGAACTATTTCTATTCGATTCTATCGAGGTTCCACTGTATCGTGAATTAAACAAGTAAATATGATTCAAATCGTATCGTGTTTGGCTTTGTTTTAATCAAAATAATGATACAAATAAGTCTGTAAATATTTAATAAAAAAATAATTAAAAACGAAATAGTTTTGTTATTGCACTAGTATTGTCTCACTACCCACCGATATATCTAATTCCGTATCGTATCATGTTACATTTCTCGGTGACCGAGTCTCTCGATTTCTCGAGGGGTATAATAAGTTTTTATTTTTATTTCATTGAACATTTCTCATCAAGAAATATGGTTTGAGAGAATATACATTTTTTATGGAACGATTACTTAATGTGGTTCTTATTCCAGATATAAAATTGCCTGAAATAGAAAATATTCTCTCACTGACCACTGAAGTTGGTTTTATCGATTTCTGAGCATTAAATAATAAGTCTCAATTCGTACTTATTTTAAATGCTGAAAATACAGTGTCTTCGGATTAATATGTTGTTCGATCTCATAAACAGATTTCACTGAGATTCCGAGACAAATTTGATTAATTTTTACATTAATCCTTACATTAAATTAATCTTTACACGGTAATACTATTTTTATCTAACGATCTAACATTATTTCTTGATCGCAATAAAAAATAGTATATTTCACATATTCTCTGTGTTTTATTTAGCAAAATATCAAAAATTACGTGATATTATTTTTAAAATGTAGTATGATCTCTGTAAAACAATACATGGAAAATGTAAAAAGAATGCGGAAGATATTTAAATCAACAAAATAATTTATTGAGATCAATAAATAACGAGTTGTTTTAAAACAAATGTTAGTCGTATATTTTGCATTAACAATAAATAAGAATACATAAAATCAATAATTGCTCGTATACTTTGTATTAAAAAGCAATAATGTGCAATAATTAGAAAGAAAAGTAAAAATCAATATTGTAATTCAAAATAAATGTTGTAAAGTTATCGTTACTCGCATCCAGTTCGTAATCGAAATAAATATAGAAACTTCAACGACAGAATATATGAAATGTAGATGAGCATCAAAATGTACACCGTGGTCTCGAGTTCTCAATTTAAGCTCTATTAACACCGGGCCATTGCTCATTGATTGTTAAATATCTGTGTCGCTAATTTCGCAAATTGCAAGTTACGACGATAAAATTTACGGCTGCAACAATTCACGTTGCCGTGCATTAATTTGGCAATTGCCGGCAATGTCAGATTCGTCAGAACACATGTGATGTAATCTGTGTGTCCGAGTGATGTGCGTTAATCTTGTCACGTTTTAAAACCGCGATGAACAACCGTACGAGTTACTTTTTCAGCTGGGGAAACATTTCAATATTTTTGCCATAAATATCAACAGATAAAACTGTATCATGCGTGTACGTGGTCCCGCTGTCGTGGCTTTAGTAAATATTTACATTGCACTTGCAATATACTGAAAGGTTTAAAGCGTTCAAGGCAATGCGATACGTATGATGCGCATACGTTCATAAATTGTTCGAATTTAATTTGTATGAACATTTAAATTTGTATGAACATTTAAATTCGAGAATCCAACAAATATTTCCAACTCGATTCTTAACAATTTTTTTCAAATAAATCTGAAACATAATTCTTCAATTATACGAGCCTTAACATTGTACAGCTTCTGCGATTTTTAATTCATTAATACACGTGGATTTCATGCATTTATGACGAACATGATTGGTTGCAATTTCTGACAGTGCAATAATTAAAAAAAGTGAAGAGAGCCGAAATATTTAATATTTTCGATCTACTAAAATTATTAAAGACAGCAGATGTAGAAAATGTTGCAATCCAACTACATGCAATTTGTGCAAAAGCATGGTGTAGTTATTTAAAAAATAATGTAATATTTCTATGGAACTAAAATAATATATACATACATTATGAACCTACAAGGAAATTGAAACGTTATTTACGTTGAAAGAAGTAAAAAAGAAAAACTTCCAATCAGTTGCAGTTTTAGAAAATTAGATTCAAAATAATTATTGCGTTTCATAATTCGATACGATTTTACCATTATTTAGACAATTTGGTATTACCCTGAATCAGACAGTGTATTATTATCGATAGCGAAGTGAAATCTAAGTATTGATGCATTTTTAGATTGTTTCAGAGTAATTAATATTGTAGAATTATTGTAGTATAAGAGAATCTATTGGAACGTTTATGGTAACTGTAATCCAATTTTCGGAAAAGTAGTTTCATCGAAATTATCATGCATTCTGCGAATCCATCCACAATGACCTTTTATATCAGCCGAATTCTCAAGGGGATGATCGATTCATTGCACAATAATCGGCGCGTATATACGTAATTGCATCTGGGGCATTGTTTGCAGAGAACTGGCTGTTCAGCAGACAGCAGCGTGTTGGCTTCTTGTTAGCTGAAATCCAAACCCAATGTTACCATTCCTTGTGTGATCAGTAAACGTTCCAAGTCGAATTGAATAAGATGATGAGAATCGAAAAACAGATTCCAAGAATTAAATTGCATTGTGGTTGATTAATTTTTGGTACTATTACACAAAAATCAATTTATAAAATTCTGAAAATATTTCGCATTAATTCTCCATCAATTCTAACTATTCTATTTTGACTTCGTATATTTGTATAATCATTGCTCATTATCAGCTCTAAAATAATTTGCATTCAAGGATTGTTACCTTAAAATAACTATTCTAATAATTAAAAGATTGATGTCCAGTGTCATTTAAAAACAAAAGATGCCATAGTTCTTAGCAGGTGCGCGTCAGAATGACAAAACATGGAAATTAAAATGTCATGACTCCTTCTAATAATGTTTTGTAAAACGTTTTCTATGATACGTTGGTTTTAAAACACATCTGTTGTAACTCCAGTTAATTTACACTTTTCTGCGTCAGAATTTTCTGTACCTTTTTGAAACGTTTTCTATTTTTGTTGAAACAAAATCTCCGCGTGTCGCGTTATACAACGAAAGATTCTTTTTTTACACCGCAGCGTCGCAACTTTATAACTCTCCTGGAAAATGTGTAAGAAATCCGATTCTCGTCATACCGTTTCTACGTCTGCGAAATACTGGAAATTTGATAGAATTGAATGTCCTGACAATAGGAATTTAAGCTCAATAAATTACCGGACAACGTTCTTTTATTTCTATATAAATTGTAGAACAAGGTTCTCACATTTTACGTTCCAAAAAGGAGAGTTAAAGAAAAGTGGTTTTAGAGTGAAACTGTTGGATTGAATAAAATTCACTAAATGGACTAACATAAATTTTTAACAGGAACGTAATTATTCAACAATTTTAAATAAATACTGGACACTTTCCAATAAGTAGTACTATTATAAGTAGTACTAGAGTCGCCAGATTAAGACTTATCTCCCCACTCTACTTTCCCCTTCTAGGACACTATTCCCCTACGCTTCCGCCACGCCCAGTCACGTGACGCGTTTCGAGAGGGTAACTTTTTCCCTTCAATTCCCCTGATTTGACGATTCTTATTCCTTCTTCTCGACTTGTTTCCGCATGTAGACTCACCATCTGTCCGTTTCGTACCATGATCTCGGAAACACCCTGGATAAGTGCGTACAGAATAATACTTTTCAAAACGAAAGATAGATTTTTCATTACTTACTCCAATTCTGTATCGATTATCACAAAATATCCGAATCCCATGAGATACGTGATTAATATTTTAGGTTTCGCCACGAATTGGAATTCGCGTCCTTCAAAAGCAGCTGCAATTACGCCCCGGATGTTATGGGGCGGCGATAACGAAGGGAGCATCGCTCGCGCACCTGAAAACTGATTTCCAAGTATTTCTGAAAGTTTTCTCGCGATTTGCAGTTTCTTGGCAAACACTCAGATCGCCAGCGTTTAAGCGTTCACTCCCCAGCCGATTACCAAGAATCAAATCCTTTCCCTGGGACACACTCGCGCCTGGCTTTTTATATCTAAACTTGCATCTGGGCGAGTTTCTTAGGACAACGGTGTACTTCAGCCCTCTTATCTCCTCCAGGTTCGGTTTCATTTAAACTTTTTAAACGATGTCCTTCTCTTTTCCCTTTCTTACCGTCTTTTTTCCTCCTCCACTCCTCTCCTCCATTTTTTTATTATTCACCGTTTACGTAATTGTTAGAAGAGCCCGAGAGAGGATTCATGTTTCAACGACGCTTTCAAGCCTTCCCTTTCAAGAGGAGTTCGGTTGGCGGTCCCATGCCGCGGCTTCGTTTGCTTAAAACAAGCCCCCTTTGTTTAAAGCAACGCGCGGCCGACGTTGTAGCATGGCGTGTGGAAATCATTCCATTGAGCTAAGAAGGACCATTACGCCCGAGAAGACGTAACGAGTCGCGGGAAATGATGGAGCCGACTGAAGTCATGCTGCAACGAGCGGAACGCTCATGCCTCTCGCTCGGAAAAACCTTGTAATCGCGGTCGATAGCATTCTACTCTATGTATAGTAAAACCTCGGTATTTGTACACTTGATACTTGTGAATCTGGTCAGTTGCATTTCGTAAACACGCGGTGCTTGCATAGTTACGGAAACCACGTGACACGCGATAGTAACAGAAGCGAAGATTAGAGTAGTTTACCTCGATAGTTGCAAGAACTTCGGTACAGTATTTTACTGTATAAATTCTCTGCATAGACTCTATAGATTCTACGGACTCTTCCAAAT
The DNA here is from genome assembly GCA_028455795.1 of Lasioglossum marginatum. NCBI lineage: Eukaryota > Metazoa > Arthropoda > Insecta > Hymenoptera > Halictidae > Lasioglossum > Lasioglossum marginatum. The sequence continues at coordinate 4,034,619 of CM052254.1, read as the reverse complement.
ATAACGGTATATTTTCTGGTCACATAGAAACATTTAAATATGTTTAAATAATAATTAGAGGTGGCCTTTAACACACCAATTTTCTCGAAATCAAAATATAATTACACGTTATAACACATGGTTGCACTAATGGCGTAATGTTCAAATAAATTCAGCTGGTAATAATACAACAGATCTTGTAGAATAGTGGGAGAGTTCGAAGAAGAATTCGTATCTTGTGAATTTAATTTTAATCTTAACATTTACATATTAATGTCTGTCTAACTTGAACACGCTCTTACCGATAGTGATTAAATCGAACGTTATCAATTATTTCAGCGGTAGAATTAAGACAAAGTATTGATCCTTCCATGTACTCATCTAAAAATGATGAGTCGAATAGAAAATTTAACTTGACACAGTCCGTTTCGAATTCGAGTTAAAACTGTTCTTTGACAGATGACTATACCAGAAATAAAACGTACGTTGAATACAGTACGTTTTAATTCTAACATGAATTTTGTGGGATAGAACATATTGACATATTGTAATCGTAGAAAATTATTGACATGAATTTTTGTATGCTCTCACGTATGACACACGGTGGTTCAATGTTTCCACGTGTCGTAGAATCAATGGATTCCACTAGTTTTACGTAAAGATTTATTCTCACACACCTGGTAAGCGAACAGAATGAATGCGTCCTTCTGCACTGGCTGATTTTACAAGAAAAACACGACTGTAGTTTGTTTTCCAGAAGCTCAATTGAAAAAGTTGAACATCATGGCGGGGAGGCGACCGGTCATGAACGACTGTGAACGATGGCGTCCGACGCTATGGCCGATTCGCCCAATTAGGGCCGATTCGCCCAATTAGAGCCGATCCGCAAGCTTAGGGTCGATTCACACGGTTAGGGCCGATTCACACGTTTAGGATCGACTCCCACGTTGCATATTTATATAGAGTCGATTCTGAAATTATTGTACAATAATAAAATATTACTTGAACATGTTATTATAGAAGTTACTTTCGTGCTTGTCTTGGCCCGGATAGTATGTCCTTAGACCATATATACTTACATATCCGGCATAGCTGTAGGACAGTGGTCGGCAAACTGTGGCTTTCGAATGACGTGTTTGAAATAAATTTATTTTATTTTAATTCAATAGTATTTTAGTACAATTTTTTCAATCAGTCAGTGTGTTATATCTAAATTCAAATAAAGAGCAATCTCTACTCTATTTTTATCAATAAATAAGATTATTATAAAGTATGATACAAGTTTTATTCAGCGTACCTAGTTTTAACCGACTTCTAAAACCAGGGTTCTTGTAAAGAAATTTGACTCTCAAAAGAAATCTAAATCGATGTACTGTTGATATTTGGCTCTTTTGACTAATGAGTTTGCCGATCACTGGTGTAGGATATGCATAAAACACAGTGTTCCACGATAACGGAGTACTGGTGCCCACAGCAGACGTCACAGGATAATTCAAAATGGTGGATAGCGATATAAAAGCGAGGTATATAAGTACATGCATTATTTCGTAAATATTTGGAAAAATGGTGCAAACTTTGTGCAAATATATCTTTTCACAAGTAAGTATTTTATACGTAATATCACGTAATATATTGTTCGTACTATTCTTTTCTCTAAATAAAGTAAATTGCGAAGAAAGAAATACAGATTTCATATTATCAACGTCTACATTAAAATTTCACTTTTTCCAAATTATAATTGACAAAATGAGTTAGCACTATTTAAAATAATAAGAATAAAATAAAAATGAAGAAGTAATAAAATAAAATATATATTACATTTACGGTTACCACAAATATTTATACACAATGAGATACAGTGATAATTTCCTTATCCCCTCTACCACTTTACCTTCGTGATACTGCGACTTCTCCACAGACTATAGCAGTTTGCCTACCGTCATCTGATGGATGATGTAATCTTGGAACAAGGCTAGTTATCTGAAGCTGGGTCCATAAGTATACATATATGGTTTAAGGTCGATTCACGCGTTTAGAGCCGATTCGCATATTTATTGTCGATTCTAAAAATATTAATTTGACATATTTCTATTAAAGAAATTACTTTCGTATTTGTGACTCGCAAGGTGTGTCCGCACGATTATCGAACGATCGAACTTAACCTATAAGGTGTTGCGCATGACACCAGTGGTGAGATATCGTGCAAGATTTCTCGCGCATGCACGGCTATTTTAGCCTCAGTAAAGTAAAATTCTCGATAAAATAGGGTACACCCCTTAAAATATCGGTACTTTCCCGCCAATATAACTACCCCAGGGCTCCACTACCCGCGTCATCATAATATACATACGTTACTGTTTTGGATGCGCATGCGCGAGGAATCTTGCCCAATATCTCAGCACTGCATGACGCATGACGAAGATACGTCCGGTCACAGTGTTATTATCGCATCTTTATATTGTTATATTGTTTAAAATGTATATAGTGTTCACTATGGAACGGTGCTTCTTCTCATTTCCGGACCCACTTATTTAATAAGATGAAAGTATGTAGCATTTCTGTAACGTATAATAAGTGATATTCATAATATAAGGTTAAGTGAAAAGTTTATTTTGTTCGAATCAAAATTTATGTATGTAATGGCTTGTTTTGAGACGTTGATTAGAAGCCGTAAATGGAGTAAGAGGTGTCACCGATCTGACGGATAGTGTATTTGCTCGAACTTCTTGATATTTGGATGATTGAAGGCTCCTAAATCAAAGATATAATCAATATCTCATCGATCAGCCGTTAAAGACCCCAGTTTCGCTATTCCCCTAAGTAACTAATGAAGAATAATAACCCAATGCCACATCCTTTTGGAGTAATCCTTTCAGCTGGCTGCGGCTTCGGCTCGGTTTAAAGTTACTTTCGGGTTACCAGCCCCATTCATTCGGATCGAATCACATTACTATTACCATAAAATTTTTCACTTTTAGCCGGACTCTTTTCACAGTGGCTCTCCGAGCACGAATTGAAATTAAATTTAAGCAGATTTCGGATTTTCCGCCAATATTTCGCAATTTAATCAGATTCTGGTCAGATGTCTAGCGTTTGACATTTAACGTAATTTAGTTATTAATTTCGTATTCGTTATTTCATTGATAGCAGACCGATGTATTTACGAATTTTTCGAACAATTATGTACGAAAATATAATTTACAAACACGCCCACGTACGGTAATTAATCAATTTTGATTCGCTCGATATTTTCGAAATTTTTGGGTATGGTCAATGATCATATACTAGGATCATATAGGTCAGAACACAATAACGATGACGCATTTTAATGTGCATGGTTAAGAATTTCATTTCGTCATAAAGAGAGAAGTAATTAATTAAATATGATTCCTTTGTTACCTTTCGCGTATATTTAATTGGATTTTTTTACGCTGTTCCAGGTGGATCGGCGACTGTCACAAAATGGTGGATCGACAAAAAACGCTTCTAGCGGTGTTAATAGCTCTTCTAATTTATCCAAACGACATTTTCGGTACGTTTTTACGAATTAAAAATATAATAAATGTGCATAATGTGGACTTTTAATTATAATATGATCACGGAGACGTCGCATGATGAATGTTACATGCATATATACATATCGCTATACACACGTTTTGATATTTACTAAAGCATGCACGATATATTTATTGAGGACACGTTTATCAAAGCAATCGCATTTTTAATTAAAAAGGTATAATTATAACTCAATGGTAATGAGAAATTTAACCTCCACTAACAACGATTTTTTTTTAAACGTTCTTTAACAGAATAACGTATAAAATTTTTTAAACGTAACAAGAAAATTAATAATTTAATCACTTATCAATATAATCACGTGTTCTATATTTTTTCAATCTTTATCAAAATACTATTAACCGTTATACGTTCTTCTCTAAAATCTTTCATTTAACTATGGCTAGGTTATAATTTAATATACTTTTTTAAATTATGAAATTGTGAATAAAGTTGAATTTAAATGTAAAAGAAAAATAAAAAAATCGAGGGAGGATTTTTTGTCCAACTATTTTTACTCGTTAATAAAGCCATGTAGTTTTAATATGAAAGTAAAAAATGTTACATAATCGTATTACTCTTTCAAATTGCATTAACACGATTAAAATTGTAGAATTGTAGAATGTTTAGATTGCAGCTATTTAGGTGTTTATAATATTTGTGAATTAGTAAATTATGTACACAGAAACATGTACATTAATAAATAGAAGTTAAATTTCTACTTCATTTTTATCAGGAAAATGGCAAGAAAGTGGTAAACATTGAAGTATAATTTGTTGGATACCATTGTAAGGGGTTAATGTAAATTATGTTCGCTCAGACAGATCATCCTACCATAGACTTTCAAAAAGTAATGAAATAATGGTAGTAGATAATGTGTGTTAGCAGTCAGTAATTATAATAACTTTGAACACAGACTGGTAAATAAAGATCAGAACGAAATAGTTTACAATACACGGTAATAGAATAACCGTAGAAAAATGCCGATACAATTTTTAAATCGTGTTTGCTGGCTTTGCGGAGTTGGGTTGGTTAAGTGTGTTTGCTTTAAACTCGGTTCTTCCATTTTCCGCGGTTGGAGGTGAAACGACAAATCCGGATGACCAGCAAAACCGTCTATCTGCGCGACTATTCAGCAACCCGGTTTCGAAAGTGTCAGTTAACGTGAAAAGTTCTTGCCGGGAGAATTTTAAAAGCGACTGAACCCGACGAATGCGGCGGGGTTATGATGCATCGCGGATCGCGCGACCAATTTCGCAACTAAGCCGTTCACTTCACGACCACCTGTAAATACAATACCGGAACTAATCCGCTTTTGAAACGCACGCTGTCACCGACGATACACGATGATATTGGCCTTACGACTCTTCCCCTTTTTGGTGAAATATTACTTTTTGTCGAGTGCCAGGCTAGCTACGCCGCGCCGCGTGCCGTGTCCCCCTTTTCCCGGAGCAAACCGGATGAATCGTCAAGTCTCTGAAAATATCATCGACCCAGAAAGAGACCGTATTCGCCGAAAATTTATGCGACCAATCAGGTCGATCTACACTGTCCCTGTCTCCTTCTGAGTCATCCGAGAATGGTTATATATCTCGCGACAGATTGAAAAGTGAACAAGCTGTTCAGATTGACACGTCCAAGTTTTTATTATAATGAAAATCACAGAAGTAGAATATTTACACAATTTGAATTTCACGGTCAAAAAATTTTTCTTATTGTATCGTGTTCTACTCGTCACAAGGATAGAATATACAATAAGAGCCATGGGTCAAAATCGATAATTGTTTTTTTAAGTTTTTCATTATAATTTTCATTTATATACTGAGTTAATTTTGTGACTTATATGGTGCAAAATCTCTGAGTATGACAATATTTTTCTGATGGAAGATTTTTCTCTGAGAACAGAGATAGGGAGTATTATTTTTTCTTATTTATAATATTGTATTGTTTTGCACAGACGAACTCAATAAGGTACAATATCTTGAAAAGTTATAGTTTTACTCAATGAAGGTTTCCATGTAGTAGAAGGTCTTCAATTAGTGAGATCTCAAGAGTTCAGGTCAACGTGAGCTTCGGTTCTCTCTTCGTCATTCTGAGAGGACTTTCAAACCGCGTTGCCATTACGAGGAAATTGTGGGAATTATTATCAACTAAATGCATCTAAGAGGCACTGAAAATTTCGTCATGCTACTATTTCAAACGTCACTTTGAATTCAAAATTATTTGTATGATTTTAGCTAGCCTTTTAACTGATATTTTATCCTATTATACTATCTGCTTTTGGATAGCTGGTTTCCACCATATTGTTCTCATGCTAATATAATTTATGGTAGTAAAACGTTTTCCCTGTAAATGAATAATACATTAAATTAAATTATCTTGTTTCACCGTGATTTTCACTGTTCCTGGTTGAGGACAATTTTTCATTACGAATATTAGACTCTCCATTAATTTTGCAGATAAATTCTGCATCATTAATTTCCGACATTTACAGGGTGTTCCAAAATGTATGGATAATAGTTTGAAATTGGAAAGAAACTAAACATTGCAAAAATTTCAAAAACTACTTAAAAGGTAGTTTGTCACTTCTGAAGAGAATAACTCGTCGTAAAAATTATTCAAAATATGTTCAAACTATCTTATTATTATTTTTAATGTTTCTTTAATGCTTCTCAAATAAACTAACAAACCAGTTGCTTTTAGATATTTTCGGTACGCTTATAAGTATCAGCCACGATACCAACAGCAAACAACACAACATTCAAAAACTATAACTTGACAATAGCAATTTAAAGACGCAAGAACAATGGAGGACACATAATGTTCAAGCTTTCATCAATTACATTATCCGGAAGAGCGACCCGTATTTCTGACAGCATTGTGTTTAATGGAACGTTTGTAATTTAAATTGACAACTATTTGCTGGTTTCACTCCTAGCTCTTGAAGTTTCCTCTGTGAAGAATACTATTGAAAGAGTTCCAGTTCGTTTGAATTTCGTCCTTTTCTCGATTTGTTGACGAACACAAAAACGTGAACGAAACACGACAATTGCCTTCTCGTTTGGCCGCTTTATTACATCAACTTCCGGCGAGTAGACTTCTTCTGAAAGCGTGTAATACGAGCGCGTATCGTGCCCTCCTTGAATTAAGTACACTCCCGAATGAATTTGCGACTTTGCTTCAACTTTTCCTCTGCTTCATTATCTGCTAATTCTTCCGTGAAAGGTAAATGGTTAATTGGAGCAAACGCAATAACCTCTACACGAGCCAACGGTGCGCTTTCGTACACTGAATGAGACTTCGCTTGGCTTTGTATGAAATCAATTATTGTCGATACTTCAAGGAACGTTCCGGCGAAACTTTCAACAATAAACAGCCCCGACGAAATAACTGTTCGCGAACGGGCCATCACACGGCAGTGATGTTTGTTAGATTGATCATTCAACTGTTGCTTTGTACTAGAAATTTCCAAACGTTAATTCAGAGAATTATTTCATAGGAGACATCTCCTTATACAGTGACTCAAAGTCACCAGATCAGGGGAATTGGTTCGAATCGAGGGGAAAAGTTACCCCCTCTCTGCCAGTACTGGATTAGTCACGTGACATTGTGACGAATGCAAGACAGATACGAAACGCGTCACGTAATCGATTAGATTGGGGAGACAAGTCTTAATACATAGATTTTTATGCGATATATAAATTCTCAATATTTAGATTTTAGATTTATTATTAATTTACACAAAAATTAGAGCTAAATTGAAAAAACCTCTCATTTCTGGGTCACTCTTTCTTTTTCACTCCTGCTCCTTGCAATCGATTCAGACAATTTTTATTTTGCACAAAAGTTCGCAGTATCGCCAATCTACACCTGAAGTATCTACAAACGTAATGTTCCTCAAACGAGACCTTTCTAAACATGAATTTCAATCTGCTTTTCAAAGTGATTTACACGTTGTAACCTATGCAAATTCCAAAGATACTCGAACTGAGCTATTTACATACACGAACGTAGACATGAATTATTCTTTGACAATTTCTGGGGCGTTGCGTTTCCACGCAATTTACAAATGCGCGGGAGCAGCCATGTTTAAGGTCTCCTGGAGGATGCATAACCGCCTCGAAAGTCGCGATTACATCGAATAGTTCGCGACGCCCGAACTCGTTCGAAACAAGCATCGGGGCTTTATTGTAAACATGGAACTACCGTTTCGCGATCGCGGTTATTTGGGGTAGTTCCACGGGGATGCATCCACCCCCTTACAACGTCTCAGCGGAAGGAAGAAGAAGAACAGAGATAACGTTGAACGCGGTGCACAAAGAATGACGGTGTGTCCTTGTATCGAGCACCAATTTCTATTGATTAGCTCGGCAAGATGGGGCCAGAACCTTGCCGAGGGAATCTTAACATTGGAACATTGAGCATTAATTAAAAACATTCGATAAATTGTTAGTTCTCAGACTATATGCTCTTCATTGACTAACCATTTCTTCGGCTTTGCGATTTTGATTGGTGCGCGACTATGAACTATTCTTTGTCCAAATGAATATTATAGCGATATATTAAACGAACTATACTTCTTTGAGATCAATGAACAGAATACTTGCCACAATAGATTCTATTTCGTTAAAAAACTTATGTTAATGCCTTGAGGATGAGAGTGGACATATTAATGAATGAAGTTGCAACTAAACTAAGGAAATAGTTTCAGTATTTTTAAAAGATCTTCATCAACAATGGGTTAATTTGTGCTTATTCATCGATGTTGAATCGCCAGTCACCACAACAAAGAGTTGTTCCAAAAATATATATAAATAAAATGAACCTACAAGAACATGTTAACAAAACTCTGACTTGTGACCTCAAGATTCATCGGAAGCCCAGCCATGCTTTCTCTGCGAAGAGCACGATGGTCCCTCCTCTTTTTCCAAGTCTCCAAACGCAGCTTAGGGGCCTAGGTACTCCCACCATGAAATTCGTCCACGAATTCGCAGTTCGCATGGTCTTCGTCTTCGTCTTCGCGTAGTCAGCACTTCTCCCACAACAGATTTCCGCGAAGTCTGCTCTTCGAAATGCCCAACTCCGTCTCTATCTTTTGGAGACATCATCAAGATTGTTGTCCCTTTCTATCAGTCATTTTGGCATGAGATCTCTGTTTCTGCGCAGTATTCAAGCAGCGCTTGTCCGTCTTTGTCGAGCGTCGTCGCTTCCTGTGGTCTGAGTTAGATGCTCTTCCACAGATGAACCATGAAATCATAAAGTTCCGGGAAAAAAGGACAGCGAAATTCGAACCTGCAATCTAGAGATTCGTTGCTCGAGGAAAACCTACGCCAATGAACAATGCAGATTCAATGAGAAATGCCGTAAACCTATAGTAAATTAAAATAATATTGGCACACTTTTTAAAGGACCATTTTTAATATTTGGCCATACGACTTGGATTTTTTTTAGAAGTTAGAACAATTAGTTTACTACATGACGTGCAAAAAATATTTTGATAAAATTTCAATTGGTTGGAATTACAGAGAAAATACTAAAAGTTGTGTACAAATTTTAAAAAATATGTTTTGTAGATCTATGTCGATTATACATATTCTGAAAATTTCATCAGAATTGATTGCCCATTGATTACCAAAATGGCTTGAATACTTAATTTAAATGAATTTAAAATGGATTGAATATAATACAGATAGTATTGTATGTATAAATGTAAATGAAATTAATTGATAATATACTGCGGTCGCAACTGCATCAGAAATGACACTTCCGCAATGTTAGTTTGATCCACTAATGGGACAGTGCTCTCATGACCGTTCTTATAATTAACACTTACCTAGAATCAGAAGGAAGGAAAGTCCTGATCGGATATAAAGGACCTCTAGGAAGAGCCGAGTGCCAATAATCGACTTCCGAAGTTCCGTGTTTGAAACGCAGCTGAAGTTCCGAGAAGTTCCTTGTTCTTTCTCGACTTAAGCAGCGTATCTTACAATCTTTGTTATTATTGTAAAGAAACTTATCTTGTTAAGTGCTGCCGAGAATGCTTTGTACCGTCGTGTTACTGAACATCGCTCGATTATCCGAACAATGGAGCGATTACAAGTACAGCCGAGAGTAAAAAGTAGGTGTTCATTAACCCTTTGACTCTTTAGCTAAAAGCCATAAGCGTTTTCTGCGAGCTAAAATAATACACAATGAAATTATTATTTTTGTAAAATAATAGACAGATTGCAAGAATTTATGACAAAGATGGATCGGTAAAATTTAAAACAGTGATAAAATGAAAAGAATTTAGCTATATTATAATTGATTAATTCCGCTATATTATTTTTAATTTCGTAAAGCTATTAAGGTAAAAATGAAATTTCTATTTGGCGTCTGTTTTGTGTAGTTGATACGTTCCGTAAATCTGTTAAATGGATGTTCACTCATGCTTAACCAAACACCGTGTTAATTCCACGAAGCTCCGATCTCGAATAATGTACTTGATACTGGGTATATTGGATAATGTAACACAATGACTCTGAACGAGTCAATGGTATTGTAACGCTTGATTCATTCTTAAGCCGAAATGTGAACATTTCCCAACACGGTTTCATATAATTGTGTCATAAACCTGAATAATGGAGGTTTGTTGCTCAATCAGCCTCCATTGAGGAAAATTGATTTTCTACTCGATCCTTTTAAGTGAGACGGCCGATTTATGGACACAATAAAACGCGGAACGCTCAAAGCATAAACGCGGATTAAAGTATGAATTACTTATTGTTGTATTTTAAAATAGACGAGATAAAACGGGGGCCACTATAAAGGAGCTGGTTCGTTGCATTAAATTGCCGAGTGATGACGGCCGATATTGAAAGAATTAACTAAATGGACTGCAGCAAATAATTATTCGTATTTAAAAATATCTCAACTTTGAGGAACGACGACATTAATGAGCCTTCGATGCCAGAACAGAAGCAGGTGGTACATGAATTATTATCATAGTGAATATTAAATAATCATTAGCGGAAGGTAATGAATAGATGAATAATAAATCGATCGAACCGAGTAAACAACCGAATAAATGCTGAAGGACTGGAAAATCCATAATCCACAATGACTTCTAATATCTTCATTAAATGTGCACACAGAGTCATTAGGATAAAACAGGTTTTCAAATGTCCATAATATTCTTAGAGTATGTTTATAACTAGACTGCGGATCTTTATGCATTTATAGGAATGTTGAGTAGATGAAATTCAAAGTTGTAGGGAAATTTTGAAAATTGAAGATGTCAATATATGATTTCTCATCTATTAAAATTATCAAGGGAGGAAATAGCATTTTATTTGATTTCTATTTCTTGCAATCGACGCAGACAATTCTTATTTTGCATTTAGATCGGCAGTCTATTTACAACTGAGGCTAATAATAGTTCTTAACCTTTTTACTGAGTAACCTTCCAATTATGAACACATAAGAATACAGTAATGTTCGAAAAAGTACTAATGGCAAACCTCTTTTGTTTTTAATTATGAATATTTCACAAACATATCTGTACCGTGCATTAAACACGTAAATATGATTGAAACTGGGTCGTGTTTGGAGTCGTTTCAATCAGAAACATGTCACGAATATGTTAGTAAAAGTTTTGTTGAAAAATTATTAGAAACAAAAAAGTTTATATATTTTAAAAAACCTTACTTAACTCTCCCCATAAATATTAAAGCCCCAGGCTTGACTGGCAAGCGTTTATGCATATAAATAAATAGTAGAGAGAGGTTCGCCGGAAATAAACGAGTCTCTCGCGCTCTCTTAAGTTCCAGAGTCGTTTTCAATTTCATCTCTGGAACAGATACTTTGGCGAACATTAACGACTTATGGGTCGTAGTTAGCGTATTCACAGTAACATTTCAAGGAGGTTTCAAACGGAGGATCCCCGGAAGAATGAAAGAGGCTGGGGCTTGAATAAAGGCGCATTGATAAATCGACTCAACAGAATGACATCTACCAGAAATGATAATTTCGTCGTACCAAAGGAAGACTGTGAAGAGCGCGCGCGAAACGAGTAAGTGCGAAGGGTCGGGCATTTTCGTTATATCGAATATCGACAATGAAAGGGATAAATAAGGTCCTGAAGGTACGTGCGAGGCGCTGAAAGGAGGCTTCCGGCCAATTGAGAAGTTCTGCTTATCGGCTGCTTAACGAACGACGGAGCGAAAGGAGAACCTATTCAGACCAGCCAAACTCAAGAATAAATTAAGCTAAATCAATTCTCGCCGCCACTTACGGTCCTCTTTGACTGTCGTTCGACGTTTCGTTTTGACGTTTCCGAAAAAATTAATGCCGTGGGCAGAGAAATAGGTCGAAAATTATCAATTGTATCTGATGCTTAATGATGGGTTTTAAATGTCATTTATGAACCAATTTATAGAATTTTTTTTATGGGTACTTGAAGTACAAATTACTTTTTAAACTGTCTGCAGATTTGATGCAAATTCCTATTTTCATAAAGTTATCTCATATAGTAAGTAGACTGCGGATCTTTATGCATTTATAGAAAAATTGTTGGAAAAT